>VWZF01001391.1:198249-431999 GCA_013396755.1 Sclerurus mexicanus
TTTTTTTTTTTTTTGGTTTTGTTTTGTTCTCAAAGCCTGGCACCTGCAGGAGGTGATTTCTGAGCTCTTTGAGCATTGGATCAGTAAATGGAGAAGAGCACATCCTCTCTTTGTAAAAATGTGCCATTTTCCTATAGTTTTTCCTATTCAGGAGCTTCTCAAAGGAATATACCTTTCAAACATAATTCTTGCTATTCAGGAGGTGGTGATGAACAAAGCTGAGGTTGGATACTGACCTCTTAAAGGGAATTCTTGGCTTTTCAACACAAAGCTGGTTGCATTCCAGTTCAGACCGGCTGCTGCTTCTACTTTTTGAAAGATGAAGAAGCAGATACCAACATAAAAGGATTCAAACTGCAGCGTGTCATTTGCCATTTACTTGAATCTTACTGTGCGCGTTCATACAGGAATTATGAATCTGTGGCTTCAGAGCAGTGAAGGTGTGGAAACAGATAACCTGGTATGGTGAGGTTCAGCTTCAGGAGACTTCTCCCATCATCTGGATTGTTCTTTTTATCCTGTCCAACATCTGCTCACTAAATTGTGCAGAGCAGAGATTTGTTGTTAAAGTACTCTCTTCTCTTGGGCTTGGTACAGCAGAGCCCTGGAACTGGGCATGTGTTTCCAGGTAGACTCCTACAACAGATAATAAATGGCTTGAGTATTGTCTCTTCCACCAGTGTTGTTCCAATTAGATCAGGCTAAATTTTATTAGGGCAATGTGGAAAGCCAGAGAGACTTTCTGGCAAAGTTGCAGAGAAGGAAGAGCTTGTGCACAGCAGCCTAGGTACACTGGGGTCTTGTAATCAGCTTTTCTAAAGGGAACAATGGTACATCTGTGCTGAATGGCAAACACAAGCTCTGGTACATCCTCCTGACTGCCTAGAACAAGCACCTGTCCAAAGTGCCTTCGCTTTTAACCATGCACCCAAGATTTACTTCTGGTTAAAACAGCATCAAGGGCAAGACGGAGAGGGACAAGGGCTAGTCATGCCTACACAGAGCCAAAACGTGGAGGGGATCCACACCCTGACCTGGGAACTAAGAAAAGCTCTGGGAACTCCTTATTTATTCCAGGTAAGTGTCCCAGACTGGTTGCAATGCAGGGCATGTGGGAAAAAAGCATGGAAGCTTTAACCACTTATTTGGGTGGAAATTTTGAACGTTTGGGTCCAAGGGAACTTCTAATTTTCAAAAAATATCAGCCAACTTTCCCCTGGCATCCAGCCCACAAATTGGCAGCATGAGTTCATTGCAATGAGTTGAATTTTTGTAAGCTCTTCAAGACAGGTCACAAATGTACTGAATTCTAAGGACAGGAGGAGTCTCGTGTATGAAACATTTCCTAGCATTATCTGAAGCGTGTTCCCTTAAACCATATTTGACAGGTGAATGCAATAGAGAAAATGTGGTTCCAGTGTATATATTGAAAGCAGATGCAGCAAACTGAGTTCAGTGGCTCAGAAGGGGGCAGCTGTTGCAAAGCTTGACATAGAAGATAAATTATGAGGTGCTATTTCTGGCCTCTGGCTAAAAGAAAGGTGGGTGATGGAAGATTGACTTGAAAACAATCACTTTAAATGATTTTGGAATTGTATGAGCTGGAGATGTGCTGCATTTACACTGATGGATGAGCTCAGAAGCTGACCTAATTCTCTTTATTATTGTCATATGGGGGTTTCTTTACCTATTTCACTTACACAAGAAACACTGAAAGAGAACTTAAAGTAATTCCTGTCTGTGAAAGTACCACATATAACAGGATACTTGCTACCTTTTTATGTAAGTAACTTAGTTATTTAAGATTACTGAGTGTTTCATTTGTTTTGCCTAATTCAACTAGTTCCTCCATAGTGATTTTTTTTTCATAGAAATTAACTTCTTTTATAAAGCAGCACATAAAAGTTCACTTACAATATGGTAATTCTCATTGTGCTTCAACAGAGAATGTTTGAAGAAAACCATATGATAGGTGGTTAGATTCAGCTGAGACTCTTTGCTCTAACAGTAAGTAGTCCCTGTGCTTTTCTTAATTATGCACTGCAGCAGTGGGTTTTTTAGTAAATTTTCCACATGCCTTAAGCCACACTAATGAATACACATAAAGAGAAGTGATTTGTTATTGTCCTGTCCTTTTATTTACTGTAAATAAAGCTTATTTTGTTTATATTTCGTCCTTCATTGTTTTCTATTCACTGTGTTGTTTAGTAGCATCTCCATGATGATTTTGATCCTGGGTGACATTTTCAGCTGATATATATCAAAGAAATTGCAGCAATGAATTAAGCTATTTAAAAGCTTAGTCCCTCTGTTCTAGATTTAGGCATATGTCAAACTGGTAGTGTTTGGAATTAGGAATGCTATGCTAGCTCTGCTGCCACTATAATTCTGCCAGGAAAATTTATCCTCATAAAGATTTATGGCTTAGAAATTGTTGTCTAACAGGAAAACAAAATGGTTTTGACCATATGAATATAAAAGACTATTTTCCTTGAATTTTGCGTTCGCTTCAAGAGAAACACCTGTGAAGCCAAGTGGATAGGTGTCTGATTTAGGAATAAAATCTGTCCTGGTGAATCAGTCTTGAAGCAGGGAAGGAGCAGCTTGCAAGATGGAGTGGCAAGAGCCAAGAAACTATTTGACCTGAAGCATAATCTGTTAATGTTATTACCATGGAACAACTACAAAATGGGATGGGATTTGGTATTTTTTGTAATGTCAGAAGATGATATTTATAAGGCGCTTGAGTTCTAGAACCCTTTCAAAGCCTCTTTCTTGTATTCTCATTTCCTGATAAGTTCTACAGGTGGTTAGATACAAATAGTTGATAGAAGCAAAAGCGTGAATTTAAAATATGGTATTTATCAAAAACTCCTAGGAATGCTTTCTCCTGTTCTTATCACTTTTCTGCTGATATGCTGCCAGGAACTTCTATATTTATTATTTCATTCTGGTACGAAGTCAGAATTAGTCTTCAATAATGCTCATCAATGTTCTTGCTAGTTCATTGCTTCCTTTTATTATGCAATGTCGTATGTGTCATTTGCATCTAAATTCCTGCAGCCTGTGGTGAGCTTTGGACAAGTACGCTTTTAGGAAAAAAGTTTGAAGCACAATCTTGATGGGAAAAGGCTGTGGATTGATTTACTCACCTACTGTTGTAATGCAGCGGCTGGTCACGGATCGGGACCCCACCGTGGTGGTGGCTGTGAAGGAGAAAGGCGACGTCTGTCCTTCAAAGCCCAAGCTCTCACTATGAGACAGAACTAATGAATGGATACAGACAGGGAGGGAGGCAGAAGGACATATGAGCCACTCGTAGTCAGAGGGTTTCAGCAAACCCACAGCCTAACACTTAAGGATTTTATTGACGTAATGTCACAGGAGAATTATAAGGATAATGAGGATAGTTTCACAGATACTTAAAGCTGCCTGGGAAAAAGCACAAAGGTGCCTAAGTGAGTGTTTTAACAAATGGGAGATAAGGGCTTTTATCCTGGATGGATTAGAGGACAGAGTTGGTTTCCTGACACTTAATGAAAGACAAGAACGGGATCATAAAGAACCTTGAAAGTGAAGCTTCTGTTTGATGCGATGGGCAGGGGGGGTCCAGAAACTCAAGAGGAGTCTGAGATAGCTTAGCAACATGGCTGGCTTGATGGGTAAGGGGTGGGGGACATCACCATGTCTATTAAGGGGAAGTGGAAAAAAAAAAAAGGTCACTGTAACTGAGAAAAGGGGGAAGGATCTGCTCAGGAAACTCACACCTTTTGGCTGTATAAGAGAGGATGTATGCCAAAATGTTACCTGAGCCAGTTTTCAAGCATGGCAGGATGTGGGGGCCGGTGTCAGGACAGCACCCAGGTGGGATGATAGGACTGTGCACCAGAGAAGAGATAAGGGAAGGAGATAAGACAGTGAGTCTGAAGGGAGAGTAAAAGCTGTCTTTGAAGTTCAGCTTATAGTTTTCTGATAATACTGAGGTTGTATTACTGCCAGAAGGGAAGGGAGGAGGGAAAGTTAAGCCACGGATGCAAGCACAATCTGGGTGGGGGAAGAAAGGCTGAAGGGGAGAAATAACTGAAGAAGTAGGAAGAAAATTAGAGACTACTGAGTAAAGAAACCATGCAAGACAAGATTGTGGGTGGTGAATGATGCCAAAGCTCTGTGCAGACTGAAGAGGATGAGGCTAGAGTGCTGATTGTGAAGTTTGATTAAGATACGGCCACTTGCTGTGCTGGTAAGAGCAGTAATCATGAGGGTTAGAGGCTGGTATGTGTGTGCCTTTGGTCTTTGAATAACAACACTGAAAAATCTCTTGCATTTGTTATTTCTGTGTTTAACTTTGTCTATAAAACCTCTTGCATTTGTGTAATTCCTTTCACCCTAAAGCATTTTACAGAGGGCACATTAGTTCCGCCAGCTGAGAGTTTGGGGTGAACCAAAGCAGGTGTCAACTTCTGGACACCTTGACAGTGCAGAACAGAAAGGGGGAAGTCACACCATGTCCTGCAGAATGCATGGATGGACCTTCCTTTGAGTATTGAATTGGAAGCAGGTGAAGAAACCATGTGATAGATTCTCATTAAAGCTTTCCCCATCATGACAGCTTGTGGGGGGAAAAAATGTTTTAATGGACCAGTATTTCCACTCTTGTAGCCTTGGAAACATAATGATCCACTTTAAAACTCAAGGCAAGATGAATTCATGCATTATCTTCCAGCAGGAGGAACTGTGGGTGCTATTTTTCCATTTTCTGAGAAAATACAAAGAATGAGGAAGTCGATATCCGGTATCTAACACAAAACAAAGACTGGACGCCCACTCTTCTGTTGTTGCATGCTGGTAGCTCACACCAGCCCAGATAAGTGCTGTGCAAATTATTTTCCAGACTGTCTTAGATGTGAAAGCCAATGAAAGAAGTGATGGAGAAAGCTTTCCTAGTATCTGATTAAACTGTCCTAGAAAGGTCTATTTTTGAAACAGCAAGAGAACTGCTGCTTAACACCTAAAAACATTGTGCAAGACAGTAACCAGGAGCAAGACTCTGAATGGTAGGGCAGCAAAGCATTACTCTGTAAGGGAGGTGCTACTTGTTCTCTTCCCCTTTATATATGATTTCCTTTTGTGCAATGATTCTTCCTTCCAGCTCCAGGCTTGCTTCCCAGATTTTCCTTTGAAAAATTCTCTTGTGGCTATCGCAAATATATTCTATATCTTCCAGTAACCTGCTGCTCACTACTGGTGAGGATGTGTCAGACCTGCATGGCCATTATTAAAGCAAATACACGACTTACATTATCCCTGTTTTCCAGTTTTCCTGCATTACTGCTCAGGAAACGTCGTTCCTCTGTGTTCAGCCCTGCAGATGACTGGCTCCACCTCTAGGCCAATTACAGTTGGCTCTGCGGGGTGATGTGCCCGTTGCTGCTTATGTTGAGGCTTTTCTTTTCGTTTTGGAAAAATCAAACCAGAATGTTTTGTTAGATGGATGGCTCTCACTTACTGGCACAATGCTGCTGTTACACTTGCTTGTGGAAAGTCTAGGAGGAATGAAAGTTTTCCCTCGATTCATTCTATCATGAAAAGCTCCCAAATATTTTCTAAATTTGATTCCTAAATATATTGGCAAGGTCCCTTTAAAAAAACGTTTCTTGCTACTGAGAGAGTCCTATTGGCATCAGTTAATATCAAAATACTCTTCACTTAGGGGTTTGGTTTTTTTTTTTTAAATGAACAAATTTCTTGTGCTTTTGTACCCAACACATCTTTACATTTGTATTCTCGGCTAAACAACTGGAAAGGGAAACATGAGTTTAAGATTAAAGCACAAAAGCTTTGGCAGATTCTCTGAAAATGTTACTTAATGCGTGTACCTTTATTTCATGGGAACCAAATTTTTTGCAGACTCTTGCACGCTCTCCTGAATACATTCTGAGAAAGCAATTAAACACTTAATGATAAAATAAACAAAATCTGCTCTGAGAAGTCTAGAATTTCCTTTTTCCTTTTAGTCAAGAAGCACTTGTTTGATAAATGGGGCGCTTTTTGAGAGCTTTCAAGAGACTGCACACCCGAGCGGAGGCGGAGGCTCGGCAGAAGATTACCAGGAGATAATGGAGCAAGTCAAATGAGAAAACATGATGAAACAGCAAAAAATTTACATGCTGTTTTGCTTCTTCCTTTCACAGTAATAAAACCGGGGCCTCTGTGTTTATTTCCAAGTGCTGCCCTGTAAGCAGGTGTTGCTGGATGTGCCCATGTGCTGGATGACCTGTGATCCCAGAGGAGTGGGCTGGCACCTAGTGATGGGCTGGACAAACAGCACTGGTGAACCAGCCTCTGCAGCTCTTTACTGCATGACATGTATTGGGTCTCTCTTGAAGAACCTAAATCCATTGGGGAGGCAGAACCACATATCCACTTTGGCCCCTACTGAGACCACACCAGTGCTGGCTGAGCAGCTGAATGCAAGTGGTGCAGGGCTGGAGCCAGTCTTGGTGGGGACCCTTGGTGGAGAACCTGCATGAGCATGAGGTGTGACAGCCACGTGTCTGAAGAAAGCTGCATGGAAGTGGGATCATATCCGCTCTGAGGACGATGCACAGTGAGTGGCACGGCCCGACACAGGTCCGTGGTGATGGCTCAGCTTAGCCGGCAGGAGTGTCCCCTTCAGTGGTGTCATGCAATGGCCAAACACATGTGCCCTTTCAGCATGGTATTATCTGCCACGGATAGCTCAGATGTGGCCAAAACCTCACTTGTGTTGTAACTGCATGCAAGAGGTGGTGCACGCTCCCGGCAAGACCTGTGGCCGGCTATCTGTGTGCATCCTGGACTTTCAGATGCCTGAAGCTTTCCCTGGTGGTAGGGAATTGTCTTTACTTTTCTTTGGATTTTGTAGTGCAGAAGCACTGATAGATCACACACCAGATTCTTCATGTGTGCTGGAGGCAGGCTGGAGGTTTTGTAAAGTACCGAACACAGTTTCAAAGGCTCCTTTCTATTGCTCACGCTGGCTCAGTGTTGTCCAGATACATGAGACTGGCTGACCAAAGGCCCAGAAAACAACCAAAATGAGGTTACTAATGAATACCGGGCAAGATATTTTATTATTTAACATGAGGTCCTTTTCACATTGGTTTATGGGACAGAATAGTCTGGTCATGCCCATAGTTAGAAGGATGAGTCTATATTGCATGCCACAAATATGCTTGTAGTGCAATTATGCTTAAGGAATTGTGCTTTGTATTTGTGCTGTAAACCAAACCCATATCAGCAAAATAATGTCCTGTGCTACAGAATACACTTGTCACCCAACCTCCTGTCTTCAGGGCTTGGTTAGGGCATTGCTTTATGTGCCTGACTGATGTGACAGAGCATCCAGAGTATTTGGCCCAGGGAATGTGGCTGTGCAGGGCTGTCTCATCTCTCTGTTCCCATAGGCCAAATACTGAGTTATTCTCATATGCACAAACTGAGTGACACAGACCTTGAGACAATGCTGTTTAATAGATTATGAGGGAGGAACATGTCAGGACTTGGTAGAAAAAGGTGACAGGACATACACAACATAGGACAGGTATGGAGTGAACCTTAAGCTCTGAGCTTAAATAGAGCTTGTGGACAAAAGGGCACAAATGTTATGGGAGTCTAGGAGAGGCTGGTCATGTTAAATATAGCAAATTACTGCACTCAGGGCCCTCACACCAGGCACAGATGATGGTTGGAATGTGACCACTAGTGGGGAAGCTGGAAAAATTTCAGTGTCTATATTACTGTAGTTGTTGTGCTCTTAGTATCTTGCTGGTGCTGGAGTTCAGGCATAGAAAGGGGTGCTGGTTTGAAAATATCTTTTCATTTTAAACAGCTTCACACAGAGTTGGCTCCTGTTCTCTTTATAAGGCTGAGGAGGAGGAACACAGCCTCGCTGCTGGACAGAAGTAGGGATGTGCTTGAACCTTATGTAAAACTTTTCCATTTACCCTAAATGTAAATTGTTGAGTTACATATGCACCCAGGGTGCCAGAGAGCAGACCATGGTGTTACCCTTTTGTTCATTTCAGGAGAATATGATCTGATTTGACTATATATTTTTGTTGTGCCCTGCAAAGCAGCTGTAGGTTCAGCACACTACAGGGAAAGGACAGACATCCCCAAAGTGCCTGTGCTTTGATCAGCAGCTTACATTTACCCTGCTGTTCCCTGGCTGTGTGGCAACTGCATGCTACTCTTCTGCACCAAGGGCACTGTGCTGGCCCCTGGCAAGAGCACACTCCTGCTGTCTTGGTGGGATGTAGCTGAGATTGCCTTTGTTCAAAGTAGGGCTTCTGCCTGTGGAAGGCAGCAGGGATTGTTCCTCTTCAGGCAGCTGATTTCTGCCTGTGCTGTGACACCTTCTTCTGAACACTCACAAATCAATACCTCTGGTAAAACAAGTTAACAGCATTTTTTCCCAAGGACTTAATCACATAAGCTGTGGTATTTTTTGTTTGTTTTTGTTTGTTTGTTTGGGTTTTGGTTTTTTGTTTTTGTTTTGTTTTTTTGTTTCCCCTAGGGAGAGACTGACTGAGACATTACAATATAATGAGAGACACTGTATATAGTCAGTGTTTGCGGAGTGTATATAGTCAAGAAACACTAAGGGTGATCTCTCCACACCACTGGCACATGTCCAAGATAATTCCACACTGCTCAGCTTGCCCTAAGTGGTAATTGCTGTTGGAGGGGGTACGCCACAAACTGCCCGACTGCAGCAGGACTATCTGTGCTCGAGCAAGTCATCAACTGTCAAAATATGTCTCAAAAATAATAAGCACCTAAACCTCCTTTTTGGTTTATCTGCTCTCTGCCAGCGCTCTGCAAGGGGCTGTCTTATTTGCCATTGAAAGAGCTGTGTTTCATGCTCCTCCTGACAGATTGCTATTTAAGGCTCTGCTTAGCATTCATATTACTTTCTTGTCAGAATTATTTTATTTGGTTTTTAGAAGGAGAGCTATAAATCTGAAAAGCATTTTACATGCTGTGTTAGAGCTTGAGTGAAATCCCATTGAAATCAATGAAAGCTTTCTTACTGACTTCAATGGACTGGGCGCTTGGGAAATATGACAAAATGGTCTGTTTTGAAATCAGAATTGTATCCATGCCACAATGTTTATTACCAATAGCAGGAAATAAACCAAAACATATTATGTATGTCTTTTCCCAACATGCCTCATATATTATTTATCTGCCACCTACATACACCCAGCTGGGATAGGAGAGTACAGAAACAACTGTCCTGGGGTACCTAATAATCCTGCTTTATAAACAAAAAATGTATGAGAAAAGCAAAATCCCCTTATCTGATTGATACAAATGTTCATACAAAATTGAAATTACACTAGGTGAAACATCCAGCAGAAGCAAGTGTCACAGCCTGCTTCTGAGAACCTAGAAGGAAAAGCTGCCTTGTAGTTGAATGTCTATGAATTCCTGTGCAGAAAATATTTCTTTAATGACTCACACTTTCCATGGATGGTACTAGTAGGAAATCTTGATCTACCCTTTTAATTTGTAGTAAAGCTTGTGGTTGTGACCTGGTTAACAAAAGTGCTGTGCCAAAAAAAAAGTTAAAAAAAAGATGAAGATGTAACAAATACTTCTGATACTTGTCAGGGTAATTACATACAGATCCCTGAGTCTGAAATGAAAGTGTGACATCTGCATGTAACTTTGTCAGTGAAATTGCTACAGTGTACTGAGAAGCCAGTTACAATAAAGACAGGTCTCAGGTCTCCAGGGATGTTACAGAGACGTGAAGATCCTCAGGTCTTTTCAGAATTGCATTTTTAAGTGGTATTCTCAGCTAATAGTGAAAATAATTATAGTTGTGGTATTTCAAAATGTAATTTTGCCAAGGCAGTATTTAAAGCCTGAATCAAATTTTCACATGCTGACGAGGAAAAAGGGAAACGGTGCAGAGAAGTCTCCACAGTGTATTCAAAAACAAGCGCTGCTTCAGTGATGAACCATTTGATAGTGCCTTTATCAGTGTACAGTCATATTCTAAATAGCATGAGCCATAAATGACTGCTGCAGCTTGTCACTTGCTGTCTTTGCAAGAAAGAGCTTCTTGTTAGATTTGTAAGATGAGCTGGCTGTTGCACAAGGCAACAGAGGACACTCTGTAGAGAAATGCCTAGTGAAGTATTTTCTAAGCTTTTTTGGGTTCCTGCCACAAGGAAGTGCAGTGAGTGCAGTCACAGTGCAAGGAACATTGTGAAAAGGGATTAGAAGGGCAACATACTTTTAAAGATCATGGCAAAAAACCCCCCCTGCAATCCAACCCTAACCAGAGACCTCAGCTGTAAATTAAAGAGATGGTAACAAAAACCGGTGTGTGCAACAAGACAGTATGAAATAGGAAAGAAGCAATTCTAGAAGTGAAAAATGCTGGGTTTGTCTTACTTTTCCACTGCTCTTAGATGTTAATGCAAGCACTTTTGAAATTAGTAGAACAAAGATAAAGCTATGGTGATAAGGGTAAGTTTCTGATTCCTCCTCAAGTCACAGTGTTTTTAAATACTGGCAAACAATCTGAGTGGGAGCAGATGAGTAGGAGGGTACAGTGGGGTTGCTCTGAGGGTTGAGAACACCAACATATCTTTGTTGAAGCAGAAGTTATGAAAACTTCAATTCTTTGTTATTATCAGAGAATCCCAACATGTACCCAAGCTAAATATGGTTTGCTGCTTTAGCTTTCCAAGCTTAACATCCATGATGTAAATGACTCTACTGATACTTACATTATATTGCACATCTCACTCAGTAAATGCAAAGATGCAGCAGAAGTGAACAAGAATGTCCTGTCCTTTTTCTAGCTGCAGTTAAGCTGTAGCTAGAAATAAATCAACAGCCAATGCAGGTGTGTGAATATGCTGAACCCATAATCTAAGATCCATATGTGATGTGCCAAATCAGCTCTTGGACTCCTGAGACAAAACTGTGACTCACTGATGTTTACTGAGATGGAAAATGGAGAAGACTCTCTATTGGTCTGAACAGACCATTGATGTTCACAGTGTGATCTTCACATCTCAGAAAAAACACTTTTAGCTCAAATATGTATGAAAAAAACCCCATGCAAGAGGGACAAACTGTTTTTTCATCACTTGTCTTTATCAAAGGTAGTTCTGCAGTGCTGGGAAATGAGTGGCATCTTCTGCTCGTATAAACCAGGACAATTTTGTTTCATGCTAAAACAAAATTTTGTGTTTCAGTTTGGAAAAAGTAAAAAAAAAGACACGCTTTTCACTTTTTGTGAGATGTTTTGGAAAGAAGGCAAGCCACCTTTGATTTTATCTACATCTCTCACTTTTTTTTTTGTTTGTTTGTTTGTTTGCCAAGAAAGAGCAAAACCCCACTATTTGTTTCCACTCTTCTATGGCATCAACCAGGTGCAGACGAAAATAATACCCAAAGTAAGTACACTTGAAGGCAACTGGACAACATCATCATGGAATCATGGAATGTTAAGGGGGTGGAAGAGACCTCAGAGCCCATCTGGTCCCAACCCCTGCCATGGGCAGGGACATTTCCCACTCTCCCAGGTTTCCCAAGGTCTTATCCAGCCCGGCCCTGAACACTTCCAGGGATGGGATACCCACAACCTTCCCAGGGAACCTGCTCGGTGTCTCACAGTAAGGAATTTCTTCCTCATATCCACCCTAAATCTCCCCTCTTTCAGCTTGTCATGTCAGCACAGCTCCTGGCGGAGAGCCTGTTAAAAAGAATTACTTTTTAGCTGTTGCATCGCTGACTTCAAGACAGACGCGTTTGTACATTATTTGCAGAGGCTTTTCGCGTTTGTGGCCACAGGGGGATGGAAGCACCGTGAGGGCCGGGCCGGGCTGGCCTTGAGGGACCTCAAAGGCCGCTCGGTTCCAAAGCGCCGGGGCGGTCGGGGCCCTTTCCCCTCAGGGGCGGCGTCAATTCCCGACCCACCCCTAATTCCCACTCCCACCCTCCGCCCCAGGCCGGGCGCCGCCAGGGGGCGCTGTGGGCGCGGCGCCCGGCTCGCCCCTCAGGGCACGGCGCAGCCGAGCGCGGCCCTGCCGGGATCAAGCAGCTCCCTGGCGCCGGGGAGCCGGGGTACGTGGGTCCCCGGGGTACGCGTGTCCCCGGCCGCGGTGTGGGGGAGGCAGGGCAGGGCAGGCTCCGGCGCCCCGGCAGCGCTGCATCCCTCGCGGGACTACATCCCCCAGCGTGCCCCGCGCCGCCNGTGACCCGCGCTGTCCCGTCTGTCCTTTCTGTCCCTGATGCCCCCTCTGCCCCCACTCTGTCCCTTCTACTCCTTCTGTCCCTTCTACTTCCTCGGTCCCCTCGGTCCTCGCTGTCCCTTCTGTCCTTTCTACCCCCTCTGCCCCTCGCTGTCCCTTCTACTCCCTCTGCCCCTCTCTGTCCCCCTTGCCCTGGTCTCGCCCCGAGAGGCTTCTCGAAGCGAAATCAAGGGGGCTCGGAAGGAGGAACAAACGTTCGTTCCACGCACCCCGAGTTCTCCTGCTTTCCCTGACAAGGCGGATCTGGCTGTAGGGCCGGGAGAGTGAGCGTGGGCAAGGTTTGGGGCTGTAACGGAGGCACTGTTGCTTTTCCTGAAGCTTTTTCTTTCTGCCCTAAAAACCCAGAGGTGAATCGGAAACCTGTCTGGGTGCAGGGCCGGTGGAAGGGCTGTTGTGTTCTGAGGGGGAGATGTGTCTGCAAAGACCTGATGAGGACGACTGAGCATTAATCTACTCCCCTGAAAAATTAGTCCTGGAGTCACAGAATGGTTTGTGTTGCAAGGGAACCTTAAAGACCATCCAGTTCCAACACCCCTCCCATGGGCAGGGACACCTTCCACTAGACCAGGTTGCTCGGAGCTCCATCCAACCTAGCCTTGAACAGCTCCACGGACAGGGCTCCCAAACATCTTCTGCATGTAGCTTTTAATAGAAATGACAAACTTTTCTATTGTTTTGCTGAGCTAAGGCTGAGGAAAAGGAAGATTGTTTTGCTGTAGAGTTCTACTTTTGTTTCCAGAAGTCACCCCTGTGGGCAAAACAGGCTTTTTGTTTTCTTGTGCTCTATTGGAAAACTTGAATTTGGGTAGTTAAAAGTATTTCTAGCTGTGTAATGCCATGACAAAAGTTTGATGGGAAGTGCAATTTTTTCTTCTTTGTTCTGCCTGCTTTCCCCAGTGCTCGCTCACCTGTCCGGCTGCAGAGCTGATCAGAAGCTTGAAGTTCAGGCTTCTGGATCCCTGCTCCTCTGGTAGCCTGGGTTTCGTGGCTCTAGGCACATGGCCAAGCCTGGCTGCTTTGAAGTTGAAGCTCCCAGACTCCATGAGCTCCCTGGCACTCTGCCTGCCTTGCTTGTTAGGCTCCAGGTACCTTGGGATGGCTTCTGAACACCTGAGATGGTTGAAATGAAATGCCCTTCAGCCTTGCTGACCCAGGCTCTTGAATTCCCAATCCAGAAATTTAGAATCTCAGTTTTTCCTTTTTTTTCAGAATGAAAATGATTTTCAAGCTGAGTCTCCACCCAAATGGGAAGGTGACTTCCCAGCTAATCCACAGTTTCTGTCTGAGGGGGAGAAGAAGTGACAGAGCATGGTTTTGCTTAGGGTGTGGTTTTGGCATTCTTGTTTTCACTTCTCCAGCATTGGTATCCCAACACAGTATCTTACTGATGTTAAGTATTGTTTTAACGGAAATCAGGTTTTTTGCACAATACAAAATTGTCCAGTTTATGTTGGCTACAACTTTGCTACGCCTTTGTGAGGGCACATGTAAGCACACAGAACAAGTCCAATGAAGTAGTATTGACTGAGGAAGTACAGGAGCTGAGCTGAGCTACTTCCTGTTCTGATCCTGGCTCTGACAGAAGATCCCTTAATATCCTCTGTTTAATTTTCCTGTATAGAAAAATGGAGAAGGGTCCCTTTGGATGCAAATGTACAATGAAAATGGAGACAGTGTGTGCTGGCTCTCCTGCTGCTCCGTCTCAGTAATGGCAGAACAGGAGTGGAGAAGCTGATTGTCAGTCTTTAGCTTGCTGGGAAACTCGTCTGTTCTCTGCTGCACGAGGAAGTTCTGCAGCTGAATGAGCAAGGACTCGTGCCTTGATTGCATCATCATGCAGAGGCTGTCTTGGGCAGGTTATCTTTCATATCTTTCAGAGGAGCCAAATCCAGTTCACCTTCCTTGAGACTTTGTTGAGACTGAGAGCTAAAATCAGAGAGAATAATGCACAATATATTTATTAGCTTTTCTTCTAGTTGAAGCAACTTGAGAAAATCTTCAGTATTGTGGCAAACTTATAACTAAATATTTACAATTGATCAGTTTCAGTCGTAGTTATGGATTTATAAGGCAGTAGTGTTATAAAAAGTATTTTTCAAAGGTCATGAGTTAGAAGAGTAAGAACTTTAAATACATTAGGAAAATCTCTTCCATGGTAGTAATTGCAGCATAACTCAATTGTGGTGAAAAATGAAGAGTTTCCTTCTTGTTTCATTTATCCTTTTCAAGCAAGGATGGTTATAAATGTCTTTGATGCCAGTTTAGTGCCCGTCCCATTTAGGACAGGCACATGTGGCTGTGTGCACTGGCATATCCATGAAATCTGTTGCCTTCCCTGTTGCATAACGTTGTTCAGTGCAGTGTGTATGTATTCCTGCATAGGCAAATGGTCTGATGAAGAGAAGGTTACTTTTTCTAGCCAGTCTTATTGCAGGCTGAGAAACACATTATAAAAATAGAATAGAATTGAAAGGAACCACGGGGCAGACTCCTAAACTTGCTAATGTATGCTGGGATGTGTCAGGCAGGGGGGAGAGCAGAATCTATTGTGTAAATGTGTGCATGAGGGCTGAGAAAAACGAAAGCATTGATCCACAGTCTGTAGATGAGACTTAGACATCTGCCTGAAAAGTTTGCACACTTTGACAAAGTGTTTTAGGGTTTTAATGTGCTCTGCTAATTGAGCAGAAAAGTTTTGTATATGACACTGTGAAATACAGTTTGTGAAAGACGCTCGGCTGCTTATTTCATTTTCATTGTTAGAATAAATGACAGATAACTGTCAGACTGATGTCTGCACACTTGACAGTAGGTTGGATTAACTATTCTGCTCTGTCCCTTGCTTTTTAACTATAGATTTAAAAGAAGGATGTTTTTTTATATGTGGCTATAGTAAGTGAATTGAGTATTTTTTCAGCTTGTCTGATCTAAGTCAGTGATTTTTGTTTTAAAATTAATATTCTGTGACATTGCTGCTTCAGCATCTTTTTTAAGCCATGTGTAAATTGTTATTATCAATTTCATAGGGGATATATACCTGCTTTTAGGTTCTTTTTTTTCTTTCCTTTTTTTTAGTCTTAGTGGGTTTTGCCATTCTTTTCATTGAAGGTGATATCAAAGAATTTGGTAGCTTGGAGCAGGCTATGTTTCATTTATGGTTATGATACTGATATATCTAGGTTATGATAGGAAGCTCATGCATATTCTGTTTTACTTAAATGGTTTCACTGCTGCATTTGACTTAAACAGTTTTTCTTTTGAACTTTTTTTGTATATGGAAAAGCAGCAGTTGCTGCTCAAGCTTTACTTGTGAAATCTTTTATAATTCTCTGGAAAATACTGACTTCCTTTCCATTTTATCAGGCTGATTTTTCTCCCACCCCCACCCCAAACTTGCTGCTGTTGGATAAAATAGAACGTTTAGCATGTGTTGTTACAAAATATCAGTATCACTTCCCAGAAACAAACTAAATTTCAACAAAATGAAAGTAATCTTCCCTTGTGATCTCAGTACAGAAGCTGTTGGGCAAATCCTTTTAAATCTCAAATACCTAATATAGGGATAAGCATTTAAGCATGGCATCCTGAAGAGACAGAAAAGTAAAAAATGAAAGAAGATTCTAAAAGGGAAACCTGTCTTTTTCTTGCTAAGGATCTGTGCGATTCCTTCCTTCCTGGTCTTGAACTTGTTCTAGGAGAGTTTGTAGTTGGAGGGTCCTGTTATAACCCATCTTTCACTTTGTGTGTGTGTAAGCACTGCCAGAAAAAGGGGACTTTGCTAACTTGTGACAGTTATTAAAATTTCAAAGTAGTTTGTTTTCTGGATTAGAAGAACAAAAATAGTGATTGTTCGGTGTGTAGTCTTGGACTTTTAGCTATATAAATATTATACTTGGCTCAGTTTCAGAACTGAGTGTGGAAATCAAATTATATAGTACTTGTAAGAGACTTTTGAATGAGACTGAGGCTTTTCTAGAATGCTACTGTGAATATATCAGTATTTTCTGTGTACGTCTTCCAGGGCTGTTCATAACAGTGTTCTGTCCTTTACCTGTGCAGCATGTCTAATGGGCAGGCCTTCCTGTCTGCTGCTTCTTTCTTTTTCCACATTGTAAAAGAATAAAAAATAAAAAAATTAACATCTCAACAGCCTTAAAAATTATTTTTCAGTGTTCTCAATTCTTACTTGACTATTTTCTTTCAAATTAATAGGGCTCATTTAACATGTTAAACCAGATTAACATGGGTGTGATTATACATTGAAATCCTTAATCAAGACTTGGTCTAATATTTTTGCTGACTTCAATTTCATGTTTTCTGTGGAACAGAGCACTTCTGTGAAGGCCCATCTTTTTTGGAGGTAACAGTGAAAAACAAAAGCTCAGATTTTGCTGCTGAGTGTAAGCATGGTAAATAAAACTAGTGTGTGGAATCTGTTCCTGAAAACATCTGCCTAGAGTGTGGGCTCTGTAAGGGATGAGAACTCAAGTTATTGTGAGACAGAGGGGTGAATAGGGGGTGAATTTACTGCTCTGCTGTTCCTAACATGGAGCTGTTACCTTAAATCCTTGCAGTTGTGTACCCAGACCTGTAATCTTTATTGACTTGTTAGCAAAGGGTGCTGTACTTTCAGATTGCAGCGTCCTGCAGCACTTGGTGACCTGCTCACTGCTCAGACACTTGCTGGGTTAGCTAGATCTGATTCTGTGACAGATCTGAACCAATGCCTAGCTGGGTGAAGAGAGGAGGACTGGGACTACTGCACCAACATTCCTCTCTAAGCAAAGTTTCTGGCTGAAATACCCTAAGAAGACACACAACAGGAATCTGCTGTAATACTTGCTTTTACAGATAGTGTTCAAACACTTCCTTGTCTCGTACCTCTCTCTATTCCACATTCTCTTTATGCTCTTTTTTTTCTTCTCATGATACTATTAGCTGCTTTGCCTGTATTTTCTTAGAATTGTTCTTCATAATGCTGCCAAAAATAACTTACCTAGTTCCTTTCAACCCCTTGTGAAAATACAACTCAATTTTAGATTTCCTGGGCTGGGTAGTTTTGATATGCAGTAAACCCTGTGTGGTTAGTTGCTGAGGGCTTTGTTTTGAGTGGGTGCTGTGAAGCTGTGGTGGTGTGACAAGCCAGCAAGGTAGTCCTTAAAGAGAAGGTGTTAACCTACTGGAACTGAGCCACGTGTGGTTAGTTCAGAAATCCTCCCTGAAAAGAGAGACGTTCAAACCCCTCAGTGTCTGTGAAGGCACACTGAGTCACTTGTGCAAGAAGGTGCAGTTGGGAAGCTCAGGAGGAAAATCAGGGAATGATGAGGAATGCTAATTTAAACACCTCCTGTTTTTCCTTGTGTTGATTCTTATGTGGAAAAAGGAGTAATACTGTGCCTGCTAGGGGGGAACTGTAACATGGATTCAAAAAAGTTGCCTGGAAGCCTAATTGTGATTGAAGGCAGAGGGAATTGCATCGGTTTTAGACCAAGGAATCTGCTGGTCCCACCTGAGACTTGTGAAATTAATAAATCTGGGAAGGAGCATTCTAAAAACTGCCAGTCTTGGCCAAAGCTTGTTCTCCTGCATGTGAGGACCTGGTGTTAATTGCTGATTCTGGGCTGCCACAAAGTTGTGTAATTTATTAATTTGAGCTACTCTTTTTAAAAATTGTTATTATTTTTGTCTTGTCATGGTAGAAATCCCAGGAGTTTGGTTTTTCCTGCAGCTTGGGCCCCAGAGAAATATCCAAGCACTGATTTGGCAAGTTTTCTGATTTTACTTTATTTTCTGTAAATAAAAATGTACAAATGCAACTTTGGGTTTGAGTTTTAGCTGAGCTTCTCTTAGTGGAAGTGAGCTTCTCTTAGTGGAAGTGAGCTGTTCCCAGGTTTTTTGGCCAGCTTATTGGTGTGGTCTGAGATTGCAGAACATTCACTTGATTCTGATCTTTTAGATGAAATTACTGAATACAGTTTTGTCTTTTTTCTTGCAGTAATGAATGTTATAACAATTGAAGACTATAAGAGCACATATTGGCCAAAGTTGGACAGTGCCATAGATCAGCTTTTAACTCAGAGTCCTGGTGACTACATCCCTATTTCCTATGAACAAATATACAGGTAAGGAAATATTTTAAGTGTTGTGTAACTTTTTGTTTTCTTCTTCAAAGGGAAATACTTTTTTTATCTTACAGCCTAGGCATATGTCATATTTTGTATCTTTGATAATGGGTTTTGAGTTTCTCTTAGATAGTTCCTATAAATCTTGGACACCTGATGCAGGACTGTACTGGTGCACGGCTGTCTATTGCATGTGTTTTACTATTACCAAAACAAAAGATTTTTCTTTAGTTTAGAGTTACTGGGAAAGCTTGCGTGTCAGTTTTCTTTTAGAATTTATGTTTGATTGCAATGATTCTGAGACAGCCTCTTCCAATTGTAGGATTGATATATTTTTATTTTAGTTTTTTTATATTTTTAGGCTGTTGCTTTGATTGACTGACAATCTGGACAAGATAGATTGAGAAGGGAAGGAAAATGGATTTTTTTTTTAAAATTGTATTTATTAAAGATGCTTACTTGGGATATTATTGAGAATTTGTAGCAGAGTTGGTGTTTGGATCCTCTCTGCTTTCAGAACTAGAAGAACAGACTAAAGAACTAGGCCAGTTCTTTGATCTGAAAAAAGGAATGTTTCTTGAAGTGGTTCAAAGAGCTACAGATCTGTTTTGTTTTGGGTTTTTTTTGTTGTTTGGTTTTTTTAAAAGTAAAGCTGAGTTGAAATACACTGGGTTTTTTGGTCACCTTTTTGCTGACTAAAGGAACCAAGGTTTCCATAGCGCAAACTTAAAATACCAAACTGGTGTGTTTGACATAGTCACTGATAACTGTAGGTGTCTACTCTCCAGCCCTGAAAGGTAGGAGATAACTTCCAAGGTGTGTATGCAGATGTTTACTATGGATCAGCTTCCCTGTAAGCTATCGAAGTGTCATTAATGACTGTTTTCAACTTTGGGTCCAAAGCCTGCCTGTGCACAGTCACCTCCTATGATAAAAGGATTGGATATGTTGGCAGAGAGATGTGAAAGAAACTTTGAGATGAGGAGAAAGTGAACAGCGAAGTTGTACTTCTGGCAGCCTCCACTGCCTCTCAGGTGCAGTGCAGTCAGTTTTCTTTTCCTCAAGACAACTCAGAGATATCATATATTCATCCCTGTTGTCTAGTGCTTACCTCCCAATGTCCTTCTGAGGTCTTCCTGTTCCTAAGGTGTTTATTCATGCTGAAGAACTAACAGGCTGGTGATTTCTTTTGGGTCGTAGCAGGGCAAGGATGATTCACAGAATCAGCCCACAACTGGGAACTGAAAATGGGATCTTAAAATGGGGAAGGAACCTCTAAATAGAAGTATTCAAATAGGATGTAAACACATCCTGCACGTACATACAAAGACTGGTGTTTGACTACGAAACATGTTGCTGAAGTAGATGCAGCAGTAGTGTACGTAACACTGAACAGATGTGTACTTTAAAATTCAGTTTATTACATTCAAGTGAAGCAGTCAACTTGTGTAAGTATATTGTGAGTTATGGAGCAAACAAATGTGTGGCCATTTGCTGTGGTTACCCAGCTGGCTGATTTGTAAGAGATCACGAAAGTCAGTCTTGCTTTTCTTGTCAGTGTTTCTCTCTTTCATCCAAATTAAATTGGTATTTTTGCTCTTACCAAAGTGCATTATATCAAACTACCTTTTGCACTTGCTAGTTCCAAAATAGAAGCTGCTATTGGTTGACTTTATGTAAAAGAAAAAGGATGACTTTCATATTATTTAAATAATATCAAACTACAGATACTCAGTTATTTCTAAAATAGAATAATAAGAGAAGTGTGAGGTCTCTTGGTTGTTGAAATATAGCATGGCTCACCAAATGAGCATTCTTTGCCTAAGGATGCTATTTTGCATCCCTCTATTTTGGGGTCTTTTGAAGTTTTCAAAGGGAATAAATACAAACTTCCTAAGGTTACTGATAATTTACTGGTAAAACCTTCCTCCAGAAGACTTTGAGAGTGGCAGTTAGTGAATGAAAGCGCTGTCTTGGCCTGTGAAGTTGGTGCTTAACCTCATCCTTGCCTTAGAAGATTCCAACAGCCCATAGCTACATTTGTTTTAATGCCATCTTTGTGGTTTGCCTGTCTCAGTCTCACCTTCTCAGCAGAGAATTGTAAAGAATAGTTCCTGTACAGAGACACAGTGTTACCGTCCCATAGTTGTAGATGCCATTAAAAGCCTGCAGAATTCAAGTTTGGGATCTGGACTTTGCTGGAAATAGATTGTTTGCACATGTCCTGAGAAGCAGCTTCTGGCCTAAACTTGACAACAAATTTGTAGTCACAGTACTTGGTGCAGAGGACTGCAGGGGGTAGCAGAACAGAGACTTGGAGAGGAGTTTTGGCTTGGCCAAAATACCAGGTGAAGTATTCCTGTGTCTCTTGATTTCTGGCAGCTGGATTTCAAAATGCTGACTTCAAAGAATAGAAACTCTCAAGAAGAATAAGAGCTGCTTGGTACAGATTAATGTTTGTGTTAGTCCTGATGACTCCCTTAATAACCTCTTGCTGAAAGTAATACATGTATTTGTTTTGCAATGGTTATAAATATGTTTTCAATAAGTAGCCTTATTTTGCAGATTTTATATTGCAGTATGAGAACAATAAAATGTTCTTAAAAAATAAAGGTAACACTGAAGACCAGAGTTAACACAGCCAAGCATGGAATGTAGAATTGAAGTTTTATTGCTCTTTTTCTCCATCTTTATTATGAAAGTGCAGGATTTTCTTAGAATTTAAGTAACAAAGAGTGGAGCAACGTGCTCAGGTTTGTAATTTTAGAACTTTTGTAGTTTCTTTTTAAAAGTTATCAGGGTTGTGGTGCAACTTCTAAGACTACTTGTCTAGAGTATTCGTACAATCATTGAACCTGCTTATTTTAGTAGAAACTTAATTTACATAGGAAAGACAAAAGCCAGAATTAGGAATGTGTTGACAGAATTATCCTGGCTGTTTTGAAGTCACTGTTAAGAGAGTTCATTGCAAGTTAAACTGAGATTGGGGAGGGGGAATGGGATAGACACACTGGAGCTTCCAGGGGAGACATAAAGAGTGATGGAGCTCATTCCAAGCTTAGGATTGTATTTAAAAATTTAGTAATGATTTAGTTAACTCTATTATCCTCTAAATTACAACTGGTACAAAATATTATGAAGTCTGTTACCCTTCATTGCAAACTGTTGTAAGTTCATTGTTTGTTCCTATATTTGTTTCTGCAGTTGTGTGTATAAGTGTGTATGCCAGCAGCATTCGGAACAGATGTATAGTGACCTAATAAAAAAGATAACTAACCACTTAGAGAGAGTCTCAAAGGAGCTGCAGGTAAGAAGCTGCACAATCTAATTCTGTCTTTCTTGGGATCTGTGATTATATCAGAACAGCATGTAGGTGGGCCTGTGGAGGAGATTGCCATTAAGACTGATTTGCAGTAGCTTGCTAAATTGGGGAATACTTCATTTGCTAACGGGCTGTCGGACAGAATACCAACTATTAGATCCAGTTGTATGGCACCACTTTAGCCTTAGTGATCTGAGCCATGGGGAGAGCAGTGGCTAAACTTCCATACATAATATAGAATCAAAGACTAGAGAGTGGGAAATCTGCAGTATATTCTGGGATGTAAATACTTCAGCCAAACGTGATTTGAGCACATGAGATGAATGTCTACCATTGCTGTATAAGTCTTTGGAAACTGTTTATGATTCTTCTGCACCACAAAAGGGAAACTATAAAAGAAAATAAATTATTTAAATATGGTTTGTGAAATATAAATTAGGAATTATTGCATGTGAAGTTTTGTGTTACAGTTTATTCTGCATTTTTCTTGCCTATCTCTAGATGTCAGTGGTTTACAGCAGTCCTAATACAGTTGTTATATCCCTGTCCTTCTCTGCATCTTATGTGTGCATCCATGATTTTTTTTGATGTGTGTTCCTTGTTGAACGTTCCTTTTAGGCTAGAATCTTCAGACATGTACTTGAAATTGTTATTGCCATAGCAGCAACACTGTTGGATTTTTCCCTGCAGCTTTTATCACTTCCATAAGGGATGTGAGTTCTGTACTGACTTGCTGTATGTGAAGTAGAGATGCCAAATACAAAGGAACCCTAAACTACAGCAGCTCTCTCAGTGATTCTAACACATTGATAATTAATTTCTGTCAGTCAGAAGCAGTCTTACTGCTTTTAACTGCATCAGGTACTTCTGGCTAACCATACATTCACATCAAAACATATAGCACCATGATCTCTCTCATGTCCCTTTGATTCCACTCTTTTCCTCTTGTGGCTTTCCTTATAAAGAGAAACAACCACTCAGCGTTTAATAGGCATGGTATTTGACTATGAAATATCTTGAGCTACGTTCCTTTCTTCTTTTCTCTTTTACGTTCTCTTTATTCCTCATGGAATGACAGCCTTACTGTTCTGTAAAATTTGTTCAGAGTAGGTGAACATAGTATTTAAAACAAAGCCTTTCCTTGGTTCTGCTGAGCTTGTGCAGCCTGTACATTTTTCTTCTGCTTGTGAGAACTATGATTCATTGCAGCTATACAGGTTTGGCCAGTTCTTCTGATACATCCCATGGTAGTATACTTTGCTTTGAATTTGGGAATATCCCAAATTCTTTACTCTGTGGTAGTCTTTGGTTGTTTCCTCCAAAGTTCCAAAGCTGGGGCAGCTCATTTTAAAGTTTGCTTTAGCACATATGAGTGTTAAATGCTTCTGCTTAGAAACAAGGCTGCTTTCTGAACATCAACTTCTTGAAAGAATAATTGAGACAACTGTTTAGTGCAATCTGGATCTTGCAAAAGTTTCCTTATGTAGGTAGACACACCTGTAGTATAACATGATATCATCTTTGAGTGTTATTACATGAGTTTTGCCTGACGTGAACATGACTTTGCTTTTAGAGGGTAAATGGATCTTTTTGAGCTGCGTGAAGTAACATTCATGTGCCTCAGAAGGTTGTGAATAAACTTTTAGCTGTGGGTTGTGAAATTTGCTCTTAAGAAATTACTTTGCTACAATGTATTTTATTCTGATACTTCTTTGATCTTAATACATTTTGGTGACATTCAGTCCCTCGGGATTTATGTTGAAAATGCAGTTCTAGTTGTTTAACAACAACAACAACAACAAATTATTTTGTAAATGTTGTTTGCTTGCAAGTTTCTGGTTCACACAGGCAAACCATAAAAAATGCTATATATGCGAATCCTTTTAATGCACAATATGTGGTATTTTGCTTTCTCTGACATAAACTCATTCTACCTGCCCACAGTATTTAAGTGAATTGGAGAGTTCTGTTTAATTGGGAAGGTGTGTCTTGATGCAAGAGAAATATATTTTTTTTTTTTACGTGCAGAGATGCAAATATTGCCCAGTATAAGCAGCAATGCTGGTTTGTGTGAGAAAACATGATTATAAACTGAACTGACAGGCAAATGCAATGTCTTTTTCTGGACAAGCCAAGCAACTTCTTTGTGTAGAAGTGTAACAGTTTACTGGCAAGTGGGTTGCAGAATATCTGCATGTAGCCAGCATGCCAGAGCAAGCTCTTTCCTCCAGGAATTACACATCAACAGCAAAAGCAGTAAAACTCAGATAGCAAACAATAAAAGTGGGAGCATCTCAGGGGACCAGTCAGACTTGCTCTTGCATGGATCTAGCCTTATTGGAGTTTGTCTTCTTTCTGCAGGGCATTCACTGCAGAAACTCCCTATATATGTATTTATTTCCCTCCCCCCACCCTGTGTGTGTAGCTCCCAGCTTGCCTGACCCACTGGAGCCAGAAGAGTGGTGGTACTCAAGTGTCCTGAGCTGTGTGTCCCAGGTACTCTGCTTTGACCCCATGGCCACACCGGGACATTCAAACAGTCCCTGGGCATCCCATGTGACTTCTGCTTTTCCAGACTGCAAGACACCACATGTGGTGTTGGTATGTGTCTGCCACATGCATTCCTGAAGGTTTGCTTTGCAGATTTTCACCCCAGAAAGGTTAATTTTCAGCGGTGGCAGAGGCGATACAAAAACATGGATGGGCTGATTGTATTCTCTGCGTGTCAGACGTTGGGTGAAAAGCAGTGAGTGGTGCTTGCTGGGTAATAGTATGTTTAGATGAGATGAATTGCCTGTCATCGGGCTGTCAGCTCTTTGATATGGGGCCTCCTATATCCCAAGACATTTCTAGCTTCCTCTTTACTATGTCTATAAAGAATCCTCTCTTCAGGCTGTTATGGAGAGACTCAGAGCAAGGATTGCCTCCCGTTCCTGCACTCAGTGTCTGTCCAGCTTCTCTGCATTAATTAAGACTGAGTTTTGCCATGGGGAGCTTTCAGTAATTGAGAATTAAATTTCCCTATTTCTTGAGTTGATTGGAATTTTGGATTTTTTTCTGCTTAAAAAAAATGTGTGGCTGCAGAAAGCAAATTAACTTGTTTCCTGTTGTCTTGAAGTCTGTGAAGTATACAGATGGTTTTTCTAAGATGCTTTATTTGGAAACATTTTATTGATAATGGACGTAGTTCATTGTGTTGTGGTTCAGAGTAATGTCAGATGTTTTTATGGGTAAGTGCTGAATCATTCAGATGTATGTGTTAGAGTGGATACACAAGCATATGCTTTCAAATTAAATACATCCCTTTAAAATGAATAAAACTATTTGCGTTAGGCACTGGTGTTTCTGGCTTAACTTATTCTTATGTACTCTGATAAAGTAATTTAAAATCAAGTACTCTACCCATTACATATCTCTTCAGCAAAAGACACTGGAAAGTACTCAAAGCATTGACAATAAGAATGCACTGTGGCCTTAAGCTGGCCTGTTACAAAAGTAGCTTTTTTGTGCAAGTGCAGTGGAATATTCTCATTTTAGTTAGAATGATTTCAGTAATTCCTTTATGAGATGACTGAGAGCTGAAAACCAGTTGTCATGTTGCACCTTTTTTTATTTAGATAAAAGAGAAAAAGGGATCTATTTCTTTCTGTTTGTGGTGGGGTTTTTTTATTGTTACGAACTATTTTTACAATGAACATGACTGAACTGAGCAGTCACTCATGTTGGTAGATAATTTGCATGTCTGCTGTTTGGCCCCAGGACCTGCAGATTTAGAGTCTTTGTTGTGCAATGCCAGAAAGTTTTCCTGCCTGATATTAATCCTTACAACTTCTCAGCCTTCTGTCTTGTCATCTCTCAAACCAGTTGGTGCAGTGTATGAAAATATAGTCTCTCCTGTTATTTCCTTGGGCCAATGTCCGTTGGGGTCAGATATTGCAAATGAGTGGCTTAGGATGCTCAAAGAATCACCAGAAAGGAATTGGAAAAAGGAGGTTTAATATTAAAGTGAAAATGTGACAAAGTTCCTTGGCAAGGATTACTCTACTACTGCTACATGGTTAAAGCACACAGAGAAAAATCAATCTAAAACTAAAATCAACCAAAAATCATCTGTGTAGAGGCTGGAGATAGGAAAAGGGTAAGAATAAAAAGGAATAAGGGAGACCCTCCAATTAAGTTACAATGAGTGGAGCTTCATGCCAAACTTAGCCTCAGACTTGACCAAGAATTTAGGCCTAAAGGTTTTAACAGTTTTTAAACTTAACAGCACTTAAATCAATAGTCTAAACAGTTTGATAGAATTAAGGATGAAGAGCGAAGGAACAAGGGATCCTCTTTCTTCCTGGAAAACCTTAGGCAAGCAGTGTGTGTTTTTGCTTTCTTTGAATAGCTTCTGTAATACATCTCTCAGGTAAGATAGGGGGGGATTTAAAGACATAGTAGTTGCTGGGAAGTTGTAAGAAGTAAATGTCGTGCTTAATTCTGCCCCTCCCCCTGTAATTAAATCAGCTGAATGTACGTGTTCTCATTTTCTGGACTAGGAACAGGAGTGAAAAGTGTCAGCCTAAGCAGTTTCTTTTTTTTTAATCTTTTTTTTCTTTTTTTTGGTAATAAGAATAGCTGAATAACTATAGATTTTAAATAGAAATTGTACTTTATAATTGTACTTTATTAAAAAAACCTCAGCAACTTCTGTTTGCTCGTGAATTTGACGCCATGCACTGCTTTTTAGTTTTTAAAATTCGAGCCATTTATATAAGGCTAGTCCAGTTACTGTAGTTGATTTCAGTCTGGAGCAGCTGTACAGTAACACTGTGATGAACAGAAAGCAGATGGTTCTGCTCCCCCCACACAGATTACGATAATTCATAGATGAGCTGTGAAAATACTATTGATTTCTCTTTGGCCTGGATATTTCTGTAGTTTACAAGTCAAGCAATAGTGGAGGAGAGTTTGACCGTCAAGCTTGTTTTGTTTTTTTTCCTTCCCTGTTAGGTTTTTGACTGCGGAGGCTTGACATGAAATGCTCTTAGGAGAATAAAACTGAAAGGTGCCATTTCATGCTGATAAAGCAGTTAACACCATACTTTCTGTATTGCAGAGTAAAACCAACTGGTATTTTCCTGACACTAGTGAGTGCTTTCTCAGAAGCTGTCAGGACTTTTCTTAGGTTTTTGGGTTTTTTTGTCTTTATCTTGAGCAGTTGTTTTCCACTTGGTTGCAAGGGGATGGTGGTGGTAACAGCTTCCAGGTATCCTTCCATTAAAGGACCCTTGAGGTCATTCTCAGGAGGCAGCTGGGTGTGCAGTTGTTCCCTCATAAGATGTCTCTCTTACTGTGACATAGGCTTTGTGAGGTGAGCTAGCAGAGTTTTCATCTGCAGTGGAGGAAAAAGATGTGAATCCTTATTGTCCCCTGTAAAAAGAGTGACAGCCTGACTGGATACATTGCCTAGAGTCTGTTCATGGGATAAAATAGCACACTGTCCAGACAGCTTCTGTCTCTGTTTTCTCCTGTTGGGTTTTTCTGTTGTTTTTGGGTTTTGTTTTTAAATGAAAAGGGCAATCTATCAGTGAGAGAAGAGTGGTGCACTGTGTCAGGCTATGGTCTCCTTTTGTCTGACATGTTCTTTGAAGTAGAATTTTTCTTTTTCTTTAATCTTAGAAGCTGTATGCTGAGTCTTTACAAATGTGAGAGTATAACCATATTTAAAGCTGAGGTTGAAAAGGAGTGAAGCAGGAATACATACTGCTTAGAAATGCAGATTTCATTGCATGTTATTTGCAACAAATTATATATGTAATTATATATGAAAGAGAGTCTTTGGAGCTCATAGCCACTTTTATACATTGTTGGCATTTTCAACTAAAATTTGTTTGGCCACCCCTGAGAACTGCATCTGTATTAAGATTAAAACCTTATGATCAAAATGAGAGCTAACCATATATAACCTTTGGCAACTGCATACGGAATAACGCTCTTTATTCCTTTGCCAGTTTTTCTTTCCTTTCTGAACTGTCTGCTCTCTATTGGTCTTTGTGGTGAAAATTACCCACGTGTTCATTAAGCATATTAAGAAGGTAGGCAAAAGAAACTAATTTAAAGGCAAAATAACTTTCATAAATTTAGAATACTTAATAGAACAAAAAATAAACATAAATTTTAACTGTTCTTTTAGGAACTCTAGTGAATGTCCATACAAAGGCTGAAAAATCTACTATGTTAAGATAACTTTAAGTTCTGATAAGATGGTTGAGGGGTGCAGCTAAACCTTGAGTGTTTTTCATGCCACAGATGCTCTGGATTTAGGAAAATCTTTGGGCTGGGTTTCTCGCAAGGTCCCGGTTACTGCTGTATTCTCGTTCCTCTTTTGGCTTCGCTAATATCAGAGGGGAAAACAGTTTTGGTTCTGATCAGCAAGCAGCACTTTGCCCTTGGGCGTGTACAGGTGTGTATGTGAACAGCAGGAACTCAGGCAGCCACACAGCCCCTCCGAAAAAACCAAAGCACTGGTGTCTACGTGCATTTCTGAGTGCTCCAATGCAGCTCCCCTGCATGCCTCCAAATAAACATTGTAACAGAAACATTGTTAGTGCTTCCCATTTTTCTGGTTCCCTTCTGAATTTAATTTAGCTTACTGCTGAACAGATCTTTTCAGCTTCCTTATCTCCTTCTTTGGGAAATAGGGTATTGTACACAGAAAATAGCAGTGCTCTACAAGGCCTATCATGAAGTTGGTGCATTCAGGTTTTATGTAGCAAAGCTTTGCTCGGGACTCTAATGCTGTGTGTTGGAGCATGGCAATGAACTCTCCTAGGCCTGATCCGGAGTGCAGGACTCTGGATGCAGAGCTTTATTTGCAGATGTTGTTTCTTCAGGGTATTGAGGTGGAAGGACTATAAACACTTGCCTTGCCTTAGGTGACCCAGCGAAAATTTAAAATTTAGAAGTGTGGAGGACAGTGCTCCTTGGAGCTGAAGGATGTGCCACTTGCCAGCTCGGCTGCAAAGCAGCAGCTTAACATCACCCTGCTGTGGTGGAGTAAAAGCTCAGGGGGGTTGGAGCACACACTGCAGCACTTGTTTGAATTTGGTTATGGATTCTAGGCATGGCAGGTAGTGCTTTCTAAATGAAGGTCTGATCTTGAATAAGTGTTTTTATTTGCATATGCTAAATGCTAGTTTGTTACAGGAATACTGTATTTCTGTGTGCTGGGCACTGACACATAGTCCTAGGCAAAAGCTGGTTGCTGAGGGAAGATTGGTTTTGCTGAAGGAAGTTAGAGCAGAAACTCTGGAATGATGTGTGGCTTGCTTTGTGTGGACCCAGTGTATCAAATACTTTGTAGTTGCTTGACTTTAGTATGAAAGCATAGCCCATGCTGTTCCAGATCTTTCTCTTGTTCAAATTACAACCTGACTTTTACGGTTTCTTGCAGGCCAGCCCTCCAGAACTCTATATTGAAAGATTTAACATAGCTCTTGGACAGTATATGGGAGCATTGCAGAGCATTGTGCCTCTTTTCATATATATGGTAAGTTTTAGAAAATTCTTTTCAAATAAATATGTACATACATAAGATGCTGATTGAAAGTGAGAAGAATAAAATGCAGTTATAATGATTTTTGACATGTAAAACTTGTGATTCTTTCCTGGTTTTGCTGCCTGCCTGGCAGCACTGAACAAGTTGTATGGAAGGGAAAGCTGTGCTTTTTAAATGTAGACTTTTGCACTTGGTTTCTGCCCTAATAGTTCTTTCCTGGGAGTGGGAAGAGTGTTTTTTATTTTGATTTGGGAAAAAAAGACATCCCAAATAGTTTATTATTTATAACTTTTTGAACAGAGATAATTTATTGACTTATTATACTTTAGCTTTTTAGTTTAGGCAGGTTATGGAGATGATTATTTCTTGCTTTTAAATAGCACAGACTCAGATGAGACAGGAAGAAAGGTATCTTGAAAATGTCTTCATCATTTGATAAAGCAATTTAGAGTGTTGCATAGATGTTCATTGTGTTGTCAGGCATAGTTGGAGAGGTTCAGAAACCATTTGCTGTAAGAGTTTTTTATGTTAATTTTATAGTTTATGAAGTCTTCTATACTTCTGAAGATGTCTCTTGCTTCCTGTTGTGAAATGCTGGGGAAAACTAGGAAGGGACTTTTTTCCCCTATAGATGCTACCCACTTTTGGACCTATGTATGCATAACTTGTGTATTGCAGGCAGGTGTTTTAAGTGATCTCATCATTTAATATCCATTTGCAGATGGAGATAAGCTGTTCAGCTGTGTACTGTATTGAATGCTCATTTCTGGGATGTTCTTCCATCACAGAAGTCAAAATTTATCCTTAACAATTAAGGATATGCAGTAACTAGTATTGAAAAAATGTTTGTGATAGACATGAAAACAGGCAGGTTTTATCATTACAAGCTTTTTCTCTATGACCAGATAAGGTATAATTGTCAAGTAGATTTCCATATCTTCCTTTGTACACAGTTGTGGCGTGGTGTTTGTGTCTCCAGGTGAGGAGTGCTCTGTATCCCATTGTTTATATTAGAGTTTGAGTCTGATACTTGAGCATGGTAAAAATGATTCATGAGTAATAAACAGACTTGTAAAATGCATAGTTAGATAATTTCTTTTTAATTTGAGATCAAAGAAAAGTCAAGGCTCTCTATCATTTGAAAGGAAAAGTTTCTTTGTAGAATGACTAGTGATTTGTTCAGGCTATAAAACTGTTCCTGCAAACACTTTCTCATTTAAGTGACTTAATTCAAGTTAGACCTGACAGTTATCATAGAATAGTTTGGGTTGGAAGGGACCTTTGAAGGCCATCTAGTCCAACACCCCTGCAGTCAGCAGGGACACCTTCCACCAGGCCAGGTCATCTGACCTTGAATGTTTCCAGGGATGGGGCATCCACCAGCTCTCTGGGCAACCTGTGCCTATGTTTAACCCTCGTTTTAAAAGAAATTTCTTCCTTATATCTAGCTTAAGTTTACCCTTTTCTAGTTTAAAATCATCACCCCTTCTCCTGCTACTACATGCCCTGCTGAAAAGCCTGTCCCCATCTTTCTTATAAGCCCCCTTGAATTAGAGCTATGACTTACCTGTTGGTTGCTGCCAAACACAATGCTGCTTTCTGTCTCAGCTGTGTAGCTGGTTTGTAAAGCTCATGTCAAATTCACTCATACTTTTTCACTGAAATAAGTTATTAATCAGTGTTGTGAGTGATGTGGAAAATATCTCTAAAATCAGGATGCAAAATGTTTACCTCTTAGTTTTTTCTGTATGCATTTGCAAGTACTTTTATGTACAGATACTCTTGCAATCTTACATTGTAGTGTGTAATCCAATTTTCTCTTATACAGAGCAGCAGTTTCCTCTATTTGGACAAAAAAATACAATTAAAAAACAATTGCAAGAGGTGAAAGCCTAATTATGGTATCAATTACAGCTTTACAGTTACTTTAATAGATACTTTCAATGCATTTTTAAGTGAAGAGGACTAAGTTGTTGAACTCTGCCTTTATATCAAGGGTGGCAGGGCTTTCCTTTCCTGTGATTGCTTTAATCGGGAGTTTCCAAGGCTGTCGAGTTGCCCTTCAGAACTTTGTTCTGAAAGGATAATTATAGTGCTGCTTAGGAAAGCTTCTAATATGCATTTAAATGATTTAAAATCTATGAAGCTGAGGAAAAACTGAAGCTTTTTTGTAGAACTGGAACATGTAATAGCATTTTGTGTTAGGCTTAGCCCTGTGTGTTTTTCTAGGAGCAGCAGCACTTTTCTTTCTGTCCTGATAAGGGACCAAGCCATATCCTGTGTGTGAGTGGTGTGAGCTTAGTACACAGTGCTTTATTCCTAGTCAATAACTGTTTGCTTTGTAAATTTAAATGAAGTTATTCTGGATGCTTAGAGATTGTACATATCACATTATGCTATGCACATGAATGAATAAAAATCATATTTTCACTTCAATAAAAATTAAAATCAGCATTTAGATAATATATATTTTCTTATAGATTCTCAATCGTTTTGCTTGGAGATGTAGATGACAATCTGTTATCTTGATGTATTATATGAGCTTAACGTTTGTGAACACTGGGCTTTAGGGTAGTTTAGAATTTTTTCATTGTCTCTAAAGTATTATTCTTAATGGGTGGTATTGCACTTTGTTGCTTATCAGCTAGAGGGCATTTTGTGTGTGTCTGTATACACAAACATGTGAGTATGTATATGTGGATGAGATGATAAGCACTCCTATGTACTATTTTTTCTCCTTTCAAGTGTTTATTGATCTCCTCTTAATATTATTAACTCAGTTATATCTTTTAAGATTTGCCAGATTGTTTTGTGATGGGGTGTTTTGTAGAACAAGTGTTTGTATCATACCTGACTTTCTCAGTTACTTATATCTGCTTCCCTTTTACCTGTCAGTAAGACCTTTAGGTGACTTGAGACATTTTTCACAAAATGCTGGTAACAGCCTAGCTAGTGACATGTTATACAGAAAATCTTCCTGTTTTCCCACTAACAAGAATGGGGAAGGTGATGGCTCTTCTGCTATCTGCTTTCAGCAGTGTGGGCTGGAAATGGAGCACTTGTGTTATATGATTTTTTTATTGTCTATTTAAACTCGCACAAATGTACCATCTTTTTGGAAAGGTGTTTCCAAGAGAGCAAATGTGAAGAGAATTTTACATTTGTTCTGTAAGTGCTTTCCTGTAACTGCTGGGTTGAGGCTTTTTTTAAAATATTGTTTTTGTGTTGATTTTCTAGTAGTAAAACTTAAAAGTATAGGCTTTCCAACTCATGAACAAAAGGAAGCATCAGAGCTTTTGTTGCCATTTTCTTTTACTGCATGAAGGTCTTGAGACTGGGAAAGGAACAGAGTAAGTTATATCCTTAGCTGCATGCCCTTAGATTCAGGGCTCAGATTGCCTTTGTTCTAACAGGTTCAGTTTTTATTGAAGGTAAAAAACTGCTTGCCTTGAAAATTTAAGTGATTTCTGCATGGACAGTGTTATGGTGTGTTTATAGTTTGGTAATAGCCAAGAGAATGGGTTTCACAGAAAAATGTAAAGATTGCTCTAATAGCATTCTGAGAGTTTGTTCCAATTTTGCTAAATGCTTTAGTGAATAGGAGCACAACTTGACTTAGTGTGGAAAAACCTTTCTGCCTTAAGATATCCCTTCCTCTAGTAAATCTATCAGACAAATGGTCCTGTATGTTGTTTTTGAGTTCATTTTCAAGGAACTCATGAATAGAATTTTCTTTGATTTTTCTTCAAAGGGGTAAATTTATTATTAATGCTGAGTAGCTCAAGCTAATGGAATCCTAAAAATTTTAATGTAGTTCAGTTTTGTATAGATTTGTATATATCACTTATTTCCACAGTTAATTAATTCTGAGTAGCTATCCTCTGAGCCTCTCGGTGAAGCAGTTAAGTGGATAGTTGTACTGATGATTTATTATTGTAACCTACCTGTTATAATGGCTTCATCACTTTTAGATTGGAAAAAATATCCAAGTCACCAAAGGGGCATTTTACAGGTGAAATATTCTACAGCTTTAAAATTCTTAACTGTTTTTATTCAGGGGGAAAAAAGAAAGTTTTCTTTATTTGCTATTATGAGAAACAAGCTTGAAAACTTCTGTCTTCTTTTCCAGAATAAATTTTACATAGAAACCAAGCTTAACAGAGACTTAAAAGATGACCTTATAAAGCTGTTTACGGAACATGTTGCAGAAAAGCACATTTACAACCTAATGCGTAAGTAAGCCTATTGAGTTTTTCTTATAATGGGAGTCTGCACTACCACACTGCTTTTAGATATTGCAGAAATCCACAACAAATAGGGGGAAATGGCAAATGATCAGTGAACTTAAATACAAATTCCTTTAAGGCATGAGGAAATGTGGCACTCTTCAACTTCTTAAATTTTTTTCAAAAAGGTGACTTTGTACAAAGTAATGGTTTTCTTGAGATCTGAGGGAACCAATATTTGTTTTCCTTTATGGCTTGTGATTATGACATAATAAATGTTTTATTGTTGCTTATGCTGTTACTCTTTAGTTTCATTATTAAAATCTTGACATGTATCAGCAAGAACGTGATGTGGTCAAAGAATCATGATACTGCTGTGGTTATTGTCATGATGTACTCGAGTATTGCCTGCTGGTTAATGAACTGCATAATGCTGACAGCAGTTTCTAAGTTAATGGGTTAATGCAAATTTAATATGCTTCAAGGGATACCCACACAAGCACTTAACGGGAACTTTGACTCCTGTGGTGAACCACTGAGTTTGCCTTCAACCTGCTGCTGTAATATGTGTGTGTGTGTGTGTGTGTGTGTGTGCGCACAGGGACCTTGGTACTGCTCTGGTTTGCTCCTCCAGAGGGCAGGTAGCAAAGCAACAGAGCCATGGGAGTGAAGGATATTTCTCCTTTTGTCTTTATTTGGGTAGTAATGCCCTGCTCTCTCCAGTGAAGGGCAGGGTACAGGAGCATTACTGTGTGTTTGGGGGTCACTGACATACTGGGAGAGGAATGGGTAAACAAAGTGACTACAAGATCAGGGAGTCTGATACCCTAAAATGATGGGAGATCATCAGCTCTGATGCCATCTTGTCCCTGCCACCTGAAAAAGTGTCGCTAAGAAGAGTTTTTAGCTGCAGCAGATCAGATCACCTTGAAAATAGCAGAACCATGAGGACTCCCCAGCCATGGGCCTCATATTTTGCTTTGTCCCAGAGAGAATTAACAGTATCATGAAACCTGGTCAGATCATTGCTGCAACAGGACCATGGAATGTTCAGATGATGTTATATTAAAATTAAGTAACTTTTGTGTATGCATTTTTCAGGCAGAGAGGTTTTTTTTCCAATGACAAAGCAAAGGTAATGCTGGTCAAACCTCTGACATAAGTGATGTCAGACGTGTGTTGCTATGTAATTAACTTCCTGTGGTGATAATAGCATAAGCAAATGGAAATTGCAGATGAACTGTTGAAAGGAAAAGACCTGTGCTGTTGTGTGTGTCTAAAATCAGAAATGCTTCTTCCCAGCTCCATTAATTACAGAAGTAAAATGAAAACACTGAAAAATAAATGTAAGCTGTCACTGACTGTGTTGCTGTATATGGAGTCTCTTGTTTAACGAGCAACTTCCTTGGATTCATTTCAGTCTGATTGTCAGTTCATGAAAACTAAGTTATTTAGGTTGTATCTTACTCCAAAGTAAAATGGTAAATACTGACAGGTATGAACTCCTAACTGTGGTATGAATTGCTTAAATTTTGGGTAAGAGGGTCTTTAAATTGTGTTAAGGAATGCCTAAATAAAATTCTAAGCTTGCTAACAGATTCCTGGGAAGTAACTGAAGACACACAGGACATGATATAGTACTGTAGAAGTGCTGAAAGAGTTCTAGTGTTGTATTATTTTCTGCCATTCTCAGCTGTTCTTTGTTGCTTGCTGAAATTCAGACTGTAATAGACCAGAATAGTACCTTCATTTTTGAAAGTGTGAGGGCTCTGTGGAAATAGGATATAAGTCAGTGTTGGTTATTTACTTTACTTGCCAGTGTCAGTCTGTGGTGCTGTTTCCTGATATTTGATACAGATTTGGTTCAGCGAAAGAGAGTTTTTGTATTATGAGGGGGAAGAAATGCAGTTATGAATGGGTATGCTTAGGAAATTAAAGTCAAGAAATTGTGATTATAGAGAGAAATGGAATCCTGGGGCTGTTTTTTAGAGAGATTCTGCAACTGCCACTTCAGTGAGAGGAGAAGCATGCCTTGCCTCTGTTTGAAAAAAACAAATTACAAAATTGCTTTAATCCGTTTGTGAACTAGACTTGGAGGATAAGAGTAACATCTGCTCTTGCTCTTGAAATTTGTTGCTATGTTTTTCTGTACGAAGTGGGTTTTGTTTATAGTATCTTGTCATCCTATCAGAGCCTGGAAGCTGGCATTTCTATTTGAAGCTGTGTTCAGGAAGGACTGTAAGTACATTTCAGGCTCAGTTGTTTTTTCCAAAAGTTCTTGCTCCCCTTCAAAAAGACAGGGAAACAAAAAAAAGCCAGAAAAGCAGTGCAACCAGATCTGTTCCTTAGTTTTTGATCTTGCTCAAGCTCCCCCAGGCTGAGTCTGCCCTGGTGCCTCTGCTGTGTGGTTGAAGGCAGGAAGGTGCAAGATGAATGCCTGGTATAATGTTCTCTCTGGTGGGAGCACTTCTCTGAGCACTTATATGCCAAAAGTAGTGTTTAAGGTGTGAATTCATTACTTATGGAGGACATACTGCCTAAGTGAACATTACTTGGACAAATTTTTTCCTGCACAAATGGTGATTTGGTTCCATTTTGGTTTTGATAGAGGCATATTTTTTTAAAAAAAACTGCTCTCTCCTATCTATAGTACATCTCATCAGATAAAGTAAACACATGACAAAATTATAGCATACACAGATGCACGAACATGGTTGTGTTGTGAAATGCTTTTGCACTCATGCACATTTATCGACTAAATGCTCTTGAAATTAAAGTGGGTACATTTGAACTAAGTGAATATAACCTGATTATTTTCCTTACAAAGCCAAAGCTGGCTCTTGTAGATAAGACTGCTGTATTCAGTGGCCTGGGAGAAGTGGCTGTGTGCAGAAGTGCTTTACTGAAGGTAACAAGCAAAGATACAGCATCTTATTTACAAGCAGCTTCAGAAATGAGGGCAGGGGGGAAGATGCAGATAACATCCCCATGTCACGAGGGGTGGTGGAGAATGTTGTCTTTGTTCCTGCTACATCTAATTCCACCTACTGCATTAGGTGACTTGTAAGCAGAAAAACTCAGAAATAGGTGTGTTTCTCCTTAGGGAGCCACTGTTTCCTCTGGAAGTCCTGCACTGTAATCTCTGTGCCCTGGAATCATCCTGCCTGTTTATTCTTGTCTAGAAAAATGGCAATTACTGTGTGAAAGTGAAAAACAGCTCCTGAAACTCTTTTAGTACTTGTAGTAAGTAAGAATGCAATGGTAGGGAGTATTTACAAGTAACTGCTACTCTGCTCTTTTTGGATGTTAAAACAAGCTTGCTTTTGAATATAATAAAAGGAAAAGCAATTAACAGCATAATGTTGTGTCTTCTTGATGGATAGATCTCTTGGTTTCTAATTACAAGGGTTTGTTGTCTTCCTGAAAATTCAAGAGTTCTAGGCTGGAGTCCTGCTCTGGCAGGTTGATGAGGTGCTCAGCACCTCTATATTGAGAAAAAGGAACAGTAACTTCCATTAGTCATATAGTTGAAAGTTTTAGAGGTCAATCTGAGTAGAAATGTTCTACTAATTCTTTGCTTACAGTGGTGTTTGTAGGGGAAGTAAGGATGTATCAGATTGATTATGGCACTTCCAAATAAGTGAAAGTGTAGCCCTAGCACATCACTGCAGTACTTGAGCCATTCATATCTCTGTGTGTAGGAGCTGTTTCTTTCCTTACGTGTTATTGTTTGGAGTTCAGGAAGTGGGTTTTGCTCCTGTTAGAGCAAAGTACTCAGATATCATTCAATACAAGATGGTTCTTCCCAAGGAAGCATCTGCCTACACTTCTGTGCAGTGGTTACTCAACTAGGAAGTCAGGTGAACTTTATCAGAGGGAAAGCTGCTTTCTTCAGCGCTTCTGATTTTGTTCTTGTTGAGTGGGGCTTTTACAGATTAAGCCTGAGCATACAGAGTGCTTACTCTGTGAAGATTGTAATGACACGTAGGTGATTGTTGAATGTATTTCTCCATGTCAGTGCTTGTGTGAGTTCAGAGCTAAAATATATCACGTTTATCAAAGTAGAAGTTTTTCTAATGGTTTTCCAAGAAAAAATTATTTGAAAAAAAAGTCTGGAGAAGAGAGACCACTCACAGCCTACTTCATTATGTTAACATTTTCTATTTAGTTACAGAGAGAGTTTTCTCTCTGAAGATTCTTACATCTGACAAAATGTTGTTTCTTCCTGGTTGGGTCACTTGGATTCAGATGAGGGGAAGAGATCTTGTTGATCTGTTAATTTTTATTTTTCAGTTGGAGGTGTATGAAAGTTCAATAAAAGTGCTGCTTATGTTGGAAAAGCTTTTCCTTTATAAAGGTGTCAGGACAGATATTTCTGTTGCATTTCTGCTTTTTAAAAATTACCAGAAAAGTTAACATGGAAGTTGGAAAAGGTTGCTAACGTCTCCCTAACAATGAAGTTGTCCAACTGTCCTTTCAGCAGGTAGAAATTTAGTGCAAAATTACAGAGAATGAATCTAGTTACAGCTGTTAGAGGTTGATAAATGTAGCAGGGAGCATTTTCCTGTGCAGGGATTTTCCTGGTGTGTGTGCAGTGGGTAAGGAGGAGTGTGTTGCTCTGTGGGCACCCAGCACTATGTATGTAGCAGATGTGTTTGGCTGTGCTGACCTCCAGAAACCTGTTAATGTCAGTGAAGGAAGGGACCCTCATCTCTTTGGCTCTGTGCTGCTGTGGTGTAATGCTTTTTGTTAATAAATTCCGTATCCAGCTTTTGGTTGTGAATACAGAATTCTCTGTTTGGGAAGAGCAGTGTGAAAGGCTGAGAGGAGGACTGTGATTGATGCCAAGTTCATGACCTGACTATACAGCTACAACAGAGACCACATGTGATTTGTGATGGGGCTTTTTATTCATGCCTTATACCTCACCCTTTGGCAGAGATAGACAAGAAGAGATGGGTTGGATTGACATTTGTCCTGCTTGAAGTGGCATTTCTTTTCTCCCTCTTGCATTTTGACATCTGCCTGAAACAATCTGCATATGAGAGGCAACCTGTTATTGCCTTGACACACAAACTGCAGAGAAAGTCTCCTGGAAAGGGGAGAAAACACTCTCATCATTTTTCAGCTTTGTGCAGAAAGCTTTGCCTCCACCCTTCCTGCATGCTGCTGTCCTTCAGGTTGACATTTGAGGAGTTGTTCTTTGTGCTCCTCATTTCCATGTCAGATCTAATGACTGTGTTTCATGAGGAAGTAGCAGTTACTTTCCTAAGTGAACCTGTTCTTGGATGTCTGTCCTGAGTTGGTTTTGACAGAAAGCATTGAGCATCATGATAGGTTTGGTGCAGCAGAGTTTGCCCATGGGCTTTCATCAAAAAGTGTGGCACTTGTAGGAAGAGCTAAGGGATTCATTGCATGGTTTAAGCTGCATCTACCGTAATAAGTGGTGTAGTGTAAAGGGAACAGATCTACAGAGAGTGAAAACAACCATGTGTTGGTGTTGAGGACCCAATATTGGCCTTTAAATGCTTTTTGGAGAGTTTCATTTGACACTTGCTGATGTCTGGTCCTTTGGATAGATTCCACTTAGTAGCAGTTCGAGCACATCTGGTTTAATCTTGCCCAAAAGGAATTAAAGTAATATGCTCCAAGGCAGCTCTGTCATACCAACCAAGGAACAGTAAGTGGGGATGATCAGTGAATTTGCTTCAAAATCACATTTCTAGTCTGAACTAAAGCTTTAATATAGAAACTGCCCTTATGCATTTGAAATCACTATTCTGTTTTCTTTGAGACACGGTGACTACTGTGATGACAGAACCAATGTGTTTAAAAAATATCCTACTTTATTACTGAGTAATATATTGGCTGTTACTCCGCCCCTAGATACTGCTTTGCTTTTTCCTAAAAGTGTGCAAAATTAGGCTCTTTCATAAACTGTTTCTTGCTTTTTAAGCTTAAGAATGATACAGGAAAAAAAATTTAGGTTTCTTTGAAAAATAAAAATTTAAAAAGGCAGAATTACTGGCCTGTGGAGCAACTTATTCTCTGTCTTTAGAATGAGCCTATGTGTCAGGATAGGTAAAATGAAATGAGAAGATTCCTTCCTCAGAGCTTTAAAACTGAAGCAAGGTAGCAGAGCACTAGTACAAAGTACTAGTTCCAGTGTGTTTGTGTCAGACTAAAGCAGGGTAATTTCTGTTAGAATTCCTCTAAAACTAAAAACTAATGTACCGCTTTCCTCAGGTGAAGCTGTTGCAGTACCAGCTTCTGACAGCAAATGATTTGGGAGGCAAGAGGATTCTGTAGCAGAAAGGGTCCTATTTTGAGATGTAGGGAAGGGGTGCATTTATTCTGAGGTTCTTCATTAAAATTAATTTTAAAAATTTTTGTGCATCTATAGTATTGTGACTTTGTTCAGTGTTTAATTTCTAGCTTATTTTGTATAGGCAAATAGTTTAATCTTACTCCCATCACTTCAAATTTCCAGTTCTAACCTCAAAACCAATGTTTTCCTTCCTCTCCTCCCTTCTTTCTTTGCAAATATTGGTAGACACAGATACCTGATGGTGAAAATCAACGGCAGTGTTGCTCCCCTTCTTCTCCAGCCCTTTGGGAGTGTGCTGGGATGCTGTTGCAGCTTGTCACGTTAACGTCACCCTTCTCTTAGGTAGCCCCTACACTCTCAAGGACTAAATAAGACAGCTTTTGTTGCTGTTAATCTTTCTTATACCCTCTATGCTCTGCAGATCTGGTGGGATAATCAAGAGTAACACATGCAGCAGTTGAAGGGTGGTATCACTAATATTGAAGTAGCTGTAATTTGACAGCTAAAGATAATTATGTTGTAACCATACTGGAAACAGTCTGTGTTGTTACCAAGTGTTGCAGAATAGGCTCAACTTCTTTAAGGAACACTCTACAGGCAAATTTTGTTTTTGAACTAAACCTTTCATCAAAGAACTAGGTCATTTTAAAAAAAATGCACCTATGTTTTCCTTGTTTCATGTTGATTAAGTTGCAGCACCTCGAATTAAGTTGGAAAACACAGTCTGAAGTAATAACCATCTTGGTTAATCTGTCTCCTTGGCAAAGAAATAGGAATAATGTTCCCATTTCAATAAGCCTTCGTAATGTTATAAATCTGAAAATACCACCTCATTTTCCAATTGTAGAAGTCCAAAAGCATATATTTCTACATTTATAGCTTTGTTTTACATATTTATTTTTTTACAGCATTGAATATTTTCTGTGTGATTAAGACTCAATTTTTGTTTTGTAGCATTTTTATTAGATACTTAATAAAGCTTTTGGTCTATGTAATGAATATTTTTAAAAGTAATCTGTGGCTTTATTAAATGCCCAGTGGCAAATGCTTACTAATAAAACCAACTTTTTATATTTTTTTTATCTACATTTTAATTCATTACAAACCTGTAAAGAAGTTAGTAAAAATTTATTTTTAGTTCTGTTCAAAGGCAAATGAAAATGCAGGATCATAAGGACGTGATGCACCTGCAAATGTGAGGGTAAAGCCCAAGGGAAAATCAGTTTTCATGCAAAAGGCTTTTGAAGTTCTAGATCAATAATTAACATGTAGAAATTGTACTTAGGTTAAAGTAGTGAAAAGGCAATATATGATCAAGCTTCAGCACTCAATAATGAAATAGGCAGCAGGTTAAAAAAAAAACCAGAACAAAGCAAACCCCAAATGGCAGATAACACCAATAAAAAACAAACATAAAAACCTGACCAACCTCACCAAAAACCTCAATTCAAAGCAGCAACAACACAAACCTCCAGCCACATCTTGGGTGCCAGGTGTAGCAGTTCCCTCCCTGTTTAATTGCTCTTGGCATCTGGGTTTCACTCTGGTGTTTGGCATGAGCTGGATAGTGAAGGCTGGGATAAAGGAACCATCTTCAAGGTGCCTGTGATTTTATCACAGCAGAGTAGAAATGTGTGTGGTCAGATGGACCCTGTGTAATTTAGCTGAGAGAAAGGTGGTTTATTATACAGCAGAGTGACTGCCCGTGCCCTGCTGATCCCCCCAGTGTGCCGGGTGAGGCTGCGCTGCCCAGCTGTGTTTGGGCTGTGCCCTGGTGCCAGCTCTGGCACTGCTGCTCTGCGTCCCGTGCATTAAACTTGTTGTACTGCACAGGAATATAAAGAATTGAGTTGTAAAGAGCACAGTTTGTACAGTTTAAACATGCACTTGTTTACATTAAGCAATGGGTTCTGCTTCTCTTGAAGACTGGAGAGCAACAGCTGAGTAACACCTTAGTTGTGGAAGCTGTTGGAGTTGTTTTTAATGGGAATATGGTTTCTAATTTTTTTCAAAGTGTGTTGTTGAATAATTCCAGCCTTGAACACATCTGTTTAGGTCATACTTATGTGTGATTTGTTAAAATATCTTACTTTGAAGTTACTGCAAAGGGAGGAAAAAACCCATTGTAATAACTTGCAAAGTTTCACTGTCCTGCCAGAAAAGTTACATCTCCGCTAAGCAAAATAAATCTATTTTCAAAGGAATGTTGAAGGAGAGAAAAATATTTTTGAAACAGCAAACCCTTTAGTTTTTGCAAGTCAGTCTTGAGTTATGACCAAATGAATTTGAACTCTCTAAGATATCATCTGCTGCTCCTGGCATTACTGGGGTCCTGGATCTTGCCCCGAGTAACCCACTGTAATTAGGGTGTAGCTTAAATGTTCATCGAAGAACAAGGTCCTTCAGTGTTACTGTGTGATAACAGGGTAACTCAATTACTGCAGAGTACCTGGAGGGTTGCAGGTTCATACCTCACTTACTTCAATATAGTTCATCCAGTGCTTCTCAAAAATCCTTGAGGCCATTTTGGTATTGTGTCTTACCTTAGTTGGAGAATGTTTCAAAGCATCTTGTATCTTTCTGCAATTAAAGCATTTCATCATGGGAATCCACGCTTCTCTTCTTTGATTCTGCCATGAGTTATTTTCAATACTATTTACAGGTTAATTGACTTCTTTGCATATTAGTTACTTACTCTGTAGGATGTGATATTAGTTCATAAACACCGTGGAGGTGTTCAGATATTATCATGGTGTCATTACCACTGTCATTCAGCTAAGGTTTGGGTTTATTCTGCCTCACCCTCTGTCTTTGTAAATGCTGCAGGTGGAAGTAGGTAGAAGGAGTCTGTGCAACTTCTGTGTTGTAGAGTTTCATTAGTTATGCTGACAAAGCAAGAGGCAAAACCCTGGGATTTGTTAGTCTTAGTCTTTTGTAAGACTTTGAAATAACAGAGGTAATTTCAGCATGTCTGACACAGCTTTTCTATTCCTTGAGTCTAAGCGACCCTCTCTCAAGTAGTAATACAGAATAGAAAGCCTAGATTGGTTTCATTGCAAAACTGAACATGAATTTGTGTGCAAAGAACTTTTACATCTTTTATCTATTTACATCTTTGCCTTTAAACCTGGCATTGAGATCATTTGGATCTATCCAAAGAGAGGAATCTTGTTTGTTCTTATGGAAATTGTTCTGAAAACAGCAATGCTATTCTTTCTTCAGGGATTGATGTCCAGCTTTTGGAAAAGGGATAGGCTGTGTTAGTTTATACTGTATGGTTTATTGCACAGTATATTCTTTATTTTTATTGATAAATGGGAAAAACATGCCATTACTTGGTTATGTTGTTGAATATAGTACTATCTTGCTTGTATTTACTGACTGTAAATCAGGAGTGAGTGATTTACATTTGCACTGTAGCAGGATGTGTATGCAGTTGCAGAAACCAAGATAAGAAATGTTAATTTCTGAAGCTGCAATAAAGTGATGATTTTTTTTTTTAAAATAATTTGTTTTACTTATCTTAGGAATATAATTTAATGTCTACATGTAAAGGGCAAAGTCACAGTTCTCTGGCCAGCTTGCAGATTTCTTGGTGAAGGTTAGGCTGCAGTAGCCACAGTCTAATTAAAGATACACGTATTTTATGTGCACACACATTATTTGGATTGTGCATTACTGTCACATTATAAAGCATTATGCCTGTTCTAATTCTCTGATTTTCAACTTCCTTTGCTGCCAAGAAGCTGTTGGAAAATTCTTTAGGAAAGAGCCTATTTGAAACATCTTTAGGGAGGGTGCTGTAAATATGTCATTACAAAACAAATCACAGGCTCTCACACCCTCAAGGCTTCAGCTGAAATGAGCAGGCACTTTTAAGATGGTTCTTTGTAAAATAAATTCATCTCTAAATATAGATGTTAAATATAACAACTTTGATTACTTGGAGGTTAGAAAAAATACTTTGTTTTAATTTCCCTATGACATTAGCCACTGAAACAGTTTCAGAAAGACAAGAACATGCTCCTGAAGACTTTTTATGGCAAGTACCATAGTGGCAGATGCTGAAGCTGGACCTGGATGTGCTCTGAAGCTTAAAAAGCAGAGTCCCTACAATGTGGGCCTGAGATATGCCCTGTAGGTAGAATTGTAAGAGTTATTTCTCTTCTCTATAGTGGGTACAGAAAAGTTTATATATTGCTCAACTCCTTTGTAGACAAATGGAAACTGAGAGGCAGCAACTCGTTTCCATTTTTGTTGTTGTTGTTGTGTGTTTGTGTAATTCAGATGTAGATACAAAGCTCATATAAGTTCAAATCTGGATAAAGCATCATAGTATAAGCTGCAAAATGTGCTATTGCCAGATTTTTCCACAGGAGGAAGATGCAATTATTGCAATGTTTACTACAGAGCATACCAAGAATGAGATTAAAATGTTAATTTGTATTTAAAAGAACAGCTTTTCTTGTTTGACATTTAGAATTTTTACACTACTTGTGTGTAGACTTTCATTCCATCCTTAGTTTTATGTACAAGATTCTAAATGTGTAAGGCAAGAATTTGTGAACCTTCAGGTGTTTGACATGCTCAGTATGAGAGTGCATCTAAAAATAAATTGTTTGCTTCAGTTCTGTGTCTGAATTCCTTCTTTGGTTTTGCCTAACAACTCCTACTATCTCCAGTGTATGAAAAATAAGTTATTCCACATTTTCATCATACATAATTTGAACAGAATACTTCTATTTAAAGGTGGGGGTTTTTTATTACTCTAGAGAATTAAGCTGTCAGGTTCAGATACGACTGCTTTCTTTGTGAGGACATCAGATACCAGAAAAAGCAGAACTATTGTATTTTTGATTGAAAAATATACATGTAAGAGCCTGTATTTCTTGGTTTAAAAATTACTAATTCTCTTAATTTTGTTTCAGCTTTACTTTTGGAAGCTCAGTCAACACCGTTTCAAATAACTCCTTCAACCATGGCAAATATTGTGAAAGGCCTGTATACACTACGACCAGGTAAAAAGGAACAATGGCTGTGCTAGTCTCTTATTGTGAATGCAATATGTTTTCCTAAATATGTATTTTCCTACGTGTGTATACTCTGTATTTAATGCACAGTTAACAAAAGCATGTGTGTTGTGCTCTGTCCATCATAATGCTCAGTTTTACCCTGGTTCTTGTTGCCCATCTGACTTGCACAAGGTAACATGTGAATACCAAATACGCTTAAAAAAGCCCCAGTCCAACCCTCTACTCTGGAGACAAAGAGCAGTTCTTTGGCATGAGGTGAATGACTGTTCTTCTATGAAGTCATTGGTTCGTTGGTTTTATTTCATGGAAGAGCTGAATTTAACTTGTGAGCACCTCTAACATCTTAAGCAACAACAAGTGAAAGGAAAACGGTGTTGCAGATTTTAATCAATTTTGTACCAAAATCTTTGGTTCTATAAATCTTGGAGAACTGAGCAGAGCTTTACCCTGTGTTTGAGAAGCTTTGAGAAATAGGAACTGTTCAGAATATCCGTGAATAAGTGGTACCAGCTTCCCTTCCTTTTACAGCGCTGGTAGTTTCTTCTTACTTTGGTGGGACTGTGAGAAGGGTCCTGTCTGAGTTTGAGTCTATTTTTGCTTTGCAATCCCCATTTATAGAAATAGAAATGAGGATGGGAACCCATTAGAAAAAGCCTTAGTGCAATATTTAGCACGTGTGCAAGCCAGGAATGTGGTGGTCCGTGCATGGACAAAGCACTTTCAGTAAGCAATGACTTTTACAACAGCAAAATCAACATCCTGCCATCATTTTTAAGGCAACGCTGATTTCATTTTTATAAACTGTTCAGAACCAAAGAAAGGGTGTATACGTAAGTGCAAAAGTGTCACTCTTCTGAAAGCAGCTGAGTGTGGTTGTTTTTTGGCCACACAATATTGTAGATGGTGAACTTGTGATTTCCCAGTCGCTTTTGTGAGATGATCCCTGTCTTGCTGTCTGCTTTGCAGTTCAACAGAGACTGGTTTGGGTTGGTATCATGGCCCTGACCAGATTTTGAGTAGTTGTCTTACATCTGTGAGATATTTAGGTGTGAAAATTATTCCTACATTTTGTGATAGCTGTTCTCCACAGCCGGGTAGGAACCATTACCATTTCCACAGATTTGCTGAAGTGCCTAATTTGCTCTAATTACGTGCTTCTCAAACTTCTCAGCTTTGAAAAATCGAGAAGCTTTTATGTCACTCTAACCAGAAGAGCCGAGGATAGATGTAAAAGATAAATGTAAAAGTCTGTTCTTTGGTGCTGCAAGGTCTTGAGGATGAATTCTGAAACAATGAGGGCAAGGGCTGCTCTTTGGTAGTGCTGCTCACTTGCGCTGTGGGACTCGCTCCCTTGGACGTATCGTGGCTCTGGTGAGCAGTGACTGGGGGAGCAAAGCAGAAAACGGGTCCAGTGGAAGGTGCTGGGGGTCAGAGCAGTGCTCTGAACTGTCTGACAGTGCAGGGAGTGAAAGGAGAAGCGATGCTGATGTGGCTGTTGGCCATGGAATTTCCCTTCTCTTCAAGCTGAAAGCTTAAAGGCTGTCAGGCTTCAAATTCTCCTAACTCTGTACTGGGACCAGTCCTTTTTAGTATCTCCATCAGTGATCTGGACAAAGGGATCAAGTGCTCCCTCAGTCAGATTGCAGACGACACCAGTTTGGGCAGGAGTGTGGGAATTGTACCTCAGTGAATAAATGCAAAATTAAATTAAAGATAACTGCTACAACCTCTGGAAAGTATGGCTGCAGAAATACTTGAGGGCTATTTATTTTTCCTCAGACTGTGTTACACAGTTGCAGTAAAGCCAGTTTTTATCCTTTGCTCAGTCTCTTCTGTGTTTCTTATTAATCAGCCTCGAAGCAGTTTTAAGGTAAACTGTCTTGCTCCTGTAAGGCACTGTTCAGTGTAGTGAAATTAAATCACCTTTGTGTCCTGAAGCTGAACTAGTACAGGTTAAAATGATATAATGAATGTTAAAAAAGTGTTCATCTAAGCTTTGGAAGATCAGTGAGAGAAATGCATTAATTGATTTGAAATGGGGGATAGAGAAGGAGGATTGTATGGTGATAATACTGTGCTTTTTGGAAGTAAGGCTCAGGTACATTTTGTGTAAAGGTACATTTTGTAATGCGTTTCTTGGAGTAAAGTGTTACAAACCATTATCTGATTATCAAGATGAATTTGCTGATCATCAGTTGCCTGTCCTTGAGAGTGTCCAGAGACGTAGCAGGCCTTTTGAGATGCAGTAAGAACTGAATTTCAATTTGATTATGAAAAAAAATTCCTTTATTTACATGTAAACATGTGACTTTAAGTCTGATTGTTCTGCTTTAGGACATGGATTTTGGGGATGGTTTTGGGTTTTCTCTTTCTTTTTTTTAGTTCAAGATGCTAATATAGTAAAATAGAGTAAAATGATGTTTGTCAGAGAGTAAAATTTTTACAAAATATAATGTCCACATACTTTGTTGTTGCTTTCTCTTTTTACAGAATGGGTACAGATGGCACCAGCTTTATTTTCTAAATTCATCCCAAATGTTCTACCCCCTGCTGTGGAATCTGAGCTTCAGGAATATGCTGCTCAAGACCAGAAACTTCAAAGAGAGCTTATTCAGAATGGGTTTACTAGGTAATAGTTTTTAGTCTTCAGTAGTGATTGTGCTGGACAGTCCTGCAATGGTAAAAATGGATATACCTAAAAATATTGAAGAAATAATTTAAGAGTTAATTAAAAACTTCCACAGCTCAGTATCCATATGAAATATGGCCTTATTTTCCAAGTGTTTGAGCACTAACAACCCTGCAGATGGTACCAAAAAGTAGATGATGGGAAGGCTTGAAATGTTTTGATGAAACAGATGGCCTTCAGTTCATGCATCTCTGTGTTTTCATTGTGCTTCTGCTGCATGGTCATGCTTTTGTTCAACTTCAACCTTTACTGTTTGTCTGTTTATTTTTTAGAAGCTCTTTTTTTTTTTCCCCCAATATGCTTCTGAAAATGTCAGTTGATGATTTCTCCTTATTCCCCTTTCAGAGTTATTTATACAGTCAAGGTGTTTATTTTAAATAGGCACTTCTCTTCTGAGGGTGAAATGGGAGGGAAGGGGGAAGAACAAACAGTAAAAGACACAGCAGAAGATGTTCATGCTGTGTATTGTTCGCTCTGGGCAGTGCCTGTTGCTCTGTGCTGTTCTATTTATCCACGTAGACAGAGGCACAGCACTTTCATCACAGCAATGTACCACTCACACAGGAGCCTGACAATCTAAGATCAGGCTGGGGAAGCGTTATGCTCTGTTCCCAAGAGGATGAGCTCTTCCTGAAGAGGATACGTCTTCATCTTTCCTGTTATCTGTGCAATGCTCCAAATCTGGTCCTGTAGTTTGAACACCCACTAGATGTGGGTGTGTTTATTGTTAGATGTGTTTCTGGATTTCATGCCACATAGTTTTCCTCAAAGCTTGGTAAATTATTGAGCTCTAAAGCTCTACCATTGACTCAAATGCAAATGGTATGGTGCAGACTCTCCTTGTAAGGCTTTCTGTTGAGTAGAAGAATTTTTCTGAGTGATATCCATAAAAATAAAGCCATAAGAGCTTGGGCTGAGAAAAGCAGTGCATTTGACCCAAGAAGCAGCAGTTTAAGACTGTGAAACTGAGTAGGTGTATAATGCTGACAAAAGGATATAATGCACAGAACAAAAAAAAAGGAACAATTTAGTTGTGTCTAACTTTCAATTTTGCTAATTCTGTGGGTGGCTAATAATAGTTCTGCTTACAAGTGCATTTCATCAGTTTCACAGTTCTTAGGGAATTAAAAATGAAGTTTCAAGTTGTACCAGTTTATACCCACAAAAGTAATTGTTTGCAAAATGGTTTTTCTTGTAGTTACCTGAAAATGAGAGGCTTGTTAGCTTGGCTGTGCAGTTCTTTGGCTTGTTGTGTAAGGAGGAGACTACACAAAAGGCTGGGAGAGGTAGTAAGGGACACTGACCATTGCAAAGGCTAAATTCCTACATGGTGCTGTCTTGTTACAGACTTTGTGGAATCCTCATAATGTATTTTAGCAACTTCTGAGTGATTCTCTGACTATGGAACTAATGTAAATTTCTAGGAAACAGTTTCTGTCCTGTGTGATAGACATGGGCAAAGAAGAGATCAGGGCTTGAGGATACTCATGCAAGCAAGAACAAAGTCAAGGTTTCTGTGTCACATACTGTTTGCAGAGTCTCAGTTGTAACTCTTCCTTTTGGCTTTCTGGAATATGGGATCTTCTGGGTATTTGACACATGGAGGGTATTCCCTGTTTAGAAAATCACCCCACCCCAGCTCATATTTTTGTGTAATTGCTGTTTCTATGTAGCTTGCTTTCAGTTTATGAAATAAAAATGCAAACTAAAACTTTGCAGAGGAAGAACTGATGGATGGCATTTAGCCTCTTATGAATGTGTTTTGTACTATCAGTGAGTCAGTGCAGTCTGGTAAACATGGAGGTTATATAGTGTTGGAGTTGAGTGTCACTGTTAAGGGGACACAGGTAAAAGATATTACCTGTGCTTCAGTTTTATTTGCATTTTTCAGTGGTATTTGAAATTCATTTTGCCTTGAAATGTATTTCAAGATGTAATATGCTTCTTCCTGTTGTGAACATAGGTTATGTTTATTTATGACTTGTCAGAATTGTTCTGAGGTTATAGTCCTACACATATAGATGTATAAAAAGATTGTTTTTCTCTTTTATCAAGTAGCTTGCCAAGTCTGTTCTTTTTTGGGTTAGTATGAAATGTCATCTGTTCTCCTTTAATTGTGCCAGAAAATGATGGTTTTGTTGCTGCATTTCCTGCAACAATAACCATGAGGAACACAGCACAGTGAGGTATCTTCAGCAGCATTAATTGCATGTCATGCTCTAGTTGAAGAAATCAGCTTATCACCACTATTAAGTACTAATATCATTTGCTTAAAGAACAAGTGTTGTCAGCTCAGACTTGCCTGGAGTCTGATTGTTGGGCTTTGCAGGAGCATCTTACCTTTTCAGACTGATAGATGCAGAGTTTTTCACATAGTTTTATAAAGTTTGGGTGAGGAATTTGAATCGAGAAATACAATTTTATGTGTGACTTAAGACCATGCTGTATATATGAGCAGTTTTCCTCATCTTCATTTTGAAAAAAATTATCCTGTGGAATCAAGCCTACTATCTGTAACAACAGGATGAGCTAATTTAATCTACAAAATACAGCTTATATTTTTGTTTTAGTAAATTGAGAATCCTGCAGCAGTGTTATTGTTACTGTGTTTATGTTTTGTTTCTAAATCCCTAGAAGTTGATGGTTGTGCTGAGGTATTTTACTGTTGTTTTGAAAATCATAAAATGGTTCAGCTTGGTAGGGACATTGAAAGGTCCAACCTCCCTGCAATGAGCAGAGACATCTTTAATTCAGGTTATCATGAAAATTCCTTTCTTTCCCTTCTTTCCCAGAGGTGACCAGTCGCGCAAGAGACCTGGAGAAGAGCTTTACAGTAAGTGTGACTCCAACTCTGCCCTGCAGTGTGCTGCAGCTATGACAGGCTGGGCATACAGGTAGTGCTGGACTTGTAGGTTCTCAGGGTGTCCAGGTGTCAGAGGCTGCATCTCCACATGTAACGAGCTGTCTGCAGTGTAACCTTTTACCATGACAAGTAACAGAACAAACTTCTTGGGTTTAGAGCTTGGCTAACTCTGCCGGAGTCCCACAGCCACTGTCCTGGATACTGAGGCCGAGATGCTTCCATTTGATTTAAGTGGAAGCTGAGGTTTTGAAATAAAAAGAACGTAGTTCTCCTGAGTCTCTGTCTGGTCAGGATACACATAACAGGCAGTGTTATAAGCCAGTCCACCTCTGTAAACCACCTGCTGGTGATGCGTGTTCCTGTCTGTTGACAGAATGGAGGGTTTGGAGGGTTGTGCTTTGAGCCCTTCGAGATGTGTCTGATGCAATCCAGGGTCCACCTGTGCTGAGTGATTAAAGGCAGCATACAAATGTTCCAGTTATGCAGCAATGGAAGTTCTCTGCCATTTGTAGCTGAAGTCTCTTGCTGCATGATTAACTGTGAAGTTCTTCACTTTGCTCCCTTAATTTCCCGCAGTGTAGGAGAAGAGGCACAGGAAAGAATGATGTTTCCATTCTCAGCTGGTTGCTCTACTCCAGACAGCCCTAATTTGGGTGCAGTCAGTCAGAGGTCCCGTCTTCTACTCATCTTCTGTGCTGACTAAGCATTTGGCCAGGACAGACTGCCCTTTATAGTCTAGGTTAAGACTGAAATACAAGGCCGTCATTGTCATTAAATAGCCTTGAGGATTGGGGAACAGTATCTGTTCTGGTACTGTTGTTAACTTCTGTTCATTTTATGGCATTCTTTCCACCAAGTTTCCTCACGTGCTTTCAGCTGGGCATGTTTACTTTATTTCCTACTATAAAATGTCAGACAGTGTTACAATGAACTCTTATTACAAGCTGAAAAATCAGTGGACATTCACATGGTATATCAGCTTCTGTTAATGTTTTAATTAATGTTTTGCAGGCAGTGCTGTGTTTTGGGGGAATGGGGGCAAGGGACATAACGTGGGAGTTTAATATGGGAGAATTTCTTGACCTTTTTGTATAATTTCAGGTGGCTCATCAGCTTGTGCAAGCTCCAGGGCATACAGATAGTGAATATACTGGATCAGCTTCTATTCGTAGCCAGAACAGACACTGGAGGAGCGCAGCTGGTATCTGGAGCCTCCTTTGGCAACTGCTGATACTCAAACTCTGACACGAACTTTGCCTCAAAGAAGACTTTTGGACTTTTCTTCTTTATATAATGTCAGTTGCTGCTACAATTGGAGTGACTTTGAAAGACATGATTCCTTGGTCTAGCCTATCAACAAGTTCATGTTCTGCGACTTCTGTGAGGAATGCACCTTGAAAAACAATCCTTTCAAAGTGGAAATGGGCAGCCAAAATCAGCAGCTTCCAAAAGCATTAGAATGGAAGAATCCTTTTTGCACTCTTTTCTTAATATTAAGGACATTCTTAAAACTAGTTAACACGTCAGTGTATTAGTTTTTAAACTTCAAGTTATTTTCTGGAGCTTCTACTTAAATAATAAGAATAAAGTTTCATTATTTTGCAGTATTTGTTTGTTAGTTTAAAAATTGTCACCTTTTAAGAGTTGGTCCCTTTGTCACCAAAAACTGGGAATGAAACTCTCCAACCAATTTGGTAGGTTAGAAAGCCAACATCACTGTATTAACAGTGCTGGATGCATGGGGATTGCTCCACAAAGCATGCATACCAGCATCCTAACAGACCAGGTTATGTTCATGGACCTAATAGATACTCATCACATTTCTATTCCATATTCATTACATTTCCTGAATACATGCATATATGCTAATCATTTCCATGGACTTATTTGGATTTGGTTCCAGATCTTCTAATGAATCTTTTCTCCTTGAGAGTATCTCAAATATGTGGTCAGGTCATAATGTACTTCTCTTATCATTCTTTGCTCTGGCACACAATCCTCGTTCTCAGAAGATAAGACATTTGCTAGTACATATTAATCACTGGTATAGGTAAATAAGGAAGCAATAGCTGGCACAAGACTATTAGTCACAGATATAGGGATCAAACACTATTTTACTGAAGTTAAAAGAATTTTTCAACATCTTTCCCCACTGCTGCATAGACTCCTTTTATAAAAAAATATAACTTGTTCAGTAGCACCATATAAATGTATCTTCTGTCAGGGAGTTTTAAATTCCAGATTTTTCTTTTATCTCTTTTTTTGTTACTTGGTGTTTTGAAATCTGTTTTCCTATGTGTTTGTACTCTGTGCCTTCAGCTTGAGCACTTTGCGACTGTATAGACCATATTTTGTTACTGCAAAATGTGTTCCTTAGGAAAAACTTGATGTGAACAAACATGCTGCAAAGTTGCACTTTTCTCTTGCATTAATGGGAAGTGAATTTAAGGAAGAAGGAAGAAAAGTTGAATCTATCACCATCACTAATAGTGACTTGGAAGTTTGTCCCCTTTTATTTTTAATATGTTGTATTAGTGTTTAATGCAGGGACCAACCCTTGTAGAACCCCCTCACTGACTTTTCATTGGCTTCAAGAGTTGGACTCAGTTATCCTTGTGGGTCCCTTCCAACTCAGAATATTCTGTGATTGCAATAGATGGAGATGGGAATCCCAGACTGAACGAAATACTAAGATGTCGTTTGTGCTGTGGACAAAATTCTCCAGCCTGGGAGGTCTGCAAAGGGCATCTCTATCAGCACAAGATTTGCACTGGGCTGATCAGCAAACTATGGTACCTGTCCAAGATCACTGTGTGGCTCCTGTGCCGTTTCTCCTGTCTGGGGAGGAGATGTGATAGGGCTGTGACAGTGTGTGTAGTCAGAATCAGGGATTTGAGGAGTAGTGTAACATGTACATGTGTACTCATCGTCCTCGTGCTTCCAGTCTTGTGTAAACTCGGCTGGAGATCCAGCTGAACACAATTCCAGGGGGCCCAGGCCTGTGGTCTACGTCCTAATCATTGTGACATAGGTTTTAATCAGTAGTATGGCTAATGCAGCTCTTTCATGAGGAGCTAAACATACTTGAAAAAGCAACTTGACTACAGGGTTTGGGGTTTTTTTCATTACTGTCAATTTATTTTTTATCACCTTTACTTACAAAGAGAAATGGGTTGGTAATATAAGATCTTTCTGAAGTCAAATAAAAGCTTGTTCAGTTTTGTCTGGCACAACTCTTACGCCTGTTTTAAAAAAACGAAATACCAACCCAGCTCCTTTTATGCTTGCATGGGTTCATTACTAAATGTGGGGGGGAAAAAATAGGTGTGGCAGGGACAAAGTTTCATTTTCTTTTTGTTTTGTATCCAGGCTTCATGTAAGTGAATTTAATTCCATCAGTGTCACATCATCATTGCACTTTGGCAATGCTGTTAGTTTTGAGGGTGGGGAACAGGAGGAATGAAGATGACACTGCTGGGATTGACAGATTCAAATCTGGTTTACATGTATATTTCTTAGCATATTTGCAAAGCCTTTTTAATTTTGAGGAAGTTTTTCTTTCAGAACTAAAAGCAAGTGGTTTGGTGTTTTTATTTCCATGTAAAAGAATGCCAGCAGTCTGATCTCATCCCCAATAGTGGAAAACCAAACCACCCTGAGCAGGGATTTTCAGGTGTTGATAGTGTTTGTTTCAACTTTGTACCAGCTACTTAAGTTGGAGCAGAACTAGATAAAATCAGGGGCGTTGAAAACTTTGCTGAAGTACGATGTGGAGAAGTTAATGAAGGCTAATGGGGGAAAAAAAATGATTTGCCAGCTTCCAGGTTTTTTAAGTTTTGGCTTGAAACAAAAATAAAACCTCTGATAGTGTCCTTAGCTTTAAAAATCACTGTTTGCAGAAATGGCAATATTCTTGAGGTAAGAATAGATGCATTAACCTAATTTGGTTAAAGTTTGTTTACAACTTCATTACCACCCTAGTTCACATAGTACAGTAACCAAGCTCTATCATCTTTGTCAAGTGATCACAGTTTTTCTCTGTTCTTAAAGTGGGTTTGCTGGTTCAGGGTTGTAAATAACATGTGCTTTTGCCTCATGTTTGAGGCGAGGGTCTAATGTTCATTTGACATTGTGTTATTTTTGGGACAAACTTCTAAAAAAGTAATTCCATCAAAAGGTAAAACATTCCTGTCAGTGTGGTCCACCTCGAGTGCACTGAGTAGTGCTCGGATGCTTCTCAGTCCTGTAGCATTCTCACCACTGGCCAGCATACCTGAGAAACCTGTTTGTTAAGCACTGTATTGTGTTGTAAATTTGGCATTACAATTCCTGTATGTTTTGGCATTATCAACATAATGCTGAAATATTGTTTATCTGTTGAAGACATTTATCATTGTGACTGAGCATGGAACAGAATACAGCATACTATACTAAATTATTTTGTTTCTCTGTAAACTTGCATTTTACTTACAGGAAAACTAACTCAGCCAACTTGAGCATTGGTACTGTAAAGCCACAGCAGCATGATCCGAACTGCAGTATTGAATTTAACCAAATAACTTGTGGTGAATCTGTTGCATCTGTAGCTTACTCTGTTAAGATTAAGCAGTAAAGTTGGTTATACAATGGGCGTCCTCTTTATGTTGCACTGGTTCGATAGCCAAACTTGCTACATTAAAATATTTTTAGATTAATTTCATTTCTTGATTTGAGAAGTTGAAATGTTTAAATTCACCCTGGTGACTTCTGTAATGGTTGGCAATTGCCAATATGTGGTCAAGGTGGTCTTTAATACAAATAGGTGGGGGGAGCTCACTAGAAAAGTACCAAACCCTTCTTCAGCTGGATCTCTTATGCATTTCTTGAGTGGGGAAGTGTTTACAGATGAATACATTGAAGGAAAAGCTTTTGACTCCTGTCATTTGATAGAAATATGATCAACCAGATTCATCCTTTTTAATCCCCTCCCCAAGATGTGATTGTTTACTTTCTACAGAATAAAAAACCAAACAAAACCCGCAAGAGCTACAAAGGCTGTGTTTTGAGTGACTGAAAAATGTTTTTTGTGTACACGATGACAACCCTAGTGAAAGGACTATTTTGTAGAATTATGGAATAAAACCCAACTGCTTGAATTTGACTCTTGTCATCAACCCAGCTCCAGCAGAGAATAAACAAAGATTTTTTTTATTTCTTAATACCTCGACATGCATGAGGTATCCAGAGGGCACTTAGTTCAGCTCACAGTGTGGATCTTTAGCATCAGTTGACTGCAAAACAAAGTTGCTACTAGGAAGGAATGGCCAGTGCTTGGCTTAGTGTCCTTCCCTTCCTGCTCTGCTGGGACTGTGTGATAATGGCATCGTCACTGTGCTGATGCCACTCTAGTTGACAAATCCTCTTTTGAGGGATGTCTTGTGTTCACAACTCATTTAAACTTAAATTCACAGCTGACTAAGTAAGCTTGTTACTGACAGCACTTGCTTGCACCAGTGCAGTTTGCTCTGCTGCCCGGAAGAGTTCCTTCACTGCTCTTAGAGCAGCTCCACTAGAAGCTTGTAAGTGCACACTAAGGTGCATCTTTGTGGAGATGTTCGCATGATTTATTGCAATTCTGAGCCGCAAACTGTGCTTCTGACACTGTCACTGGGCGGGGAAAGTACAGGTGGGCAGGTTTTGTGCGTCCCCCTTTCCCTGGCCTGGGCTCTGCAGTAACAGATACCTGTGCCTCGCTAATACGAGGTGCAGCCTTCTCCCTGCTGTCCCTTTGTGCATGTGAGCAGGGCAGGCTGCAGCCCTGCAGTGCAGGGGCCTTGCTTGGCTGATGTGCATGGGTGGGATGCGCCAGTGCTGTGTCACCTGCTCGTGTCCCATCGTGCACGTCCTCAGCACAAAGTCCGGTCTCAGTCTGTAACTGTTGTGAAAGGAAATTGAGGCCTTAATCCTATTCAACCTTTTCTTTCTAGGTAAGACAAAGGAGAGTTTTCAGGCAGAGTCACATTTTTCCTTCTGGTGCTTTCTTGGGAAATACTCTCTGGCTGGTGGAGGAGAGGAATCTTTTCTGCAAGGAAAAGGGCAGTGGGTCATGTGTCTCTGGCTTTTGTCTGCTCTTCTCCAAGTAGTGTTGTGCAAGACAGTCAATCACAAAGCACTGCAAGGCTTTCATTCTGGATTTCATCTGGGATAATGATCTTTTTGGTAGGCTCTCAAACTTCAGGTATCGATAATTGTGGCAGGTGTGAAGCAGGTGGACTTATTCTGGCAGATGCCATTTTAGTAAACACAGGTCAGGGGAAGTTACTTTGTCCTAGAGGGCAGTCCTTATTTTAGCACAAATCAGTGTGATACTGACCCAACACAACATTTTTATCCCTGTAGTACCTGTTAACAGGAAAAGGTTGGAGAATCTAAATTTCATCCTTATCAGCACCAAAAGAGACCAGTTTTCAATGGGGACCAGTCGCCTGTGAGGGGAATCTTCCCTTCTGGCGGGAGGGCAGGAGATCAGTGTTACTGCATTAGCCAAACAAGACAAACCTGCTGATTTGGCCTCAGTTGAAAGCTCCTTGATAAAGCGCTTTGTACTTTACTAGAGAGAGTGAAAGTATTAAACCAATGTATCTTGATCTAACTGGAATGACTGGTTTAAGGGGATTCCAAAATTTCGTAGGCAATGGGTACTCAGAAATCCCTTCTGGCTGTCTCTGTATTATCTCTGAAATGCTCCAGATACACTTGGATAATGTTCTTCTTTCTGGGCTTCTGCTAGCTGACCTAATTAGCAGAGAACAGGAATGTTGACTCCCCTAAGGATGACAACAGAATGAATTTAGGAACAGCACTTATTGCTTCATTAGCATTGTTTTTCAACTGATTGTTCCTTGAGAAAAACTGGTCCAGTTTCTAGGATGACCTGGGTCATCACCGGTTTCAATTAGAGAGCAGCAGGTAATTTATTTGTTGTTATTCACGATTTGCACCATTTGCCATCTATCAGCAAATTGGATGATTTTGTACAGAGAACAGCTTATAAATTAATATCATAGGATGGTCAGAATATGCTGCCCTGTGGAGGAGATGCATTTCCAGGATAAGAGCATAGTTCTTAAGTTCAAAGAATATGCTACAGGAGTTCTGGCTTTGGGTCTCTTACTAGCCATGGCCTGCTGGTACATGAACCCACCTCGCTGAAGGAGCTGGAAGCAGAATTTGGCACACAGGACTGGTCCTACCTGTGCAAGAGCATCAGGAAAACAGGCCTGTTTGGTTCTTTTTCTTAATGACTTTAAGTCTTTATTGAATAGGCACCTGCTGTTCCCGGTTGCTTAGATAGCCTGAGTTGTTCAAGGCACGCAATTTGGATGGTTTAGTCTGTTGGAATGAATCTGAAGCAGAATTTCATCCAAGCTGTAGAATCATTTCCCTTAATATACAGAGATGCATCGTACCTGGTGAGTATCTACTTGTTTTCTAAATAATCTCATTATCCTATTTGGTCCTCAGTTACAACTCCTGAATGCATATTGAAGTGATAATGTGCTTTCCAGTTATGGCTCCAGTCTCCTTCAGAGAATGCCATAGTTACAGAGTACAGATATGCAGGGAGAGACACCTATAGAGTAAAATTAAATTCTACTTCCATACTTCTGTTTCATGTTTCCCTCCAGGACTGTGTCATGAGATAAAAAAATACACAATCCTTGACCTCATTTGTGTTCCGCCATAAAAATGTTTTGTTTTGTTTTTTTAAATAATCCCCAACATTGAATTTGCCTTTCCTTAATAACTGCTGTAGATCAGGCTAACACTTCTGTTATAGTGCTGAGATGTCACGTGTGGGTAGTAGCAGCTCCTCCTTGTGAAAGCAGAATTAGGGTCATGTTTTCCTGGTGCATCATTTTGTACATCAATTCAATCACACATAGTCTGGACCTCTCACCTCGTTGCTTAGTGAAACGAAGACCTGTAACTCTTTGTAGTTAATGTTCTTCTTAACTTTGCTGGATGAAGGCACATGAACTTCATGTTTCACCTTCTTTTCAGATGTTTATGAACACAATTGCTGTGCAGACTCAGGTGTCTGAACTCTCACGTCACAGGTGACAAGGGTTCAAATGGAAATTTGTGGTGTCAAGCTCTGATCCTGATGAATTGGGGATTATCAAGATGATTTCCTTAGGTAAAAGGAATCAAGGAAAACTTTTAGTATAATATTTAATTGATTCTATTTAGCAAAATGTTTCTGCAAAGCTGCTGCAAAATCTCTGAACTTGGACTAACTGGTCATCAACCACTTCATGATTTGCTGGCAGAGGACAAGAGAGCAATTTTATAACTTGCCAGGTCCTCTTGTCTGCTTGCCAGAGAATCTATTTGCATCTGAAGATCTAAACTGAGTGAAGGAGACTGAGCAGAGCAGTCCAGCAGCCTCAGCTCTTCTGGCTGAGGTTTAATATCCACAGAACAGATGCAGAACAGTGTGCTTCGTCTACAGGGCTTTAATGCCTTTTCATCACACTTGCTTCTTTGATTGTTACTTTAAAATAAGCCACAGTCAGCGATCTACAAATGTCAAGAATCACCTTTACGGTATGTTTATCAAAGCCACCACGTCCCTCCTGAACCGTGTCATCTCTGGGCTCTTCTGTAAGAAATCCAAATTGTGGCTTCCCGTTTCCAAATGCTGGGTGGGATCGGTGTGGCTGCTCCAGGGTCTGCGCTCGGCAGTGCACGGGCTGGGGGTGCTCCCCGAGACCCTCAGGCCTGTGCTGTGTGTGCTGCAGTGAAGGTTTGAATTACAGACGTAATGACAGCGTGTGTGTGGCCCACGGCGAACCTTCGGGGTTGGTAGATGATTTGCCTAATAGACAGGGAAACAAAAGATGGTCCTCTGCTCTGTATTTTTATAAGCAAGCAGAAAATGGCTTTAAGCTGTAAGAGAGCACGTGTAGATTAGACACTAGGAAGAAATGATTTACTCTGAGGGTGGGGAGGCACGGGTTGTCCTGAGAAGCTGTGGCTGCCCCATCCCTGGAAGTGTCCAAGGCCAGGTTGGAGCAACATGGTTTAGTGGAAGATGTCCCTGCCCATGGCAGGGGAATGAAACTGGATGAGCTATCCGGTCCCTTCCACCCCAAACCATTCTTTGATTCTATGACAAGACCGCTCTCCCTTGGACTTTGGGGAAGAACAGAGTTGGAAGGTGAATCATGCTGGTCAAACTACAAAAGCAGCCTCCTGCCAGAGCAGCAGTGACTGTGCTCTTGGCTTCCACACGCTCCAAAGTTTAGGCCTATGTGGTGGAATGCTGAAAAAAGGGTGCTGGGAAGAGCAGGATTCCATAGCCTGGGTGGGAGGCGTGTGTTGGGCTGGGAAGGATGTAATTATTTGTACCACCAAATGGTGCTTGTGTTTCTATTTAACTATTCCCAGGACAGGACAAACCTCCACTCTGAAACTGATTTAGCTGCTTTGCAGCCAGTCATTCACTGGATGTAAAGCATTTCAAGAGCTCTATTGATTTTTAAAAGCATCCTGAAATTAAAATACAAGTGAAGTTTGTTCCTAGTGGGCTAATTTAACTTTCTGTTGGTCTGCATCCTCAGAGTGACTTAGTTCAAGATTCCTTTAGTCTGATGAATTAATCTTCCGTTGATTACAAACAAATGCTTTGGCCTTTATTATATTATTCTCTTTGTTTATGGGCTACATATGCACAGGAAAAAACCCAACATATCTGGTTGCTTTTAATTGAGCCATGCGACTTACTTGATTTTTATATCAGCCAAATTAAGGCTAATAAACTGAATTTAAAGTAGAGGGATATTCATGCAGAAGAAATAATTCTTCTCTTGGCTAGATTAATTTCTGAAAACATCTGATTTGGCCCTCAGTACTAATTTCTGAGAATTTTCAGGATCATGAAGAGCTAATAATAAAACTCCTTGGTCATGTTGGACATGACAACTCATGAACAGAACAGAGGGAGCACTTCACCACTCGGAAGTGTTTATCTATGACCACATACTAAGACTGTGCAAAACCTGTGTGTGCCTCTGTATGCACAGGTTCAGCATTTTTAAGCTTCTCCACTGTGTCGCTTGAATTGTGTCTGAAATTTGAAATTTTTCATGTGGTTGTCAAATACTGTCTCTGTTTTGGGTATCCAGTGTCTTCTGATTTGGTGATGCTGAACGCCCTCAAACCCCCATCTTCCCTCCTAGCCCCAGGGCGCAGCCTTTGGGCTTTCCTGTGCATCTCTAAAGGCAGATGCTGTGAGGAGAAAGGATGGGTCAGGTCCAGGCTGGTTTGTTAAGGAGGAACAACAATGCAGGTGGACGGTCTCTGCCTCTAAGGAGAAACAGCATGACCTCAATTCCCCCGGGTTTAGTAATCCTGCCTGTTTTAACCACTCTGCAGTCTGTGCTTCTGGCTGTCCGAGTGTGGTCTGAAGAGCCTTTACACCTTGTTAAAGCTGCCTGTACCCTTTTCCTTCCGAGCTGCTGTCCTTGAGTGCCGCTCCAGAGTGGGCCATTTATCTCCTGCAGCTGCAGGAGGCTGCAGCTGTCAAGGCAGCTTTAATCTCTCTCCTGTGTGGATGATGTACTGGCAATCCTTGAGCAATGTTGCATTTTAATTCTCCTTAATGGTTATTTGCAAAAAAGATGAAAATATTGACAGCTTGATGTTTCAAAACAGATTGAAATCTTAGGTACTTCTAGTGTCAACATAATCGCTTTCACGGGAATGGGGGAATTAATTTAAATACATTAAATTTTCTACCAGCATTTCCAGTCTGTTATTCTCTAGGTGTTGCTGTGCTGTCAGTCAGGTTCTCCTGATTTGTATGTTCCTACAATGTATGATTTTTTTCTGCTGTCACTTTTTTTGTAGCCTACTTCAGTATGTATGAAGTTGCAGATGTGTTCTCTCTGGTTTTATTTTCAAGTCATCCAGTCCTGTCACTTTTTCTGCCTTTCACTCTGAGTCAGAGCTGTCAGAAAGGCTTATTCCCACTTGGTGGAAAATTCCTGGAAGTTGAGGAGATAAAAACACCCAACTTTCAGCAATCTGCCTGATTACTGAAAGATACTGGGAGAGATTCCTTGGGGACATCTGTATGCTGAAGACAGATGTGTCTGACCATCTGACAGTTCCAGCCATTACCTCAGTATGTCAGGGGTTTGTTTCAACACAGACTAACTCCTTACGTGTATTTTAATAGGAAAACATACTTTAAGTTCCTTTAAATCACAAAGCTGCAAACAAAACTCGCACGACAAAACGAAATGGTGGTTGTAAGGAAAACAGTGAAACACAAAAAGCAGTGCTGAAGGATGCCAGTGGTACAGAGACAGGTGATAAGTTCTGCCCCTGCTCAGCTTGGCAGGGACTTCTCTGAAAAGTACCAAATGCTGTGATTTTGACCTGAAGTGTTTGTGCGGCAGTGCTGCACCCACTCTTGGGCAAGGAAGGAAACAACATTCAGCTGTTCCTTAAATTACGCACAGACCAAACAGGGATGTTGTGTTAAACTGTGACATGTAAGGGATCCCTACGGAGTCTGGTTAGACATTAAATTACACAATCTATTAGAGTCTGCTGGGGTTTTTGACCTCAGAGAGTTCTTTGCAGATAGTTTCCTTTCCCTAAAAATGGTAGAGAGGATAACGTGGGCTCAGTTTGCTCACAGTGTTTTCTGAGTGTTGGTGGTGAAAGGGTGGGAAGGCTTGTCCCAAAGAAATGGCTCTGCTCAGAGCTCTTGGGGGATGGCAGTACCCAAACAGCTAAAGAAAACACGCTGTGTGGCAACACAAGTGGTCAGTCTGCAGTATCTTCTAAGCACGGTGTGCTTGACTGCGTGCTGCTCTTTGGCCGTTCCCTTGCCCCTGACAGCAAATGTGGTGCTGGTCAGGAGCATCCACAACTTCTCCGGGCAACCTGTTCCGGTGCCTCACCACCCTCACAGGGAAGATTTTCTTCTTAATATCTAATCTGAATCTACCCTCCTTCATCCTAAACCTGGTACCCCATGTCCTATCACTATGTGCCCTTATAAATCCCACACTATGAGTGTTTTCCTCATGTCACAGGTATTTGTTTCTCTTTTATATTAACTCCACGTGTGAAAGTCCTGTTTACACTCTTGTCTAGGTCCTGAGCCATCCTTGAGTGTCTCTCTGTGTGCATCAGCATCTTTCAGTGGTGTTTTATATTCACTGTTAATGGACAATTGATGTTCCAAGTGATGGTCTTGGTGCCTCCTGTATTTTTTCCTTTTTTCAATCCCCAGGTGAGCTGCTTCAGGGAACTAAACAAACAAAGAAACTAAACCAAGCGAGTGGTTTTGTGCTGCATGCCCTCCCTGAAGCAGCTGCCTGTGCAATGGGACAGGTGCCAGCACCTGTGCAGAAGAGTGGCTCCCGGGAGCTGAAGTCAGCTTAGGAAATAAGACCCTCTTAACTGTTAAAAAATCTCATTTTCAGGCTCCTGAGGGATTTCTCCATTTTTCATGGCCATGAACATTGCTACTTCTCTTAACAGTGAGGTAACAGCTGCCAAGTGATACCGGTGAAGATCCCTGGGGTGTGTAATTGGTGACTGCTGCTCCAAGGCCTCTGTGCAAATACATCCTGTGCTATCCTAAAATGATTCAGTGCTAGGTCATGGCGGTGTTCTGACTGAAAGGCTGTCTACATAAGGATTTGTTCTGTAGACATCTCTTCATCAAAAAAAAAAAGTAAATCCATTATAACACTGTCAACTTAGAGTGTCAATTCTTTCATGTACAAGATTTTTTTATGTGTCTGTGCCTTGGTAACTGCTCACAGGAACTTTAAAACTGTCTAGTTGGATACCTATAGAAATCAATCTCAGAAATGTCCCTTTTTTTGCGAGAGATTTAGTTTTGCTGAAGCAATTTTGATATTTATTTTTAATGAGTTGTTTATTTTGAATTCATTTTGCCAACTCTCTGCTCACGTTGCTTCCTTGAGATGAAAAGATGATGTAAAATGACTTGCTACAAAATCCTAGCCTCAGTAAACTTGATGTTTTTGATGGAAAGAAGGTGAGCAAAAGAGCCTAGAGGTGTCACCTTTTGGATCTTCATTCAGGAATTCTTTATTGATTGGCATCTAGGGGCGTGAAATGGCACCTATACTCCAATTTGGTGCATGAAATAGTCTGGCTTTTTATCTAAATTCCTGAAATCAAAAGTATTTGTAAAACACATTGCGTTTCTGTTATTAATAAATGCAAAACTCTGTCTTAGACCTGTAGCTGTGATCTCGTACAAACAGAGGCAGATGAGAGTCAGCAGACAGACATTTGTTTGATCAAAGACAAGTCGAACATTTCAGTGAAAATCCAGCATGATTTCACCTGCTATTGAGCAGTGCCCCAGTGCATACCTGAAGTGACAGCTTAAATAAACATCTCGGGTAACCAAGGGCCGTGGAGTTTTTGTGATTCAGAGACGTGTTGGTCTGCTTTGGAGATTTTACACTGAGCAGTCATTAGTAATTTCCATGAACTGTCTTTGGAGCAGCCATTGTTCCAGCTCAGTGTTCCTCATTTTTGTAGTGCTGACTACAAATCTTTCCCTTTTATTTTGGGCACTTATTTAGTATTAGCAAACTTCCTGGTCCCATGCCTCTCACTAAAGGCGTTCGTAAAAAGAGTGACACAAATTACTGTTGGTTTCCCGTTGGCCATGAATTCACTTTTCATTAGGAACTGCCACAAAAGCAGTGCTTGCTTTAATCAGCTCTCGTCTGGTTGTTTGGAAAGGCTTGCAAGGTTGACTGGCTTTCTCGACTTGATCTGTGCTCACAGTAATGAGGCATCAGGCTAATGAGACCATTGCCATTACAATTACCATCCTATTAAATCCTAATTAGGGACCCAATTCTGCTAGGTGCTGAGTGCCTGTTGTAAGTAGCTGGATATTTTCATGTGCCCATTTTTGATCTCTAGTTGAAAGCATTACTTGAAGAGCATTGAAGCTCCCTGTTCATGTGTAAGGTCTGTTTCAGTGCTAATAGGGTAATTGACTCTAATGATGTTGGCTGGTGTGTAATGGTCAGAGCTGCCTTTCCTTCCTCTGAGAAGCCCAGCATCAATGTCGTTGTTAAATGGGCTGTGATTCACATGACAGGAGGCTGCGTGAGGCTGAAGGACAATATTTCCTATACAATGTTCTGTGGCAGATTGTTTTCTGCACATTCATGCACTAGTGAAAGGAGTTTGCAACTTTATTGTTCATCAGTGCCAATTAAACGCAAACTCAATGTTAGCCAGACATGCTTCCTCCTGAATAAACAACTCAATTCTGGCCTCCTGAGGCTGCAGAATTTTAAATGTGCAGTGTCTCTTTTAGAATCTAATTTCCAAATGACCTTCCCACTGCCTGCTTTCTGTCCTGTGCGAGTTACTGAGCTGAGCAGGTATTGTCAGTACAATAGCGGGGCACTTTCCAGAACTGCAGTACAGAGCATCTCTCTTGCCTGTCGTGCTGTTGTTCCCGTCAGAGGAAGATTGTATGAGCTCTTCTAGATTTTCTTCTCGTGGAGATGAAGTTTTAGGCTCACCTTTGCTAGCCTGTGGAGTTCAGCTGCTCATGGCAAGCGTGCCTTTGCAGAACGTGAAGGCTTCCAGCTCAGTCTGACAGCAGGGACCGCTCCCAGGTTTGGAGAGGGCTGGACTGTGCTCCCTTCTCACCCACCAACCCCCAAAACCTGAGCTTAGGGAGGGCCCTCTGTGGTAGGTCCTTTACTGAAAAGGGACTGGGTTTTGTATATCACTCCCTGTGCTTAACTGTGGGTACACACAGCTACATGAAGGAGATTCTTTCCATCACGGAGCCTCTCCCCCATCAAACAACCAGTGAGGACTCTCGTGCTGCTGTGCAGATGTGACATTCTCCATAGATGCAAGGTGAAATTAGCATTGCAACAGCTTTGTCATGCCCCAATCTTTCTCATATATTTTTCTTTTAATACTGTGCCAATCCTATTTACCTCCCAATGTCTGCTGAAGCAGCTGTCTGTCCTGTGTATAGGGTGCAGGTGATGCTGTTCCTGGTGATGCTGCACGAGTCTGCAGTGCCAGAGGTACTGCAAACAGCCACAAAAAAGCAACCCTGTCCCATCTGAAATTAGGCTGGATTTTATCACAGATGTTTTTTAAAATACATGTTCTTAACTTTTGGTGCTGTATATTCTCACAGTGGCATCACCTGCATCTCTAAAATCAAGCTTGAAGGGAGCTCCCATGTATCCATTGCTCCAAGATGTTGCCCTAATGTTTTTCAAACGCTAGTCAAATAGAATGAGGCTTATTTTCAGAATTAGTGGAAGTCATGATTTTTTTATGCTCCTCTTGAGTTACAGGTGAAAGTTAATTTCCTTAGTTTGGTCTTGATATCTCTCACAGCGCTCTCAGTGGCTCTGATGAAGCGGTCTTGAGTGCCCAAGGTGCCTGGAATCAATTCTCCATTTTAGAGGGTTGTTAACATCATGTAACAGAGCATTCAAACACTTAGTATTAATTACTGGTTCTTCGCTTGCCATGTTAATTGGAAGAACGATGTCTTGTCTTTGTTTTTTGAGTGGTGAATTGAATGCTAAATGTGTCAGCCAAATTGCATTTCTCCTTTCTCTCTCTGACTCCTTCCAGATTTAAAGTTTCATCACAACTTTTAGCAGTCCACATCATTATTGAGATTTCATTAGCAAGGCTGTTAATGAGAAATGAGTCTGAGATGTAAGTGAGCATTTTTTCCTTCCAGGAACAACAAATTGTCCAACACTCACTATAAGAAGCAGTAAAAGCAGGACTTGGGTGCTGTGCCATCTTGGCAGTTTCCACATAGAATGTGTTTGGAGTCTTACCAGACCTGGAGGAATATGCCAGGCTTCTAGTAAGAGAATGTGTTGCAAGATGCTTTTGTACCTTCATGTTAAAGTTTTAAGCTATTCCCTGAACTTGGTAGTCAGTGAAAAGTGTGCAAAACAGGTAAAAAAATCTCCCAATGTTAAAGTGCAATTCCAAAAGTTCATTTCTCGTCTGTTCAGTAATGGAAAAGGTCTTGCTTATTTAGTTTCTTCTTCTGCCACAAGATGAAACTGGAACACGACACTTGGATGTTACTGTGATAATTGGGCTTTAAAGCATTTTGAAATACATGGAGTCCTAAACCATGCAGGATGTCAAAGGAGAGATTCTGAGCCATGAATATCCCTGAGAAAATCCAACTCACTTTCTGACTTGCTTTGAAAGTGCAGACGTTGCTGGCCTGACACTAACCCTGCTTTCTGTTTTCATTTTGAAAACTGAGCAAAGATCCATTTCCACCCAAGTGAAATGTCACTGGCCCAACTGTCAAGCTTTTTCTAGGATAGCAATGATTCTTTCCTTCCCCTTCCCTTCCCTTCTTGGTATCCTGCTGTTTTGAATTAGCGAAGTTCTGTTCTCACACTTGATATCATAGAATAGTTTGTGTTGAAAGGGATCTCTAAAGGCCATCAAGTTCAACCCCCCTGCAATGAGCAAGGACATCTCCAACTAGACCAGGCTGCTCAGAGCCCCATCCAACCTGGAATGGTTCAGGGATGGGGCATCTACCACCTCTCTGGTCTCTTGAACTTGTGTAAAGGCAGTGATAGAAAAAAACTGGACTTTATGTAGTCAAGCTTAGTCCAAGTGAACCTGCATGCTTGGCTGAGACCTCTTGCCTCTGTTTTGGGGCATCTCTTTGCTCTTAAAATGGACTTGGGCTTTTGAAAGAGACTGGACCAAGAAAGAATAAATTCTGAGCATGTGATGCCAGCCCCATCCATCAGCCTGTCCTTGCTCTGTTCAGTGAGGAAAAACACTGTCCCAAATTAGGAGCTTTTGGGCCATGAGACGCCAGTTGATCAAGAGAGTATTTTCTAATTTTTAAAGCAGGCAGATGATCTGAGTTTTGTCTGCCTTGCTCCTGAACATTCTTCTCAGAGCATCCCCTGTACAAAGTGGGCTGAATGCTAAATGAATAAGTTCCTTCTGGCAGGACTAAGACATGAAATTGTTAAACAGCTCTGCTTGAAGATGTCCCAGCTATCAGGTTTGCAGCTGATATTACAGAGGTGATTACCTGGGCAATGCTGGCCGTGTAAGACTCTGCTCCCCACCAGGTGCTCAGTACTCCAATTATGTGAGATTTGGCCATTTCTCACATAACTCTGCCACCACCTGTGAATTCAGACATTCCTTGCTGTGCTGTCTGTAATGCTCATCAGCTTCTTGCGCTTTTATCTATCCTGTCCAGCAATTTCTAGTGTCACATGCAGGAGCTTTTTAACATCTTCCCATTTTCCTTATTCTCAGGCAAGGGCCTTGTCAGCAGTCAACCCGAGAAATACAAAGATACAGGTACGATGGAGCCTCTTTCTGCCACAAGTGAACAAACCAAGTAGGGAGAAGCTACTCCCCTTTTTCTAGAATTTTTCATACCCCTTTATGGGTCACTGTGGGACTTTGGTACTCTGCAGGAGAAACAAAAGTAGAGCTCTTAACAAAAAAAAAAAAAGCTACAGGAAAGAAGGTTCAAATATTTGTATGTGGGGTGCTGTTGTTATCCAAGAGTTTTAAAGAAATAGCTAGTCTTCCTATAGCCCTGGGTTTAGTAATTAGACTCAAAAGAAATGGTCTGCTGGATTTTGAAGCCTTCAGCCTCACAGAGACATGTATTTATTTGTATTGTTTTGGATCCCAGAGAAGAACAAGAACCAGTGTTAGACAGTGTACAAAGCTCCGGAAGATGTGAATCTGCGATATCAATCTCTTAATTACAGTGGCTGAATTTCCTGAAACCTTTATTCTCTGCCATAACTTCATTGAAAGATCTTGGCTGCAATTAACCTTTAAATGCTTAGGCAGTTGCAAGGACTGCTGAATCCCTTAGTGCATTAAGAGATTAGGGATGCCTTTTGATGGTAGGAATTCAGTTTCTGGGCTGTCTGGGAAGGAGTCATTTCCATTGTCTCTCCCCTATTTAGATTTTGTGCTTTGGACTTATTCGTTTCCTCCAGCTCTGCACTGTCACACCTTCCTCCATGGCCCTGGGCTTGTTGCTGCAGCCGAAGTAAAAATATTTAAAACCATGCATGAGTGGCTGCTGTCCAGGACAGGCTTCAAGAAGATCTGTGGGCTTTGTTTTCGTTTTTAGCAAGTGTTTCTCTGCAAAGACAGACTCGTGGAATCGCAAATAAGGCACTAAACCACAGACTCCTGAGCGTGTTGCATCCTTTTCTATTTGCCCTGTGAACAGCAGATGCTGCAAACCACTCTTTTACCATGGTCATAAGTTCTTTAAAGACTCCTCTTATTGCTTGAAGGAAGGCTATTTGCAAATTGGCGTGTTACACTGGCTTGTTCAGGACTACAGTTCAGCAAAATAAGTATTCTTAAACTTCTCCAGCTTTCCAGCAATTTGACTACCTCCTTTCTTTCTGTTCAGAAGATATTGCTCAAGCCATTAAATGAAGACAGGAGTCCTTAGAGATACCTGTTGCTATGTGAATGGCATGTTCTGGTTTTCAAACCTCTTTGTGCATCAAATAAGTGGAAAACAATAATTTTCACTATCTTGCACATAAACTATGAAGCTTAATTTATCCCTGGCAGTGCTCTGAGGTGATTGATTTTGGGACTAGAAAAATGTGTGGGTTTGCTGCATGTTTGGTAAACTGGTGGCTTTGACTTCCAGGTCCTGAATAGGCTCTCTGAATAAATGAACATTTTTCATGTTGTTGTTGGAGATGCCTCAGGCTTAGCAGAGGAGAAAAGGGTAATGAGAATTTGTAATGATTGATAACTGCAGAAATTTTGATGAGATTAAGGCAATTACTGATGGGATAATGATCATTACTACTTTGCTTTTAATACAGAGACGAATTGCTGGAAAGCAGAGAAGTGTGCTGGGCTGAACAAGAACCTTTGATACAGTGCCTTTTTATTTTTTCCTGATTTTTTTTCTTTTTTCGCCTCGCTAACCATGATGCAAACTAGATGGCAAAACAGTCTGGCAAACGTGGGTGACTGAGCAGTGGAGCAATGTGTGGGATCAGGAAGGGGATGTGGTGCCTGTGCATGCTGCTGGTGGGAGCCCTGCTGGGCGGTGTCACCGTCTGTGTGCTTAAAATGAAGTACAAAAAGTGGAGAGTGAGCAAAAAAGAGCCAGAGACAAGAAAACAGCCTGGCAGCAAGAGAGTGAAGCAGACATGCCTGTTTAGCTAATGGAAATACTGACTTGATCAGAGTAGGCTAATGCCTTCATGGAGAAGATTCTTGGTGTTAAAAGGGCTCTTTTATGTAGAAACAGAAGTAAGAGTGAGAAGGAGTGATTAGAAGTGAAGCTGGACAAATTAGGAGCAATTTCGCTCTATGGTATCAACTCCAGGAAGAAGCTGTTTGAAGGGTGGCAGATTCTCCACATCCAGATGTCTCCATGTCTAGACTAGCTCATTGTTAAGAATTTTATCTTTTGCCAAATACAGTCTGTGCTTCAGTGAGCTGCAGGTTTTCCTGTTTCCAGCACAGCCAGGCTGGAGCCACAAGTTCAGAGTGTTTCAGCAGCGATTGTGTGTTCATCACCCCTGCCTGGGCATGGGCTCTGCATAAGCCTCGCTCATGGACCAGCTCTGGGGAACAGCTTTGCTGTGTGGCAAACCCAGTCTCCTCGGGCTTTAAAAGATCTGCTTAGGAAAACATCCCCTATCCCAATGGGCCAGAGCCAGGTACGGCAGAAATCACCTGTGGCTGAGCTTTGTACTGCACACAAATTCTACTAAAGATAAACGTTTCTGAGAGGAGCTGTAGATGGTTTAGTTAAAAATTCCTGTTAAAGCCCTTTAGTGATCTTTAAAGTACAAGGCAAGCTACAGGCTTCTGCATAGGCACACACGTCTAATGAAACCCCTACAGTAATCGTGTGAACTGTAATTAATGAGCTGTGTCACACGGGTGAGGCGTCTGAGGCTGGTATTAAATCAGATGTTGATCCTTTAAGAAGAACTTCCTGTTACTGATGCTGGTGCTGATAATTTTGGTTTTCAGGCAGAGGAGATGAGTGTGAGATCAGCCTGGTGCAGCTGGCTGCCTCTGCTGGGAACGCAGAGTGTGCTGCGGGGGAGGAGGAGTTGCACTGGCATTTACATTGGCAGTGCCCAGTTTGGATGAGTACAAACCCAGGCTGGTGGGACTGATGAAGCCTAGCTCTGGTACAACAGACTTCAAAACGAAAAGCTTGAGGGATGAAGTCAGTCACTGTATGTGCCCTCTGGTGAGGTGTGCCAGCCAGTGCAAAAGTCCCTGTGCTGGGAATGGTTAGATGTGAAAGGTCCAGGTCTGCCTCCTGCCCTGAGGAGTTTCTCCAGGCTGTGGGACTTACAGATAAGTTTTAACATCACTCGCCTCTTTAAGGAAGAGGCCCTCTGCGCTGTGTAAAGCCTGCACAGCTTTCCTGAGGTGAAGGAGAGCCGAGGCTGCTGCCTGCTCCCTGCCAGCAGTGATGAGATGCTCAGCATCTGGGGGTGGCGGTGGAAGCCGGGGTGGCTGCACATGCAGGTTCGGTGGATTCCACAAAGGAAGCAAATGACAACAGCAAGTCTGTAACCAGTACATGCCTTGGCTCTGCTTGGAGGAGTGGTTTTATTCATCTTCATTTCAGAGGGATTCCTCAAGGGAGGGGATGACTCTCGAGGTGACCAAAGAGCAAACAGTAGACTACGGGTGTGGAGAAGGAAAGACATCAGGTTTGATAACTGTTTGCCTTGTGGTTTTCTTCCAGGCCTCTAGTGTAAACTACAAGGGGAAACCAAATGGGCAATGACTTTGCATTTGCCTTTTCTCTCCCTCCCATCACCCAGGTCTGGCAGGGCGCCTGGACTGTTCCACTGAGCTCTTCAGCATCTTCAAAAAGTGCACACAAGATGTTCTGTTTCCCAAGCTTGGGAGTGCAACCAAGCTCAAAGCTAAGCCTTAAGTTAGCCCCCAGGTTTCATGAGCTTGTGCTTTGTATTTGAGAAGATAATTTGCTCATCCTTGACATGAAAACATCAGCTTGAGTCAAATAGTCGTAATGACTCAAAAATCAAAGAGCAACGTAACATTACGTTGTGTTCTTTTCCCTGGCAAGCCAAGAAAAACTGGAGGACCCTCTCAGTGTCAAGTCCAAGTAGTGGATTTGGCTGCTGCCCTTCATATGCGAGGAGATGCATTTTCAAGCGTGGAGATACGAGATACTGAGCTGCTCCCTGATTACGAGGTGATGGCCCAAGTTCACAAAATCTGGGGAAAATATCTCACATTAAAATGTATGCCTGGATATGTAGGCATTGAAAAAAACCCTAACCTTATTTAAAAACAAACAAATGAGAAAAAGCTACAGCCTTTGGCAGTAAAGGAATATCTCAGAGTCTGAAAGCAAGACAAATCTGTTATTTCTGTAAATCCCACGAAGCTGTGCAGGTTTATCCTTTTGCTTTGCATCTCATTTTAGACTCTCATTCCTTTTGTATTTTTTGTGCAGTGTTCCAGTTGTCTGGCTGTCCTGGCTGCTCTCTTCTCTTGCTTTTACACACCACCTGGGGAATCTTGCATGCAAAGAGCCTTTTTCCCTAATTTCACCCCACAGCCATGATAAGTCTATGGAAATTAGGTGGTGCAACGGTGCATAAAAAACCACCAAGGTTTTTCCCGTAACGTGCAGGTGGATGATCTGACACTGCCCCAGCACACAGTGCTCCTTTGTGGGTGTTTCCCCCCATGCCCCTGCTGGGAGCATCTGATGGTGGCACCCAGCTGTGGAAAGCTCAGGGAGGAACAGTTCCTCCTTAGGGCCATGGGTGGGGTGGGAGGTGGGGTGGGGGTTAATGGGTCTCCCACCCGTTTGGGGGCTCTTGCACAATCCCTCCCTGCTGGGGAATTGTGCAGGGAGGATTTCCTGAGGAATTCCTCAGCTCCAGCAGCTTGAAGGGAGGATCTGAGGAATGATGTTCTGCTGCTTCTTCCTCTTGCCTCTTCTTACCTGTTCAAAAGTGACAGCTCCTCCTCCTCCTCCTCTGGAATTGCTAAGCTTTACTTACACCACCCACCTGTGTGCTTTGGGTCTGATTTGGGCTTTTGCTCCCTGGCTGAAGGTTGGCTTTTTTGGTGAAGTCTGCAAGCCCCTTTCCTCTTGGCAGAGGGTGCAGAGGGCAGACCCAGACTGGCCCGTGCTGCAGACTGAAGTTAGTTCCCAAAAAGGGGGTGAACAACAAGCAAAAGAGAGGGTTTTGTGCAGCTGGCTTGTGCCTGCGGGATCACCCTCGTGGCCCCAGAAAGCAGCTCAGCTTTGTGGTGACAGCAGCTCCTCCTGCGCAGGGTGAGCCTTGTGCACAGTCCTTGCTCAAGGGTTAGGCAGCTCCTCCCTCTCTCCAAGGGAGAAGCCAGATGAATAATTCCAGGGTGATAAATGGCCCACAGCTCCTGCATGCTGGCTGTGACTGGCTTCTGTTGGGGAGGTAGATAAGGCTTGTGATTTGGAAATCACCAGACATGTGAGTGTTAGTAGGGAATGCTGATGAATAACGTCGCTTTCCAGATATTGTTTTGCTTCTAATCCTGCACAGCTTTTGGATGGCACTGATGGTGAGAAGTCTTGTCTGAACTGGAATTTACAGGGCATCTTGCTTCTTGGAACAGGCTGAAAACCCCCAAACCCCAAATTACGCAAATTCAGCGCAAAGTTTGCTTTTATTTTTACATTAAATCATCGCTATTTGTAAATGACCTTCTCTGTCACAAGGACAAAATACATTTTCACCAGGCCAGTGGATATGGAGTCAATTTTCACAGCAGCAGGAAATTAGCCAGGGCTTGTCTGGCTGCTGGAAACTTGCTTCATCAGGAAACGGGAGAGTGAGCGTTTCTGATCTCAGGCCTGAAGTCAGACACAAACCAGTTCTTGGGATGCTGTACAGCTGCATTTGGTTTGAGGTCTGCACTCTGTCTTATTTCTGACTGATGAGATGATTGGGGATGATGAATTTTCCCAAAGGACTGCAGCTCTGGTTCTGTCCAGTCTGGAATAAGAAGATAATAAATTTAGGTACTAATCCATTTAGGCTGGAAATATGATTCCAGAACAGGTTTGCTCAGTGCAGTCCCATTCCATGAGAGCAGGTGCAGTGGATATTTCCCATATGTGTTTGTAAAATCATTCTAAATATATTCGTTTAGTTTTATGAGTGCCTGCCATTACATGAAATGTTGTCAGCCAGGAGTGCACCCCTGCTAGATTATCTCTGGAACAACCCTATGGAGCAGCAAGCAGCCAAATATTTTTCTAATCTGTTTAATGGCTGCAGGAGACTCCACTGGCTCCTTCTACCCTCAGTTCCCTCACCTCAGCTGCAGGTAACACCCCAGGAGATGTTCCACCACGCTTGGGGTGCCGTTATTGAATGAGAAACATGTTGCATTTTAGCTGAGGTCTATGGTCACACTCATGTGGTCCTGCCAATTTTGATGACATTCACGCAGTGTTAACTAGTGAGGAAACTTTCTGAAAGTGTTTTTAACTTGATCTAGTGAGGGGTTAGAGGGAACTCACCCCCAAAAATGAATGTGTGCTGCGAATTTGGAGAAAGGTCAGTGAATTGTTATGGCTGAGGGAAAAAAATAATTACTTTCTTGTTTGGAAGCACTGATTTTTTTTTTTATTTGTAATGTTGACGTTTTATTGAACAGTTTCCCTTATTTAAACTTTGATCCAACAGCAAATGTTGGTAAATGGGTTTTAATGACCTTCCAAGTCAAACAATTTTGTAGGCTGACTCCAAGCAGAATGTTATTGTTTGCTTGTCTCGGTGATGACTTGAAAACAAAACTTTCTAGTTTGATTTGTTTGGAGGTGAACTGTTTTCCAAAGTCCATCCCAAAGCCCTGAAAAGTTCATTATTTATGAAGTTTTAGTCACTAATTGAAGTACAACATTGTTTTACTTTGGCTAAAGCAAATTTATTAGAATTAGAACTGCAAATTAAAAATAGAAGTATTTATTTTACAATTAACCCTAGATAATTTTTACATTTCAAACTAATATATAGGGATATTTGGGTTGTGACATGCAGTATCCTTTAAAGTTACCTTAATGTGTTGAAACTGGGCCTATGTGGCTTTTTAAAAAAAATTTTTTTGTTAGTTGACAGATTTGCCAACATCTTCAATGACCTTTATGACTTGGAGCCTTCCAGGACTGACTTAATTAAAGATGACATGGAATCAAAGTGAACTTTTTAAAAGTCTGTTTTAGTATTCCCTATTAAAATTCTCCTGAATTACTCAGCTGTCAGAGATGGAATGGAATTTATCATTAAGCTATTCACTTAGATAATTAAATGTACCTGCAGCTTTAGTTGAAATGAAAGTGGAAAAAGGCAGCAGGGTGCTGCATGTGACAAGTCTGCTTCCTGGCACACTTCTTGGGGTTATTTAATTGTCCACCCATAGTTCAAGGAGGGTCCATTGAGTTTCTACTTTTGATTTTTAAATCTATAATAGAGTCTGCAAATAGAAGAGCTCCCACCAGTGCTCAGCTCAGCCCTTCTCCTCTCTGTGTTGAGCCTGAAGGTTGTGACAAATAGGGGTTACAAGACCTAGCCCCCAATGCTTCAGTTCCAAATGCACCCTAAAACACCGTCCTGCCCTCACCATCACATTGAAAATCGATTGCAGAGGAAATAAAGGATGTCTGGAAAGAGAAATGCTGTGTGATACGGAGTCTTATATGTGGGAACCTGCCTTGCTGGGCACCAAGGGCATTTTTGAGAAGAATACTTAGTTTCTGTTGCTGTGGCTCCCAATAACTGTGCTGGAAGAAGGTTTTTTATGGAGTGGGTACAATCAGATTCTGGCTGCTACAGAGCCAAATTGGTGGAATGAAGCCATATGCTATTCATAATTATTTTCACACCACCTGCTGGATTAATTTAAAATTAAATATCCTGAAATGTGAGGAAAGCCTAACTATAAAAAATCCTGACAAATGGGACAACTAGAAGCTTGCAGTCCTAAGCCTGGACCTAGGGTTTGTTTTTGTCCATTAGTGGTTTAGCAAATTCTGTAAGAAACATGATTGAGATACCGAAAAAGTGTGTGTTGGTGAGACTGTGATGGTGAAAGCATTTATTACAACTCAAAACCTACAGCCCTCTGTGCTTCCCAATCCTATGACTCTGCTTGTCTTGGCCTGCATGGAGACCAAGGGTGAGCATCATCCATGAGGGAAGACGGAGGGCAAGGAGGCTGGATCAGACTGAACTGTGAGAGTCTGCGAAAAGTCAGAAAACATGTGGTGCTTCAAAGCCATTTTCACAGTGGCAGCTGTCTGGGGCTGGGCACCCATTCCTATCCCTGTAAAGCTGGCCAGTTTTCTGCCAAGGTCTTGTGTGACCTGCGTTCTGCAGCCTCTGAAAGCAGCCTGAGCAGGGGCCCCGTGACTGTGCCATGCTGTGATACAGGGCCACTTGTTGAATGAGGTAGAAGAGGTCAAATCCTCAAGTTGTGCGCAGCACAGACACAGAACTGAAACCACATGCTGTTCCAAGGGTTAATCGTATCTTCAGGCTGGAGGTGAGGGTGCTGGAGGTAGAGGGGAGCAGTGTCTGTGGGTCCAGTGTTCTTTGCCACGCAGAACATGACTGCAGAGAGAACACATTCCCTTTGGTCACTCTTAAACCTCCCATGTTTTGCCATTCACAGGTGGCTGCAAATTAGATGCCATGTAATAAATCCTCATCTATTTATCACAGAGCTATTTCCAAACTATGTAATCTTCATTTTAATTAACAGGTCTCTTGAAAACAGAAACTTGTAACTTCAGTGCTCTCTTGGGGCTCAAGTGATTGAATGCAGTACTAATTTCAAACTTCAGTAGCTTTTCTATTGCACCTGCAGCTCTCAGATATTGCTTTTCCTGGCTGACTGTGTTATTATTCTGCCAGTGACTACTGGCTGTACCAACAGTGCGTGAAAAATACATATAATGCAAAAAAAGTGTTGTTTCACTGACTGTCACAGCTACTTGGAAGGAATTTGGAGTGAGGTGAGGATCGGTCTCATCTCCCAAGGCACAAGTGACAGGACAACAGGCAATGGCCTCAAGTTGTGCCAAGTGAGGTTTATATTGGATATTGGGGAAAAAAAATTCTTCACCAAAATGGTTGTCAAGCCCTGGTGGGGCATTAGTGGAGTCACCATCCCTGGTGGTATTTAAAACACATCTAAATTTGGCTGGGACCAGTCTGAAAGGTTTAATAGACTTGCTGAAATACTTCCTAGCTACTTCTCCAAGTCTGTTTTTCGAAGCCCAAAAACTAGTCTCTGGATTTCCCTAAGGATTTCTATTATCTCATCCCACAAAAACATCTTAGTTCCTAATGCTGTCAAGCTAAAAATAGATATCCTCTTGCACGGTGTTTGCAGTCACAGACCTCATTTCTAGGAGTCTTTGTACCTGCTAGATCCAGCAAGATTGATGCAACATCAGAAAGCAAAGTGTACTTCTACCTCCTGTGCTCTCTTCTCTGAAGAGACAGAAAACTGTTACTCAAGGTGTTGAAGCACGTGGATTTCTTGCAGTTACATGTCAGATTTTGTTAATATTCTTCTTATAAAGACAACCCCTGTAGGGAAGGAGTGCGTTCCTAAACAAGAGGCACCATAGTTTTATGGGACTTGTCATGTTCGTCCTTGAAGATGTGAAATGAGAAGATTGAAATGCCTCATTCTAATGGTGACTTCCACACTTATGCTCTGTGACTATGAGCAAGCCTGGGTAATTGCTTCCTTGGCTCTTGGACACCAGGACTGCTCATAAATGCATCACACGCCCTCATGGATGTGTCATGGAGCCCTTTGGCAGTCACCCCTTGAGATGTGCTCAGCGAGGGAAGGCAGCTTTGCATTTCTGATTGTGATGGAGCGGCGGATAGGGTTGAAAGAGAAAAATAGGTCTGTAATCTCATGAGCACACTTTGGTTTACATTTCATTTAGGCTTAATTTTTATTACAAGAAACTGAGTGTTCACTGAAAAAACATTTGATGGAGAAACTGATCTATCCACTTAAACCCCCCGAGGGCAGTTTGTCAAAGGCAGGCAGGAGAGCTGCATCCCTACGGGTGGCAGCCTTCCTCAGAAATCCCAGCCTGGATGCCGGACTCATTTAATACATATGGATGTGGTATATGATTATTATGCTATCTTAATTAATTTTCCACTATTATTATTATGGGGATTTTTTTCACCCTTAAATATTTTATTCAGGAGTTTTACTGTGGACCAAGGTAAGTAACAACTTGTGGGAAGAAGTTCGCTGTGGTGTAACATCTGAAATTGGTGTAGAATAGAAAAGTTTTAATAAATAACAACAAAGGAAATTAATTAATAAACAGCATGAATGTTTATGGAGAGCTGATGGAAAACGGCTCAAGGGACAAGGGAATGATGCTGAGGGATCTTTTCTTATAGCTTCCACTAGGAAAGAGAGATGCATATCTATATCTGGACAGGGGTGTCACAGGCTGCCGTGCCTAAAGGAGGATGTTTGTGTGGTTGCTGCACTTGTGCTCATTTTTAACTCTTCCTCTTGGAAACGGTGGTTTGAATCGGGACTTAAACCTGCTCTGTCTGTTCCTCTGTCCCCAGCTCCTCACCGGCTCTCATTTAAATGCAGAAGGTGCAGCTGTTGCAACATGAGCTGGAGATGTCCAGCTCTGCTGATGCAGCAAGACACGTCCCATGTCTCCAAGGGCTCTGTCCTCTTCCCCTTGTGTACACAAGACCAATTTCCTGGTGATGTTGGGTCCATATCCAAGCTGACAGACAGCCTGAATCTTCACGACATGACTATTACCTTGGCTCCTGGAAATGCTGCCTGCTGTTCAGTGACAGATACCTGTATTTGCATAGCATTATTTGGCTTTGACAAGGTGGGTGAACTCATTTTGTACAAACTGTCTGGGGACCCTGAAGACTTTAAAAAAACCCCGCAAGATCTGTGATTTGTTCATTTTTCTCAACTACTTCTAAATCTGAGTTTTTATTGAAATGATTTTTAGAAATGAGTTGTTCTAAATGACAACAAAACACTCATTTGAGTTAATTTCAGGCTCAATGTCTTTGTACACCTTCAAGGAATTTTTAACAAACTTAACAACCTGGGTTAAACAAGCTAAAACCCTAAATGTGTTTTGTGAGTGCCATGCACATCTCTAAGTGTTCCTGAAAAATGGACAGCATCATATTTATTTACATGGCCATGTACTTCCACACCAAGCTCTCTGCTCTTTAGTATTCAAAAAGTAGGAGCTACTGTGTATTCCTAGGTGGAAAATATGTCCTGGTGGCTGGAAATGATTCATTCCTGTGAGGAAAATCATAGTAAAATAATAAAATATACAGCTCCTTTTGGTTATATCACAGAAGAGTAGTCAACCTGTATCTATTGTTCATGTATAAAACGTACATAATAAAAAATAGTGCAAATAGAAGAATAGTTTACTGCCCAGACAAGGCAAAAAAAAGTGTCTTCATCAGCTTCTCTTTGTTCTCAAAACAGTGTGTCCTGGCTGCAGTGTGCGTGTGCTCCATGGGAACTTCACACAGATAAGGAAAAGACAGTCTTAGGCATGTTTTCAAATTGTTCCGATATTATAGGACTTCTAAATGCTCAGGTAAAGTGTTATGGGAGTGGTGAAATCCCAGTTTGTTCACTTGTGTCAGTCTAAGAACCAAATTTCTAAAGAGCTTCCCAGGTCTTCAGCTTTGCCCTCAGCATATGTTTTAATGTTTTAAGTAATATTTTTAATCTTTTTGATATTTTAAACCAGCTTTGCTGCAGACCTGAGGACTGCCTTTCCTCCTCACTTCTCCTCTGCAAGGTTTTGGGAAGGAACTGGTCTCTTAAATGTTGGACTCGGTGATCTCAGAGGTCTTTTCGAACCTATTTGACTCTGTGATTCTTCACCACAGCATCAGCAGCGTGTGCAAGTCCTTATTTTCAAAGCAGCAAAAATATTATAGGGCGTTGGTTGTCCTTTGTCCTCTGCAGATAGAGATGTTTATTGCAAAACTATTATGATTATCACCCCTCTTAGCAAGAGTTATTGTTGATCGCTGCTGTTGCCATCTGGGAAGCATTCTGAGTGTTGATTATTTCCCTTGAGAGTGTTCTTGACCCACTGATTCGTGGCAATGCAAGTGTGTTACGCCTACGACCCCGTAGGTACGCATGAGCACCCAGAAGACAATTGAGCTGCTCAGTTTGATATAAAGAAGGCACCTGAAAAGACTCCAGTCCTCTCTGCATGCACCAAAAAAGACAAGGATTGCTATTTAGCACAGAGCAAGTGATGAGTGTATGGAGCTGGCCCCATAGTAGTTATTCAGGTAGGTGTCTCTGCCCTTTGAAAGCACAAAGGGCAATGTTAGCTGCTAGAAATCACTTAAGAAAATGGGGTGTTTTACAGCTGATAAGGTTTATCCTCTCCTTGTATGTGCACCAGAAGGACTTTTACTTTTTTAAATAGGTGCAAACTGGATTTTGTGGCTATTAAGGGAGTTCTCCAGGTCTGACAAAGCGTGTTGTAGAAGGCTGTGATCCAGCTAGTGGGGGTGAGTGTAGTCACAGTGAGATCTACCATGCCTGGTGATCTGCAGGTTTGGACCTGCTCAAAACATCTAGGGACTCAAACTATTATACTCTGCACAGTCATGTAGCTTAATGGAACAAGGTGGAAACTGGATTTTCCTGTTAATGGATAACTCACACTTTTGATAAAATACAACAGTTTCTAGGAGAATGAATTTCTGAAAACAAATTTCAAGCTAATGGAAACATTTTTATAAGTTTGGCAGGTACAGTTGGTTTTTAATGGGGGAAACCTTGGAAATTTATGGATGACAAATCTGCTAGGGGGAAAAAATACCAGCTTTCTGAGGGGTGAAAAAGGGTTCATGGTTGATTTTTTCATGTCAACAAAATGAATCAGCCATTAAGTTCCATTTTGGAGGAGGAACTATGGATGTTTACATATGGAACATAGGCCAGACCAGTCCCGAAGCTATGCCACTGATTTGCCATTTTATAGAGGAAAGCATTCATATTTTTCATGAGGGTGCAGTGGGATCCCAGCTGCATTTTCTTTGACTTGCTCCTGTCAGGAGGAATAGAGCTTTTAATTAAAATGACAATGTTAGACTAGTCAGACTTCTATTATCATATGTAAGGAGGGCTTTGGGGAGCTATAAACATGACAGGATTTGTATTACTAGTATTAAAGTGCCTAACTTTCTGAGCAGTTCCTTTAGGTGTTCCAACATGTCTCTTGGGGTATTTAATACCTCGTTTGCTGCAGCACTGAAGGATGTGTTTCATTCTGATATTTATACAGCCTTTTGTATCCTGAGTTTTTAAGAATCAAATCTGAAATAAGTAGTTGTTCATTATCCTCTTTTAATTCCAGCCTCCTTTACCCTCCTCATTTCAATTTACGCTTTTCAGTCCTCCCCAAACCTCAGCAAAGCCTGATCTACCTGAGCCAAAGAGGAAAATGAATCCCAGAATGGAGAGAGACTCTTGGCAGGACATCCCCATGGGACAAACCTGAGCCACCTTGCCAGCCAGCAGCTGCTGAGCACCCAACAGCACCCCTGTGTCCCTGCAGGGTGTTGCTGAGCGTTACTGAGGTACTGGAAGAAGGAAATCCAAACCCCAAACCAGCCCCTGCCAGCAAAGCGTGGATGCAGGAGAGGGCTTGGAAGAAAAGGGACTCAGATTAGGTCTCGGACTTGAACTGGATCTGGGCTGCTTTGGAGTATGAGCTGGGAGACAAAAGAGAAGATTCTCAGCATCTAGTAACTTGTTTGGTCATATCTTTGAGACAAAAGGGTTAAAACAAGGCATGATCTGACTCCAAGAATGCTTCCTGTGTCCAAGGACAGCCGCTGCACAGACCCAGCTCTGGCCTTGTCCCCTGGGGCTTCAGTCACCTGGAGACCTGAGTTTTGCCCAGCACTGCTCCCTTGGTGAGTCTTTCTGTCCCTTTGTTTGGGCGTCTTCAGATAAACACAAAGAAGTACACTTAAGCTCTTGAAATGGGACTGTTTTCTTGCTTTTATCTATGTAAATCCAGATTAATCTCTTTAGAAGTCCAAAATTACTCTTTTAGTTCACAGCATAACTAAGAGCACAATATCTGCACATTTATTACAGGGGACATGCAATTACCCTAAAAAGCTGGCAGAACAGCTAAAGTACTTTTCCAGTGCATTGTCAGAGTCCTGATAATTTTTTTTTCATTATTAAAACCAACTTTGAGATGAACATGCAAATATGAGTCCAGTGCGCTTATATAATTATCACCCTGGTTTAGAGCCGGTCCATTATATTCGGAATAAACAGATACTGATGTCTATTTAGAGAGACCTATTTTAATTCTCCTTTGGTGACCTTACACAGGCAGTCAGGGAGGATATAATGAAGCAGCTAATGTATTTTAACTCCAAATAGAGCAAAGTTTTGGGATGTGTTTAGTTTTAGTGTTTTCATTTTACTAGAGTTGAAGGAATACTGAAAGCTGAGGTGTTTTTAGGAAGAAATAGCAGCAAGACAAGTTTTTTAGAGTCCTGCAGGGAGGATTATGGTTGTTTTGGTTACCAGATCAGCTATATTGCTGCCACGTCTGAATTCATCCGAAGTCTCATCCCCACTGGTGGATGTGGGGTTCCATCCTACAGGATGCATCTTGGCAAACCAGTCCACCCATTTGTCATAATTTGGAAATAAAAAAGGCCCACAATGACCTCTCTTGTTGCAGTTGCTTCAGGCTCCCTGGCTGCATCCGTGGGCTCCAAACATGTTACAGCTGGGACAGCTGACTGAAAAGACCCAGAAATGACACTTCTCATAACAGAGCATTGTTTCTTAATAAATCCAGGAGCAGAATACAAGGGGCGAGGGTATAAACTACAAATTCCACAGAAGCATTCCCTTAGGAAAATATTTTCTCCTTACTTTATGGAGAAGTTTAATGCACTTATGACCTGTGCTCTTATTAGCACAGTTCAATGGGATGCTTACAGACAAACATATTGGAGCAAGAAAGTTCCCCAGAGAAACATGTTTTAGGCAAAACAATCCTTCCAAGTTTCAGCTGTGACTAAAAGAGGTTGGTGGCACAAGAATGGCCTGAGGAACAGAAAGACCCCGAATTTACATCTCAAAATGCTTGAAAACCGTGAGGAATTTAGACAGAGAAATGCAAGCAGGGCTTCTATTGCTGTCTCTTTTCTCTTACCTAACTTAGGAAAATCATCCTCCTTCTCTCTGTAAGGACTGGTCTCTCAGAAAGATCAATGTGCTCTGATCTCTTGAAAGCAAGCCTTGTTAATACAGCCCTGATGTGCAAAGCTAGATCGGATTTCTCTACCTACATTTATGTTTTCTTATTATCTGGGCCATTTTATCTTCAGAATATTGTTTTCCTTTCTAGTGATTGCTCTGCCTGCTGTGATTTAACTCTGCCTCCTGACACGCAGCCTTTCAGTGGTTTCACTGCTGCACAAGTATTGAATTCTCTGAGATGTGACTCTACCACCTTCAGTCCCTGGACTTGAAGCTTGATCTTGCTGTGAGCCTCTCTAGTATCTACTTGTAGGTGTTAAATGAAGTCTTTACAGATTCAGTAGAAAAACATGAATGTACAGCACTAGTCATAGCTGTGCTCTGATTTGTTTCTACATCAGCTTCCCGTTTGTGTTGCTGGGTGTACCCACACCCTGTGCTAAAAGATGTTGATAGGAATCAAAGGCTTATGACATTAGCTGAGGGACAACTGGGGCTACAACATTTTAAGAGGTGTAACAAGTGGCTGGAGGGATTAACTGCTTGTGTCAAAATAATCGGTTGCAAATCAAACTGCAATCAAACCTCATAATTTGGTCATCTGCCTTGGCTTTCAGGGGATTGTCTCTTCCAGACTGACAAGGATGTTTATCATAAAGCTGATTGCAGAACAAGTGTTGTGAAAGGCCCAGTTCAAAGGCTTTCTCCTCCTGTGCATGCTGGACTATTCACTCAAAAAGAGAAAACTGGGATGTTACTCTGCAGGCTGGTAAGATCCATGGTGGGAAGGAATCTGAGAAACAACAGTGTTCAGGTAAACAAACATGCAAAGTGAACCAGGAGTCTGTGATCAGAAACAAACTGAACTGTGAATCACAGAACAGCTTGGCTTGGAAGGAACCTTAAACATCATCCGATTCCAAGGCCCTGCCATGGGCAGGGACACCTTCCACTAGACCAGGTTGCTCAGAGCCCCATCCAACCTGGCCTTGAACACTTCTAGGGATGGGGCATCCACAGCATCCCTGGGTGATAATGGTGAGGAGCCAGTGTTTCAGCTCTTAGTTTAAAAAACATCATCTTCAGAAACACAGGTGCTCTCTGGGCACGAATGCATTAGAAAACAATAGCTTGTACTCAGAGAGGTGCAGCCCCTGCCAGTAACAGGCTCTTTGCTGCTGCAGAAGACATAGGAAGGTATTGACTTGTAATTTGATTTTTGTGATTTCCTTTGGGCAGGGGGATAAGGAAGATAGAGACAGAAAAATTAGACAATAGGGGCATTGGAGATGACACAGACTTTGCTTTTTCAGCTTCTTATTCTTTTTTCATTTCTTGCCCTTCTGATATGGCAATGGCTCAATTGCCAAATGGAAACTGAGGGAGGAAAACACAAGTAAGGAGACTAAAACGTGAATCCTGCAAGGAATGGTGCATCCCTGGGGACCACAGTGAAGCATGTGGGTGTTCAGCATCTTGCAGGTCAGGCCCTTGAGTGTCCCAAACAAACATGCAGTCCCATGAAACCTTTGTGTTCCTAGAGGGATATAAAGAGCAGAAATGACACTGCAGACATTAACCAAACAATCTGGTTATATCATTCTGTTATAAGTAATGTTCATTGTCACTGGGATGTTGTTATAGAACCATTAAATCATTACAGCTGTTTATCTGTGTTTATTACAGTGTATAAAACACTAAAGATAGATGCGTTTTAATGATTTTTAATTTTTCTGCAACGTTAAAGATTTGAACCGTGTATAGGAGTTCATGGCTAGGACATTTTCTTAAGTATCGGATTAACTTTAAGGATCTGCTAAAGTCCTAGTGATTTCTCTTGTTGATTTAATTTCTGAACTCCTGACAGCCTGGATTATATAATAGATCAGCAGGAAGCCTTTAAATCATCTGTGTAAAGCTCCTTGGCTGTACTCACTGCTGTGGCAACTTGATTACCTGAGTTTCTGAGATTAACAGAACAAAAAAACTCCAGTTCCTGCACCAGACAAGTGAAGACCTGTGTCATTTAAAAGTAGAAATAGGTAAATTACCCTGATACTTCAAATAAAATAAAAAAATGACTGTTGAATGGTTTTCAAAACGGCTTCATCCCCAAAATTGTAGTTTACACTACCAGCTGTGCTCTGTGAATAGAGCAATTTTAATTACAAAATAAAAGGTGCTAAAAGTTGGTGTCATTGGGGGTAGGACTTTATGCAACTCAAGGCTGAGGGAGGAAGCCCGAGGTACACTTAATTGTTTGACCTCAGCGTGGAATCCCTAAGGCTGGGAAATGCAACATGAGGCACTTCCCATGAAAGCATGTTAAGTAAAGGATTTGAGAATCCATTGTACAACTCTGAAGTCAAACTCTCAAAGCCGGTATTAGAAGAAGTTTTTGTTGAGCAAGTCCATTGCCTCCACCCAGAGTCTGCAATGATATGTTGGAAAGAGTTGCTCTTTAAATCAAGGTTCTTCTCCCACCCTGGATGGTTTATAACACTCCTTGGTAATGGCTGAGCTTGTGCTGGCTTTCTTAATGACCATCCATCCATATTCTCATTCCAAAGGCTGTAATAACCCACCTATGAAATATCTGCAAACTGCTGCTGGTGTCGACTTAGAAACGTGTTCCCATATGCAGGGGAGGAACTCTGCCTGTGTGAGTTATGAATACATACAGAAACTGAAGGGCAAACTTGCTTTCTTGTTTTATTTGGTTTGTGGATCCCTGGGCTTTGCCATGACTTACTGCCTCGGGTGAATATCAACAGAGTTAACTCTCAACTTCCACATGGCTGGTGCTGCACCAAGCACGTAATTTACTGCACCTGTGCTGTCTTCTTCAATGCAGGCAAACTCCTGGCGTAAGAAAGGGTTAATCCCTTCCCTTCCCAACTGCAGGAGAAAATGTTTCATTCAAATATGTAGATTATAATTGATTTTGGAGAGAGTTATTTACTCCTTTGGTGTTTTGAGGCTGCATATTATGTCGTGAGCTATTAGATGATGCAAGAGGCTAGGCCTAGTTCAGGCAAACCTGAAGCTGATAAATTCAAACTCAAGGAGGATTATTTTACAGATTTATGGCAGTCGATTGGCAGCTCTGATTGTTTAGATTGATGGAGCCACCTGACTGACGAGGAGAGTTTTAACATCTCAGGCAGCAGACATAGAGGTTAACAGTCTCAGTGGGTCAGACCAGGTCCAAGGTGTGAGAAAAATGTTAAAAACAAGTGTTTCTTGTGTATAATGCGAAACTGTACAATTTTTTTTTGGTTTTCTGCTTGTTAAGGTGCTGTGATGTTTAATCAATCCAAGAGGCAAAATTCCTGTTCTCAAAGCCATGGTCATGACTATGGGCAGCTCAGTCTTCTTACAGGTGTCACTTCTCTCACCTCTTGAGGCGAGAGGGATCTTCTGGTCCAGTGATCCCTCACCTGCCAAGCAAAGCCTAACTCTGTTCTGTGGAGAGACCCCTGTAACTTACACACCCCATCTCAGAGCTTGAACCATGTCCATTCATCCTGGGTTTGTGACAGAAGAGGCAACAGAACCCCGAGCTTTTTAAAAAGTGTTCCAAATCCAGTCATTCATGTCTTAATCAAAACAATAAAATGAATTCTTTTCTTGCTCATTGTGAAGGATTTTTAACTGCAAGTCTCAGTAATCCTAGAAGTCAAAAATTGCCCATAATTTATGTGACTTCTCCTCAGATTCCGGGAATCCTTTCTGCCGTTGGCTTCTTTTTCCCTCTACTGTTGACAGAACAAAAATAGCTTCTTCCCTATAAAATTCTTTTCTTCTCCAGAACCCCTCCCAAGTGCCGATGCTTCTGCACTTTTTAACAGCTATTTCCACTCCATCGAGGAGGGGAGGTTTTACTCCCACAGAAGAGAAGACAGAGAAAACAAAATTTTACATGAGCTGCCCGTAGTTGTTCTCCCAGGCAGGATTCACTGAGCTGCCTTCGTTCCTTCATGCTCAGCTAGACACAGGTACACAGATCCAAGAGATGTGTGCAGGCTCCTGAGTCACGCAGCAGCACATGCTGATTATAACATAGACATCATCCAGCTTGGACTAGCTTGCTCAGATATCTGGATATCTGTTAGTCTATGTCCAAGTTCCATATTTAATGTCAGCACATCAATTAAAAGTGAATTAGCATGTCTTTTATAGAAGGTTGCTCATTTGAATAAAGGTGTGGTCTTTTTTTACAGTATACAGCAGCTGCTTCCCAAACCAGGGTATCTCACAGCATATCTAAAGTGAGACAGGAGGGAGAGCCCTAAGGTTCTTGCCTTACTTGTATGATGAAAAACTGGTGGAAGAGGGAATGGAGCAAAGAGGCAGCTCCTGCTGGAGCTCACAGGTCCCCTGCAGTTACAAGGGCTGCTGGGTTTGGTTGCTTTAGCCCAAAAGTAAGTTTCATTTCAAATTTTTAAATTATTAGGGATTATGTAGATGAGCTAATTTTGCTGGGATTCATTTACTCTTACAGATTTTCCTAGTTCTCCAGGTCTGGTTACAGCACCAGGCTCACATTCCTTTGGCTGTGGATTGTTCCACGTCTAGCTGCTGTTTTTTCTGATAGGGGACTGGAAACACAAAGAAGCCAGGGTTCCATTCCCATAAAGCACCACAGTAACATTTTTAAATTAAATGGTATCAGTTCTCTCCTGAACTTGTCACCCAAAAGAAGTCTACCATCTGCAGAACATTTTGATGAGACATTATTTTACTTTAGGTTTCAGGGAAAAAAGAAGACATTTCCAGTTCTACAGTTCCAGTGGGCTTTGGACAGCAAAGCTAACAGAAGATCCTCAGGCTGTCCAGTGACAAATTTTGCCTGTATGCTCTCTTTTAGTAGTAGTAACTTTATTTATTCTGATACTTTAACGAATGCTGTACTCCAAAGATCTCATTTCTGTTCCTGTGTGAATAAGACTAGAATCTTGGTCCCTTTTTCTTTTTTTTTTCTTTTTTTTTTTTTCATATCAATCTCCCCAGTACTGAGGATCTGATTTAAGACCACTTGAAATCAATAGAGAGTTTTTGATCAATTTTAATGGGCTTTGAGACAGAGCCATAAAAACTAGCTGAAACAACTGCTAGCATTTCAGGAAAACCACAGGTTATGAAGCTGAATTTGGCAGCATGTAATTAATTACTGAAATTTAATATTGTGTTGCAGAATCCTTGACTCTTCACAGAAGCAAGCAGGCACTTTTTAAAATATTTCTATACTCCAATACAAGACACATTTTAAAAGTCATTGTCATGAACCAGAAGAATGTCTTTCATTACGTTTGGAATTGACTCTGTTTGGTTTCTATCCCAATCAGAGGATAATGAAAACAGCTGGAGTTAAATTATTATAATTCAAAAACATTCACTGACATATTCCTCTCTCAGTGTGCTCTGTCTTGCGGAGATGAGCTGTGTGGTGCTGAGGAGACCAAGAGCTGTTATGTCACAATCTCCTGACTATTGAGGCAGAAGATCCCTAACCTCCTCTGGTCACACAGTTCACCTCCAAACCAGTAAATGGTCCCCTCTTTGATATGGTATTTCTACTCATCAAGCCACAACCATTTCCATAAAAATTTCCCATTTACTGTTAGACCAAAACTCTGAGCAGTGCGTAGATTGACAGGGTTTCTATTTGCTAATTGCCCTAACGAGCAAAAGCTGCAATAGCTTCAAGGCTTTGACAAATTGTTATCCAGTGGATTTAGCAATAGGCTTGGCTGAAGGACAGTGCGTGAGAAGAACAGTAAATCTGGTTTATGGTTTGCAAAATACAAAGCCATAAAATACTTTGGAGATTGGCCTCCTGATCTGCTAAATCTCATTTTATTGACTCAGGTAGCAATGTTTTGAGGTTAATGTAGAATATAACAATCTCCTTGCAAAAGTTTTCTTTGCTTCCCAAATGCATTTGTATTCTTACAGTTGTCTGAATTTCATTAAAAATACGGCTTTGCTGTTCACTGTCATGATAGTTGTCTGATAAACACAGGATAATAAAACCATTTGTAATTTCTGTTTTAATGAGACAGAAAAGGACAAAAAAGAGGAAAAACATTGTGATTTTATATCTCCCTAGACATCTACTTTTATCTTTTAATTTTGTTCTTTAGGCCAGACTCCAAATTATGCTTTTTATCTAATCTGTCGTCAAGTATTGAATGAATCATAGTTACCCCTTATTGATCTGTTGTTTAATCATATAAAATGAATAGTAGTCCTTCCTCCTCAGAGCGAAATATTCATTAGCATGAGAGAAGAAAGCAGGATACAGCCAGAAATCTTATTGCTAGAGCAGTGTCTGCCAGTCCTGTGGCCTTCACATCTCAGTCCTGTCTCTTGAGATCCGGCTATAAAACCTGTATTTTCCCCTTTGGGCTTGTCTAGTTTGTGGCAAACCGTATTGCACTTGAGAGATATGCTTTGGTGTGATTCAAAACAAATTAAAAAGCATGTTTTCTCCAAATAACAAGTGCCCTCTGCCTGGAATCAGAGTCTGGTGGTGCCCAGTATGGGGAAAGGCAATGAGAGTATCCTGAGCTCCTCTGAGCTGAGTTACATATTTATATTTCTGTGTCAGGTTCCGTCGACATCAGGCCAACATCTAATGTGCTAGAGGAAGTGAAGTGCTATATAGAGCATGGCTGCAAGTGAGCAAAGTTCCTTCTTGGCATGTGTCTGACAGACCACAGTAAGGAAGGCATCTAATTAAAATCCTGGTTGAACTTTGATCTCCTGTTCTTGCTCTCTTACCAGCAATGAATGTTTGAAAGGATGTTTTTACCAGTACTTTGCAATATAATGAATGTTTTCCTGACTTGGTTTTCATGTGTACCAGCATCACCTCTCACCTTCAGTCCAGCAGAGAATTACTGTCTGTCCAGAGGATGCAGAAATCTGGATTGGTTCATTGTTTCACTGAATAAATCACAAAGGATGCCTTTACATTTGTTCTTAATGCACTGCAATCTTTATTTGGTCTGACCTTTTCCTTGTTATCTTATACCTTCCTCAACCTGTTCACCAACTTTCCAACCTCCTCATTAAATGTAACACATTATGCAACTGCTGAGAAAAGGCTATGAATATTGACAAACGCTTGAAGAGATCTCTTTCAAAGAGGAACTGGAACTGGTTCTCAGGCTCTGAGAACAGTGTGGGTTGGCAGTATACAGCCTATTCTCACTTTAGGCTATCGTGTCAAATTCCCAGACAGTGAAATCTCATCACAAGGTGGTGGCTTGGAAAAGCATCCTACAAGCTTTTCTCTCATCAAAGAGCAGGTGTTTTATTTGCTTTATGTTCCTTCCCCTGACAGCTATAAGTGAATATGCTGTTAGACTACACATGAAATGTGCATCTGTCAGCCAGCTTAAAAGGAATAATGGGAGAAAACAGAGAAAATAAGGGCTCAGAAAACAACAGGGGAAATCAGAAGGAAGCAAATGAAACAAACCCAGGATGTAAGAGAAAGAATCTTTCTTTCTCCTCATGTTCCTGGTAACAAACTTAGTGGGCACTGACCATGAATGGGGTGAAACAACCCAGGAGAAATACCACACATAAAAGAAGACAGATATTGTGATGTTGGGGCATCAGAGCATGTTACAGCTTCTGCACAAAGAAACGCCCCTACATGTGTGCCTGTTTGCTGATGAACAGCCAAAATCCATAAAGAACGTGATGGTTAATACAGGATGGAGAAATACAAGTGGGAAAGCTTCATGGAATGTAGAATAAAAGTCTTTGTTCCGTGCTGGCTGAGTAAGTCAGGAGCTGCCCTAGACATGCTGAGCTGGAAACTGGGGCATATGAACAGGATACATGAAAATCTATTTAAAAAGTAAATCAAGCATGAGGAGTGTAAGGTCTGTGAGCTGGATGTGTTCCACGGTGCTGTTTCAAGTCACTTTAGATTTCAAGGAAAAACTATCCCGATGTGCATTAATGCACCAGGAAAGAAAGGGACAGAGAGCTCAGCAAAAGGAGCGCTTGACAGGAGTGACATGGTGAACAGTTTAAAAGCCCCTGAACGACTGTTTGAACCAGGAGACCTAAGCAACAAAGACATAGAAGTTCCGTAAATAATTTATTCCAGAACACAATGTTCTTCTATTGGCAGTAATAAATATATGGAAAATGCACTTATTAAAGGTTAGGTGGAAAACTGTTCTGAGAAGAAGTTCTTTGCAAATGTCATCAAGCCTCATTGCATTTCCAGTTTGGGTATAAGGTTTTTGAGTTGTTTTGGCAACAGTGTAAAAATACAGATGATTCATGTGTAAAGCTTTATTTAAGAGAAATGCAGATGGTGTTTTAGGCAGAAAAAGTTATTTTGTTTATTTGCAATTCTGGGCCAAATTAAGTTAAAATGGGCCCAATCTGAAACCAGCATCCAAACAAAAAGTATTGGAGTCTAGACTTCAGTTTTGTGGCTTTGCTCAGAAATCATATCTCATCTGATGAAAATGTGAAAAGCTCAAAGTTCTTGACGAAATTAAACTGTGAAACAGTCAATTCATGGCAGTCAATGAGATTCATTACAGTTTATTGCTTGACTTTTCTCTCCCGCTTTTTGTCTCTTGAATCATTAAAGAAAACTTATTCGAAAATGGCACACTGAAATCAATTGATTAAATCTGATTGTCCTTTTTTTTCCCATTGGTTGCTGCTGGAAATGAGCACATTTAAAAAGAGCCTGCACTCACTCTTTGCAGTCCATCTGACAAAGGCCAGTGGGGCTGACATACATTCAAAAGCAAAATTAGCCAGCTGTTGGCATTTTGCTGATGAACAGTTTCTCTATTACACTTCCTTCTGTCATAATCTTGGAAAACACCAGGTTATTCTAGCCAGCTTTTACATTCCCTGGGGGATTTTTTAGATTAGAAACCCAGGTGAGGGGATGGACCCAGGTGTCTCTTTGCAAATGATCTGTGGAACTGAACTGCAAATGAAGCAATGAAGGTTTTTCACAACTTTTCCTTTGAAATCTTGTCATAGTAGCCAAATACTGACAAAATAACTCTCTGCCCAAATTCAGGATATTCGTTATGTACCATGGATGAGGCATTCTCACAGCTTCTTTGGCAACCTGTGCCAGTGCCTCTCCACTCGCTGATCAAAGATTTTCTTCCTAATACCTGATCTAAATCTCTCCTCTTTTTAAAAACTGTTCCCCTTTGTAACATCATTATCTGGCCGTGTAAAAAGTCGCTCTCCCTTTTTTTTTTAAAAGTTCTTCCTGTTTAAACTATTTCAACTTTGAACAGCAGCAACTCCTACGAAAAGTAAGTCTTTTCATGTCTGTTTTGTGAGTAGTAAATTCACAGGACTGGAGGGTTCCCTGAGAGCGTTGGGAGGAGAGAAATTACTTGTGAATTTCAATTGAACTTAGGAAATAGATTCTGCTAGAGGGGAAAAGAAGAAGGAATGTTAAAAACATGTATCTCCTCAGCATTTTGAACAAGCTCCACTCCAAAATTGTCCAAATATTTAATTTTCATGTTGCTGGTTTTTTTCTTAAAAAACAACCTTGGCTTTTCATACTGACATGTTATATTTTGATGCCAGAAGGAAAGCTGAAATAACCCCAGATGGGCACAGCACAGCTCTGAATGAAATTTTTATCGTCTCCTTTTTGTTTCACTCCAGTCAACCCCCTCTTTTTGGTAATGTTTATCTTAAGGCAAGTTTGTCGAATATTTTTTTTATTCCTTCCCTCAAACTGAAAAATCCATTGTTTATTGAGGCAGCAGGAGCAGTCGTCCTGCCTGGCAGTGCACTAAGCTGCAACACCACTGACAGGAGCTGCAAAGAGGCAGCTGCCAACGCTGGCAAAGCAAAAATGTGCACGGCTGTGCCTGCAGGACAGGTCAGGGTGGATTTGAGCAGGCAGCTGAGAGAACTTCGTGGGCTCAAGGGGTTTTAGTGCTGTTCCTTACACCTACCAAAGGAATGCATTGGAAATGAGTATTCCTGTATGAAATGGACCTCTTTGGGAAGATTCAGATGCTGGGATTGGAGAACATATGTGATAGACCTTATAAAACGTGATAGATACTAAAAGAGTCTACTTCTGTAGTAATAATGAAAACATTGCACATGTTTTATGTTACAGAACTATTTTTTAGCTAACTATGGATCCATTTCAAGATTTCACACAGTTCCAACTCTACTCTGGGATGGCATTCAATAAACAAAACCAAGGGGCAGGAAAAATCATGCTTTTTTTACCAGCTGGTGCCAAAACAAAACAACACAACCCAAATCCAAACCCTAAACCCAGCCAACACAGTTTTCACAGCTCTTTCACATACGTTGCCTTGTGAACAAAAAAAAATTAGAAAATTGCACAGAAATATGGGCCAGAAACACAGTGTGCTGTCACCAGTAAGAACATTTCCATGATTATCCATGAGAGCAGGTCCCTTGCTTGAATTCTTGCCTTCCCTCATCTGAAAATAAAAGCTGCACAATCCCTCTGCGGTGTGGTGATGTCTCTTCACGCTGGGAAGAGTTGTGGCTGGAGCAGAAGCAGAGGCACACAGAGAAGAGACTGTTCCATGAGAGAAGTTGTGTCTTAATTGCATTCATTGCTACCTGATTAAAATAGCACGAGGAGCGAGGCACGCTTTTATCAAGCACAATGAACACACGCAGTGCTCCTGAACTGTTTCTCTCTAGCTTTTAAACGTGTCAATATTTGTTCCAGTACTATTCTTTTGTTTAGGAAAAGCTCAGCTGCTGTCCCTGTAGTTTAAGTTGATTTCACTCCTGAGCCTTCGTCATCACAGATCTATTTATTCCAGGCTCAATCTGAAATTCATGTGCTTGTAACCCAGATATGTACAGCGTGGCTCATGAGCATCTTTACCAATGGATTTAAATAGAAGTAAAAATTCTTAGCAAGACACACAATCAAATCCCAGGCAAGGAAGAAGGTCACGTACATCAGGCAGTGATGCAGGGTTTAACTCTTAACGCATGCACTCCACTCACTCCTGAGGGGTATATTGTCCTTAAAAAAAGGGGGAAAAACAGGAAAAGGAAAAGTGAGCTTTCTCTGGCTAATTGGATGCTGTGTATGGCGCAAGCAAGCTCAATCATTGCTTGAACCTCGTAAATCCTGTGTGAGCAGTAGAATACCTTTTAGAAAGGTATCTTAAATCTTTTTCTCTTAAATCTTAAAACCTTTCAAAAGATTTTAAGGAACAGAAAATCCATATTGTCAGGAAAGAGCTCTAATGTCCAATTAACTTAATAACGGATGTTTTGTGCCTTATTTTTAGCATTAATTTATCCAGTTCCAGCTTTGGCCTCCAGCTCTCATTATGCCTTTTGTAGATTAATAGTGCCTCCATTATCAGATGTTCTCATCATGTCTGTATGAATAGGAACATCTGCACCTTTTAACCTCCTCTCGGATGAACTCATATTGAGGTCGTTTGAGTCTTTTCTGGTAACAGTGAATTCTAGGAAAAGCAGATCCATAGTATTCGCTCTTCTGGCACTTTTGAGAGGGTAACAAGAAACTGGGAAAGATGAAATAGCAACACAAACACCCAGCACCCAGCCACGGTGCTGTAAATGGCAGGAGTGGGGCAGGCACAGCCAAGAGTCAGGTACAACAACAGGGTTTTCTTGGCTCTTTGAGGGAGATGGGTCATCTGGGAAGGGTAGGCTACCTCAGGACCTGACGAGGCATCTCAGGAAAGGGGATGGTTTAGGTCTGAGTAGTGGGGACAGAAAGCGAGGACAGGGCTGGAAAAACATTGGTATCAGGGACTGCAGCTGATCCACCAACAAGACCCATAAAAGCTGTCACCAAACTGGGCTTTGGCTCTGCTGTTAATGAAGCTGGATCATTTGTCATCAAACATTCCTCTTCCTTGGGATGATATTGCTGTTTTGATACCCAAGGCTGATGTTCAACCTTTATCAGCTAGAAGCCACCGTAGCCTTCTTTAGCTGCTCTGCAGTAACTATATATGAATACAGCCTCAGTTAGTGGTGCCTGTGAGACAATCCCCTCTTTCTCAGCTTCCCCCAAGCACTGCTTGTAATATCACAAGGTTAAAGCTGGACCACAAGACAGTTTTGCATTCAACAAAAGGTAATTTGGGATCTGTGGCCATTTATGCCCCCATACTCTTGGCCAAGGCTGTAGGAAGGTTGGCTGGAATGTGTGCAGGGATATTGGCTTTTTCTCTGCAATAGAGGTCATCGCTTCATTCATGGTTTCATCTCTGCTGCTGCTTGTTGGTGCTAACCTATCCCTTGTGCCATCTGCAGATTTTGTAAAACAACCACATAAACCTTTCCCCTGAGATGGTGTGACAATCTTTTGCTCTCTTAGGTATATGACACCTACATTTGAGCTTGCTTTCTACAGTATATTGCTTCTGTATATATTGTGATTTTTTTTAATCCAAATGCCACATACCAGTACAGTAAGTGCCTTGCAAAAGCTTATATGTGTTAGTGCAGGTTTCTTCATCAACCACGTTTGTCACTCTTGAAAAAACAGAAAATGCATTTGTGTGAGAATGTTCATAACTGCAATTTTTTCTGCTCAGGACAAAGAACATGGGACTGATTAGAAAAGCCTGACTCAAAGACTGTTGGAAGGGTGAAGATATAATGTGTTAGGAAGAGTGAACATGCTGTCTTAGAAAATACTCCTGGGCCTTGTGATTGCATTGGATTTACATTTGCATAATAATCACCTTGTCTAACTACTTTCCAATAATTTGTGTAAATGAGGGTAATTTTCATTTCAGTGTTCTCCATTGGACTTAATTTCTATGAAAGTCAATAGTATTATATTTTTTAAGTGCAAACGATCTTCAAAGTAATTCACTCCCTCTTTCAATTTATTTCTGTATTTGTTTATATTAATTTTACTCAAGGACACTTTAAATACTTAGTCATCTTTTTGCAGAAATGAACATCCCTTTTATACCTGATTACATCCATTAAACCTAATTGTTATACAGGGCAGCCAGGGCTTAAAAGAAAAAGTGATGAGAGGCTATTGTGGAGAGTAGAAAACAAAATTGTCCAGCGTAATCATTGAATCTTCATATCAAACCCTTCAAAGGATTCCTATTGATTGTCCAGGGCAGTATATTGGTAAATCTGATTCCCACCTTACACAACAGGGCTTTTTCAATGGGACACTGCAATGTGGCCTTTGATATCTGCTCTGTACTGAGTCTCTGCAAGCTGTGGATCTGTCCCATCAACCTTTGTGAAGGCACCTTTGCTTAAATAAATGTGGGTGCAGAGTCTGGTTGGTGTTGGGCACAGCATGGTACCAGTGGGAGGACAATAAAATTCTACGTGGCTTGTTATTCACACTGCAATTATAACTATTCCTTGCTGTCCTGACCAGCCTTGGTCTAGCTAATACCTTGGAGGAACAAGAAACATTTGTTACCACAAAGGTCTGAATAAACCTTCCTCAAAGTTCCACTTATTTCTAGATGCACATGAGCTGGAAGAGAGCAGGAGAAAGAACAATTAGAAACTATTGTGTGTTACATACACACACAAGAGAATTTTCTGTTTCTTAGTTGTCTCATATACAGGCAGAACTTTACTCTCTGTAGATACAGTAGTTCTGTATTGACTGTATTATGCCAATTGCCCCCTGTGGGAAGCTTGTAAGATCATCCTTGTTTACCTATACTGTGATTTAGACACAGATTTCAAGGTAGGGAATATTGCCATGGCCTCACTGAATGTCTGCTTAAAAGCAGAGGTTGCATTGAGCCTGTGCTGGATTTTTAACACAGACCTCATCTTCTTCTCCATTCCCATGTGTGGAGTGGTAAACAAGCAGTATGTCAATAAGCTCAGCCAAGAGCCAGAATCACTCTGCTCACAGCTGGGAATTGTGGATAAAAGGCTCTTTCTCCATCATTACTGATTACCACAAGTATGACTGAAGCAACCAGCGATGCCACTTACCAGGGGGACTCAACAACAGAGTTGGTTGTTAGGAGATGGCTGGAATTTTGTACCCATTGGAGCTTTGTAGAAAAAGATAATTTCTGAGGATGAGTCATGTGGATCTGGCTGCCACTTACTGAAAAATACAAGTGCATGTGGGATGTAGCAAAAATTAGCTGGGTCTATTGAACAGCTATAGAATATGTACAGGGAAAAGATTTAAAATATGTGAGTGTCTTTCTCTAGTGACACTCTGAAATGAGGGCAATAGGGGCAAATAATATCGTTAAATAAGTTGTCCTGGCAATCGGGGAGCTGTTAATAGAATCTTCTGGATTTCTATTCTGTAGATCTTTACCAGACTGTGGGCACCCCCTTTTTCTATTTTTCTTTTTTTATTCTTTCTTTTTCAACACCCACATGTTCTCTGCCATTATCAGAAAGGCACAAGGGACTGTCAGAGTCATGGTCTGTCCACCTTCAGCCCCTGGGACTCTGCAGTGAGTCAGAGATATAGTGGTTTGGGAACAGCCTGTGAACCAAAGCTGCGTATTAATAATTGTGTTTTTCACAGTGTTATTTTTAAATGAGATCAGTTCCCTGACCCAGCTCACTGTGCAGCTGCCCAAACACTTCCACTGGCAGACCTGAGGGGCAGGAGCAAATTGGCAGCAGTAGGCAGGGAGAGGACCCGGGAGCTATATCAGCTGGCTCTGTTGTTTCAAAGAGTTCTGCATTTCCAAAGAAATCAATTTCTGAACTCTAATAGCAGCCTTGACATTGCAACTGGCTGGCTGCTTAGCTTAGCACAGGCTTTTTGAAATCTGGACCTGGACATGCTCATAATATCAAAAGAAGAAAAGTCTTCAGCTTCTACAAAGTTGAGCACAGGACCAGAGCTGGAAGGGTCTGCAGGATGGAAGTATTTGGTGCCAAGTTGGATGGGGCCCTGAGCAAGCTGATCTAGTGTGTGACATCCCTGCCCATGGCAGGGGGCTTGGAGCTGGATGATTTTTAAGGTTCCTTCCAACCCCAACCATTCCAGAATTCTATGAAGCTGTGCACCTGTCATGGACTGACCAGACCTCTTTGGCTGTCCTTGTTGGCAAGGGGATTGAAACTAAAAATGAAGATGATTTTTAAAAGATCCAGAACTCAAGTGTTGAATCAGCGAAATCCCTCTCCTCTGTCAGGTCTGGGAAGATCACAGTATGCAACCTTTAGCAAAGCACACGTTTCTGAAAGGTCATCTGCTGTTTTGGTAGGTTTATCAGAAGATCTGGAGTGCCAGCTTCATATGCAAAGCCTTCACTCCTGTATATCCTCAGAATAAAGTACTAATAAATCCTTATGCTTTTAATACTTCAGAACAGATTATTCTGTGACTGGTAGTTGCAGGGGTAAGTGCCTGAAGCACTCTGTGTGTTTAAAACATCCCTTGCTCCTTTGAGGTTCAAGTAAAGGTAGAATAAGGACAACTCAGACATTTCTGACCCCTAATGTTGCTCTCCTCAATTGGCCTCAATCTGATGTTTTAATTGGATAATATCACAAATTCTCCCTAACAGGGATGCCGGAGAATATACCTCAGTCTTGGACTGTGAATTTCACTGACACATATTTTAAGGCAGTTATATTCAGGCTTTTGCAGTGTGGTTATTATTCTGGAAATAGTTTAAGTTGGAAAATTCATTGTTGCAATATTAACTTCCCAGTCATCCCGTAAATAAAATAATCCTAATGCCGTTATGAGTAGTTTTAAATTACAAATTTGTTTAAATTTCAATAAACTGTCTAATTTGAAATCAGCAGCTCTGCTGGGAAATGTGTGAATCTCATGTAGATAGCACTTGAACAAAAAAGGTCAATGATGTGGCTTATTACCTGGAGAAGGAGGAAATTTCTTTAAAACTTATTTTATATTTAGAGCTATTATCAGTAACCATGTAAACTAAATCAATATTATTTCCAGTTCATCTGCTTGGAGTTCTCAAAAATATTGTTTCTTTTCATCTGAGATTTAGCTGCTGATCTTATTAAGATGAATAATAGATGCAAGATGTTCTTAATTATTAAATGATGACTTAATAAAATTACTGGAGGACAAATGAGAAGTGATCATATGAAGAAGAAAATATTATAATTGATTTTGGGTGAAGCTCGTGGTAACTTATTGCAGTGCTAACGTTGGTGAATAACTGTCCAGCTCAACACCATTGTTTGGTTTTTGTTGAGGGAGTGAAACTACAAGTCAAAAATGCTGAATTTATTCACATCTTTGGTATCTCATTAGAGATGCTTAATTATTTGGAGAAGCTCTGACTAACTGGTTAATGTGTTTATTCCATGGCATTCAAGTCCTTTGGAGAGCTCTCTACAGCAACATGAGATTGAAAGTGTTTACAAGAAGTTCACCTGAAACGACCCCAGCAACAGTGATCGACTCTCCTAGGAGAATTTGTAGCAAGAATATTTCAAGGGAAAAAAAGGAAAGATTTGTAGGTTAAAAGGAGTGAACAAATGATCAAAGCTTCTGAGGGTCTCTTGAGTTACTGATTTTTTCTTTTTTTCTTAAGTATCACAAGCTTATTGCTCCAGGCAGAACTAATTAACTAACGAAGACAGAAGAAAATTGCTGAGGAAAGGATGGAGAACAAAAGCTTGTTAAAATGTAGCAAGCAGATCTCTCTGTTTCATGTAATATCTACAATGTTGATCACTTTTTGTGACAACATCCCAGCAGTACTTTTTTCTAATTATGCACAAGTGCCAGGTACTGTAGGCCCTATACTGTCCTGCTTTGAAGTTCAAACTTTGTCTTTATCTGTACTCAATAATAATTACTATTTTTGCTCGTTCTGTAGGTTAAAGAAGTCAGGAATTCAGACAGGATGCCTGCTAAAAGAGTGCCATTTTTTAGCAGCGTGGCTTTTAGCTTTAGTTCTATTGCCTGATTGATAACCTTCAGTGTCGGGAGGAAACTATGGTGCAGAATCTGAGGAAACAGAAACTGGGAAGCAACCTATAAAGTTATCGAACGGGCAATAGGCTTAAAACCCAAAGCTGCACAGTTAAAATACAACAAGTTTTAGACAGTTTGGTTTGGATATGGACGAATGGAAACCAGAAAACAGACAAATCTATGGCAAAAACCCCCCATGAAACAAGTCTCTCTGGATTAAATCATTGGCTTAAAGGAACTTCAAATGTTTATTGCTGGAAGGCCATCACGAAGGCATCAGTACATACTGTTTCTCTTTTCCTTTTCCTTCTCCCAGGAGGCACCATCAGAGATAGGCTGCTGGAGTAGATACGTTAACCTAGTGCTCCAATTCTTCTGTTATGCAATTTAAATTACTTTAATCAATAATTCATCATTAATCATTAATTTAACTTAGCTTGTGACTAAAAAAGTCACAACTACATTCCAAGGGGAAAGAACAGGAAGATTTGGTCAGTGTTGGCTTGTCATTACTTTGCCACACCTCATTCAATAATCACGATTTGCCCCTTCAGCCTCCTGTTTAGGGACTATTTCTCTCCTTCCATATTAAAATCTTTCAAGTCTCATTTATAGACCTGAATCATATTCCTAATGAGGCATGAACTCAAATGGTGAAAGTATCGGAAGTGTGCATGATTCATGTTTTATATATAGCATATGAATAATAGTTTATATGTTCCATTAACTGCATGATTCTTCACGTTCCTTCTCATACACCTTTTTTCATTGTACTGCATGGCCACCCAAAATCTTCCATGTAACTTATTTTTTTAGTTCCTGGTATTTTTTCCCCCTTTTCAAAATATGTGGATATTTTATAGATAACCGGGTATATTTACATAACATCTGTATAAAATAATTATGCATAATAATTTTAGGCAGAAAGACCAAACTTTCAACACCAAAATTTTACTGACTTGTAAAATTTAACAGCTGTGATAGCACAGTACACATGTGGGAGTGGGAGAAGGTTCCTGTGACAGATTATGTTATTTCGGGATTAGAAAACCTGGGAAACATCTGGTTAACAAATGAGTTTCACAACAGAGTTAGTTCATCCTCCTTTTGACTCCATCCCTAATGTTAACTCCAAACGCCTCATCACGTGTGAGGACAATGCAGAGTGAGTTGTCCCTGCCTGGTGTCAATAATACCCTACAAGCAGCAGGATGAGTCTTACAGCAGGATAGCTCCTCTTTTTGGCTGGAGTTAATGTCCTGTGCTTCCAGATGAGCAATTTTAGACTCCCCAGCTGGATAATTAATGCACATTCGGCCTCTGGGAGCCACTGAGCTGCAGCCATTTGTGGCAGATGACTTATGCCATTCCCAGCTATGCTGCCAAGGGTGCTGGTGGCTGTATAGCAGCAAGGCTATGGCCCTGTGACACGGCTTGGAAGACTCTACTAGGCTGGTGTAGTGAAATGTGGGAGAATCTGTGTGGCTTCTCCTGTCTGCTCCTTTGCACCAAACACACTCCTCTGCTGAGCCTCTTAGACCCCTTTCTTCAGTTTATGGACAAGGTGTTTGACACTTTTTAGCCTGATGCATATAAATTGCTCCAACAGCTTAGATGTGTCTTTTCCCCATGGCAAGGATGTGTAGATATCCCAGTCTTTGCATTTCAGGCTCTTGGAGCTTTGTTCCTCTTTCACCTTTAACAAATGAGCAAATGCTTGTGAATGTCTCCTCTAAGTCCTATCGACATGAGGGATTTTTTTCAGCTGCTCACAGTTTCTGTGATCTCGTTGCTATCTTGCTTTTTCCTCATTGCTTTTGCAGCATTTTGGCATTCTCCAAGCAGTGTGTGATTTCAGTGATGTGAAATAAGTCTATGTATAGCAACTAAGCTGCTAGACCGGATAGAGGCAACTCCTGCTGTATGTGGCAGAAAGAAAGAAAAAAAGAGTAACTAAGTGCAAAAAGCATTTCAAGTGGCTTAAAAATGGCTTTATTATGAATTATAGACTACTTTTGCTGTTCTGATAATGGGACACTGTCTACTGTGATTCATTGTAGTCAAGCAGCATTAACTTCAGAGAGAAATGGGACAGAAAGGAAACTGCTCCCGTGGTAATGGGGTATTTTGTGTGGCCAAGCTCTGTGGCTATACTAAATTATTTTACTCTGCTCACTCAGATCTGACCTTCTGGGTCCTTTTGGTGCTGCAGTTATATGCTACATAGTAAAAAGTGAGTTAGAGTGTCTAAGTAATCTAATCAAGGGTGTTAATCAGGGAATATAATTCTGAGACATATTAAAGGCTCTTAAACCAATTAGGTTTAACAGGAGAGCAAAAAACCAGAAGTGACAGAAAAATCTCAGCTTTTCACAAATGGGCATGCAGGCTTTTAAAGTGTGAAACCAAGGATAGACTCCTCGGAGCCGTTTGATAAGAGACTGATAAATTTAGGTTCCAAACCATTCAGTACCTTACCTTCTTCAGTCTCTTGTTCAAGAGACCCCAGGGAGATATATCTCACTAGAATAAATTCAGTCCTTGCGAACACCTACCTCTGCCACACAATGCCATACTACATTAATTGAGATCTGTTTTGTCAGGACATTCTCATTATGAATCATGAATGCTGGGAGGCATTACAGACCATCATTTCTTTTTGGATATGTGTGTGTGTTCAATCAGGTTGATATGCCACAACAAGACATTTAATTTAAATTGAATTAATCTATAGAGTACCTTAGCCACATCATTTTAATATTGCCTTGGTAAAATCCTTGCCCTGTAGAGCTCAAGAACAAGACTTCTGGACATGGTGGTGAAATGACACTGTGACACTAGTTCTTCAAAATTAATTCAGAAAAATAAACTATTTCTTTCCTCCCTCATCATTCTTAATTTTTTTTCAACTGTGGCAATTTGGACAAACATCCTCCATTTTCTGTTTTCATTTATGAAGAAAAGTTATTGCACAGATTAGTAAAGGAGGTTTAAGACCTCTCTATTATTATTTCTTTCTTCTGTTGAGAGAGATCTTAGGTACTTCATGTTTTAGTTCCGCATTTGCAGATTGAGTGGCAACATTTTCATCCTTAGAGTGTGTTTTGAAGGAAGGAGGAACTCAGGTTCACTACAAAGCATATCCAAGAGTGGTGAAAAAGGTCAAATTCATGTCTTCATAAATGAGATTAATTTTTTTTTATCATCTATTTGTGTACCTTCTCTCTTTACATATTTTGTTTTGCTTTTCCAGTTCCATGAGAAAACCAATGTAATTAAAATGTCCTGGAAACAGGACCAGAAAGAATCACACCCCAGATTCCAATGGTTTCAGCTTCACTGAATGGAGGGGTCTGTAAGAAATGGTGAGAGCTGTCAGTGTTTTGCCACGCCCAGCTCTAGAGTATTGTGGTCTTCCTTAGAAATTTCATTTTGTTTCAAGGGAACATATGGTATTTCTATTACGTGGCCAAGAAATTCAAAATTGTGGCCGCCTCCCAAAGCTCTTTTTCCTGAGACATGATTTTTTTTTCTTTCAGGTTAATTCATTAGTTATAATGATGGATGATGAGGACAGAGTTGGGTTCACAATTCCAGCCTCACTGGAACTGCAGTTTACCATTTATTGGTAAGTAAACAGACAGAACTTTGTGTAGTGACCTGAGCAAGTATATTAAGAGAATTGCACAGTCACAAAGGATCTTGGGACAACTGAATTCAGCTCCACTTACTCATATGAGTTAATTTCAATCATGGAGAGGTCTGTGCTGAACGATTTAGACAACCCCTGGTCTTTTATCTACAAGGTCTGTAGGGTCTATTATATTATCTTATAATTTCCATTCTGCCTCAGGTAAAATGCAGATTTCTATAGTACCCAGAGAACTAATAGTGGGAAAGATTTCTTTCCACATTAACCAGAGGTGGTCCCACACTAGAGACTCTTGTTTTATACATGTGAAACTAAGCCTGTAGAACTTTTTCATTTTCACTTTTCAGTGTGCTTTTGTTATTTATGACTTTGTGCCTGAAATTTTATTATACCCTTGTAAATCACCAAAGAAATATTTGAGGGGTGATTTTTCCCACAGAGTAAAAGCAGTCATAACTAAAAGGCTTATTTAGCTTATTTATATCTGGATATTTTATCAGTCTTTTGTACGATTTTGATTTCATTATTGCAGTGTGTGCTGCATAGTCTAGCAGTACAAATCCACAGGGTTATAGCTGGGCATTATGTAAACACTATACTTATTTTAATGGGAACATATTATTTTTTAAATATGCTTTTGGTGATAAAAGGAAAATTCTCTGAATGTAAATTTGGCTCTGATGAATAGTCATTTAAAAAGAGGTACTGGAAAGTGACATGTGTACCCTTTTAAACTTGTATAACATTGAAAGCCTTAGAAATTTTAGCATCATTCACGTTAACACATCAAAGTATTGCTGGTTGAACTCAAATCTCTCTGAAATGCTAATCCACACCCTTAACTGTAGTGAAATGAACATACAGATGGTTCTTCTAATTACTTGGAGAAAGAAAAGGGGATGATTTCCTTTAATGATTTCCCCCTCTTTCCTGACTGAAAGCAGTTCCAGCTCTTCCCTCCAGCTAATTTGACGATTAAAAGGTGCCTTTGTCTTGCTTTCAGCTATTGAGGCTTCATCACAATTTGTTAAAACTTTCCATCATGAAGCGAGGTGTGAACCCAGGGCTATGTAAGTTTGGTTCAGAGGTCATGTGAAGGGGAATTATAGCCTTGAGTATTTAAAACAAGAATGCAGGGGGGTATTTTCATCATCCCATGTCATTGCACTGATGGCAAAGATGGAGTTTCAGATTAAAATAGGAGCTTGACTCTTAGATGCGGTAGGTCATTGATCAAGGAATAGACCCCAGGTATTCAGACTCCAGTCTCATGGCAGCTCCGTTTTCCCAAGGATACAAATGAGGAGAAGCTGTTGCCTTCACCACTGCTTTGTGGGGTAACATGTGCTTCGGAGGAACTGGAGAAAAATTGGTCTGTGAATCATTTCAGAGCTTTTACTTCCCATTATGGATTAGAACAAAGGTTGAGATTTTATAAGCTCTACCCTGAAAGATGAGATCTGCGCACTAAAAGGAGCTGCCATGATCACTGGCCAGTTGGTCCACTACCTCTCTGTACCTCTGGATCAGGGGGGTGCAGCTATGTGGGAATCTCTTTTCATCCACAGGGACAGTCTCCAGCCAGGCGGGTTCATGCCAGCCATTGAAACGTATGAGGGACAAACCTCCTGCTGTTAGGGTTCACACGGAAGGAACTCCCTGAGGAGAGCCAAGCTCTTTGTTCTGTCTGGGAGAACGGCTAAGTTGACACAGGTGGCTGAGAAGGGGACTGGGATTGTAGGGACCCACATCACACTCTTTATGGTCTCTGTCTAAGACCTCAAAGGTGAGCTTCATGTCTGCTGCCTTATTTCAGCTCGGAGCTCTGTCCTTTGTGGGCGAAGGCTAAACTGGAATAAGACTGGGGAGCAAAGGGGAATGGCAGAGTAGCCCTTTAGCTCTGTTTTGAAGGTTGTGACCCTCAGCCTTGCAAGGAAAACTATATGTCAATGACAGTGTCATCCCACAGCCCCTAAAATTATTTCACTTCATTCAGCATGGCATCAGGCTGCTACTTTCACTTCAGGATTCAATAGAATTAAAGAAAATATCATTTGATTGCATATGGTTCTGAATACTCTAGAAGGTCTCGTGTATTTTTCAATTAAAATATTCTGTGGGAACTGCAACAAAAAAGAAAACCTTAAATAAATGCAGCTACTTCAGTCCTTCTGAACTTCTAAATATACATCTTATAAAATCACTCCCAATCAACAATGTTTTCTGCTCTATTTTTGAGGTGCACCACTTCTCTCCAAGCTATTCAAAAGAATGGGATTTGGTTCATGGCTGTGAAAGCACTATTTCAGTGCTCAGAGAGAGTAATTGAGAGGTAAGAATTCAGCAGGATTCTTTTCTACTTCATTTTCTATTAAACAGAATGTTGGATAATGTTTTTGCTAAGTAAAACTCTAACCAGGTTTAAAAGCTCTTTTTCCTGCAAGAACAAAAGTAGAAACCATTACTGATATAGAATAGAATTTTGGCCTTTTTGAAAGTACAATATTGTGGGCATCTCCAGGAAAGGCTCTGGAGGACTTTGTTGCCTAAGGGCTGTGTATTTTGATTTTGCCTACTTAAATCTAGGCTTTAAAATGTTGAAAAAGAAACAGGGGAACAGGAGAATGGTTAATTAGAAATTATTGTTTCTCTGCACTGATGGCACCTAATATAGTAGTAGGGAAAGGTGGTTTGCCTACAGAGGATATCAGGAGATCTAGAGTCCCTTGTCAATTCTACCAGAAATATCTGTCCTGCTTCAGGGTAAAAATTATCCAGCCTCAGTTTCATCCTCCCTAGTGTGGAGGGGACACTGATCTTTCCTTGGTGTCAGAAAGACTTGCTCATTATCATGCAAGAAATGCTGTGAGCTTCTGGGCTTGTTACATTTGCAGTGATTAAGTTGTCTTCTGTTTGGGCAGGTCTTGCCTTGTTCAACTGCAAGTCTCTCTGAACACCTGGACAACTGCTACAGCAATAGGATTAAAATAATAAATGAGTCTTACGTAGCATATATCAGCTCACTTATATGGGGCTTTTTTATTTTACACTGATTAGAATATGGTTCTCATGATTCACTACTCCTAGGAGTGGAACATCTGAAACACCACTTATGTTTCTTGATAGCACAGATTTATTTGTTGCAACAACAGAACAAAATACATGCAAAGTGATGCAATAATTGTAAACATCTGAGGCATGCTGGACCTCGCGGATTTCAGCCAAGCTCTTCTCTTGTATTGCACAGTATCAGAAAGTCCTGCATGGGGCCATTAATTATTTTGACATTGCAGTGCTTAACTGCAAGGTTTTAGCAAAAAAATTTCCAGGTTAAGGCTCCCACATGTTTTGGTTGATGAGTATGAAATCAACACACATGAAACGGTAGAGTTCACTTGTTTAATGAAACAGTAGGCACTGTGCTGGTGGTTGAGTTGGCATTAGTCACCCAGCAAGGAGGAAAGAATCTACTCTTTCAAGATAGAACAGCAAGTAGCACAGCTCAGAGGAGCAGCAGAAATGGGACCACCTTTTGCTATAATTCACCATCATCAGATGGTCACATCCAGCCCTGGAATGAGTGACTGTGGATAACAGACATTTAGAAGTCATGCAAAATAAAACAGATTTATTCTGTAGAATACAAATGTCTGTGGAAAAATGAATAAATTATGGGACAGATATTTATTGTAGAAATTGCATGTTAAAATTTTCTAATTGATGGGAGTTCAATCAGTGCATTCAGTTGTAAACAAGAATGTTCATAAAATTAGAGCTAAACTGTGACTCTTACTGCTGCTCACGTACCTGGCAGAGCCCACGCATAAGAACAATCCTCCCATCACTAATGCAGTCACAAAATGAACAAAACACTTCTTAAAAAGGAATGTTAGGGGAAAGCTTCTAGGAGACCAAGTTCTTAATCTAATAGCAACCAGGTAATGGGATAGTATCCATGGGGAATAATAGGACTTAATAACATGAGCTGAGGAACTGTGCAGATGGGCTGGATTCCTTCTTGGTAAGATACATTAAACAGAGGAAGAGTATCCAAAGAAAGGGCTCAAAGAGGTGAGCCAGTGAAGGAAATCTGATGGTCTTTGTGGTTTCGAACTTCTTGTATTAGATAAAAAGATGGGTGAAAGCCAGCAGATCTGGAGAGAGGCATTCTAAAGGAAATATGGCAGAGAAAAGGGGAGGGGAGAAATCGGGTGATGTTGAAATCTGCAGCAAAATTCACATTGATTTTTGTAATAAGAAAATCTTACGTGAGGAGTATTGACATTTATAACCAGTGCTACAGTATATCAAAATATCATGAAAGAATACACAGCAGAAGAGGTGTGTGTGGGTAAGTCATTGCAGTAGGAGTCATCATGAAATGTTCATTCACTTTCTATGCTCCTCTAATTTCCTCCACCTTTGGTATTTTTGGCTCCATATTTTGCTCATCTAACAGCAGATGCCTTTAATGGCTGCTGTGACTGACACTGTGAAGCAGAGAAAAATAAGCAGCCAAATTCTGCTATAGAAGAGGAATTGAGACAGTGAAAGAGAAGAAATCCAAATGTTGAAGCATAGTTAGAAGGGGTCGATGCACATACACACAGACACCAAGTGAGACAATAGTCCTGAGAGCAAATATAGATCTGTATATTTGTAAGGAGAGGTGACCATAAATGAGCCTGGGTGTGAATATGCTGTAAAATGTTTCATTTGCTTTTTTAAAATGTCATTTCCTTTTTCTTAGTGCAAACGTGCTGAAAACATACAGAAGGCTTCATTAGAAGTTCTGTTAAGTTGGGTTTATTATGATGATGTAGTTTATTAAAGTCCAATCTCTCTTACCCTCTTTTTTTTTTCCCCAACATGAATTTACATGAGAGAGCAAAACAACTCAATTACAAATAGTGTTCTTATCTCTACATAATGTTATTATGCAAACTATAATCAAACCACAGGACAGTCCTCCAGACAAACCTTTAGTATTAAGAGCTTTCAAAGCTCCAGAGCAGATTGCTGTTAGTGGGATAATTAATTAAATGGGAGTTGGATTTTATTACTTTATATAAACAACTGAGAGCAGCTGGAATTATGTTGGCCCTCTGGGTTTTTTCTTTTTGTTTGACAAATATTAATTGAACTTACTGTTCCATGAAAACAGCAAGTTTTCTTATGGCAATGTGGTCACTACAGAGCATCAGGTAGCTGTTGCTCTCTTCTGCCCTATACTCGTCACCAGGGTAGATGGGCACTTTGGGATAACACAGTGTGCTGGGTTTGGCTGGGGTAGAGTTAATTTTCTTCACAGTAGCTGGTATGGGGCTGTGTTTTGGATCTGAGCTGAAAACAGTGTTGATAACACAGGGATGTTTTAGTTACTGCTGAGCAGGGCTTACACAGAGTCAAGGCTTTTTCTGCTCCTCACCCCACAAGTCAGGAGGCTAAGGGTGCACAAGGACTTGGGGGGAAACAGCTGGGACAGCTGACCCCAACTGACCACAGGGGTATTCCCTATCATATGGTGTCATGCTCAGCATATAAATCTGGGGGAAGAATTAAGGGGGGGATGTTTGAAGTGATGGTGTTTGTCTTCCCAGGTAGTTGTTGCATGTGATGGACCCCTGCTCTCCTGGAGATGGCTGAACACCCACCTCCCATGGGAAAGGGTAAGTGAAGTCCTTGTAATTCCTTGTTCTGCCTTGTTTGTGTGTGCAGCTTTCGCTTTAGTTATTAAACTGTCCTTGTCTCGACCCACGAGTTTTCTCACTTTTTCTCTTCTGGTTCTCTCCCCCATCCCACCAGAGGGGAGTGAGCCAGTGGCTGTGTGGGGCTTCGCTGCTGACTGTGGTTAACCCACGATGTGCAGGAAGCAGGAAATGCTTTTTCCATCTGTAGGTCCCGGGGAGACATCCCCTTTGGGAGCTGGTCTGACGGCTTTTCACGGATTGCACATAGAGGATTTCTGTGGGGAAGGTACGGGGGGGTTTCTGAGAGCCCTGCCCTTGCCTTTCAGGGTCTCTGGGGGCTGTCCAGCCTCGGACGGGAGCACACATACCCGCGGGTGACAGCGGGCTCTGTCCGTGGTGCTGCAGGAGCCGCCGTCCGTGGTGCTGCAGCAGCCGCGCCCGCTCCGCTCCCGGAGCGNCTCTTCTGGTTCTCTCCCCCATCCCACCAGAGGGGAGTGAGCCAGTGGCTGTGTGGGGCTTCGCTGCTGACTGTGGTTAACCCACGATGTGCAGGAAGCAGGAAATGCTTTTTCCATCTGTAGGTCCCGGGGAGACATCCCCTTTGGGAGCTGGTCTGACGGCTTTTCACGGATTGCACATAGAGGATTTCTGTGGGGAAGGTACGGGGGGGTTTCTGAGAGCCCTGCCCTTGCCTTTCAGGGTCTCTGGGGGCTGTCCAGCCTCGGACGGGAGCACACATACCCGCGGGTGACAGCGGGCTCTGTCCGTGGTGCTGCAGGAGCCGCCGTCCGTGGTGCTGCAGCAGCCGCGCCCGCTCCGCTCCCGGAGCGCGGAAACCTCTTGGGAGCGCTGTTTGTGCGTGGTGCTGCGGAGAAATGCCGTGACTCAGGCGGCATTTTACCCTGCTGCTGCAAAGATTGAAACCTCGGCAGTCGGGTTTTGTTGGCAGCCCTCCCCTACACTGGGGCTAAACTGCAAGACTCGGGGGCTTTACAGCGACCCTCTGTCCCGCCTGTTCACGCGTGCAGGGAACGGTTCTAACGCTGAGTGTCTCCAGGGCTCAGCATTCAGTGCGCAGATATTCCCGGCAGCCAATTCCCACAGTCTGTTCTAGCTTGGGGCATGTATTGGTATCGCCCTCTGCATCCCTTCAGGGCTTGTGAGCAGAGGAGAAACGCCAGTTTTTCTGGAGCGGTAGGAATTGTTAGATCTGGTGGATATGCAAATCTGCCTTCATACTTTTTCATTTTTATCCCTCCTTGTAACAGCGTTTAAATCAGAGACATTCAGATACTTGTTCTCAAGTTAGTACTGACTGAGCTATAAAAAAAAAAAATAGTAAGCACACTTTACCAGGGTGTGTCAGCACTATTGCCTAAAATCATGGTTATAAATGAAGAAGAAAACTTCTAGCTTAGATATTCCTAAAGATTTTGCCCCATGGGTTTGTTTATTTGATTGGCTGGTTTGTTTTCGTACTGTTAAATATCCTGTCTGTGAAAACACTAAAGACAACAACTTTCTTACTGTAACATGATTAGGGTCCATTTCAGTAGTGTGTTTACAGAAGGATTTGTGATAAAAATCTGAAATTCTATTGGTGTCTGTCCAGGCAACTCAGAGATGGTCAGACCTCTTAACCAGACCCTAGTTTCCAGCAAATTCTCCAATCTCAAACAACACATTCAATACAAATACCTTGTGAATCATCATAGCATTTAACCTATTTATTGTGTGCTCAGAAATTAAAAAACCAACAACAAAACCTCCCAAACAACAGCACGTGCACACACACACACAAAACCAAAAAAAGACCCCTCAAAACTGCACACCAAAACCTAACATAAAAAAAACAGGTCAGCTTCTTTTTCAGTCATTAATTCCTGCATGGGTTTAGCTGGTAAAGAAAATTTTAAGGGGCTGGTGACGTGGGGGAATCAAGACTACTTGTACCAAGTCTCTAGGCAGCAATTTTGTAGGAAGGCAGGTCAGAGAAAAAAGAATCAGTGACTGTACTGACTGAAGTACCCTGTGGCTGAACTGTTTGTACAGAGTGACTGTGCTGACCCTGCCTTTTATCCTGCTTTGTAAATCAGCTGCTCTGAGCAGGTGCCAAGATCAGCAACAGGGAAAGTTCACCTGGCAAATATTCAATTGTTGTTCTAGTTGATCTTTGTGAGCGCCAGTGCAAAAATCTTCCCATCAAAGAACAACTAAGAACACTAGAAATATCCTAGGACTTTGTCTGAGCTGTACTCATGTGTGTGGGTGTGCATTTATATAAACTTTAATTCTACCTTTTGAACATTATCAATGGGAATACTGTTTAAAAATGTGATAGTGAAGATATTTTCAAGTAGGAGTGCAGTCCAAAGTTTGTGTTGATAAAGGATGAAAAGGAGCATACTGAAGCTCAAGCCCCATGCAAGAAATCAGGCCACATGGAAGTAATAAGTGGATCAAGATTTCTGTTAAAAATCAGGTGTTTTATCCCCCATAATACATTGACTGTTCCAAAAGCAAGAACTTCCAAGGGGCAATTTGTTGCCCTCCCACTTAGAAGTGTTCTACTTTCCATCCTAAATTTGCCCATGATGAATTTGTCCTTTCATTAATATTGTTCCTTTGATAAATACATCTTTACCTGCCCGGTTTACCAACCTCCCCAGTGTTTGTAAAGAATACAGTGCAATTCTGCTCTGGTGAATAGACTCTTACAGCAAGAAAATTGTCTAGAGATTGCAATAAATTTGAGGCAAATTCACCCTGGAATCTCTCACAAAGTAGTAGATTTTCTATTCCTTGCACTTTCAAATGCGTTGCCTCCTTATTTGTATAGGCCTGCAACAAAATTTACTTCATCCTAAGCCACAATGAAAAGTCTTATTATTAGGTGACCTTGATCCTGTCTTTTATGACAAGTTTCCCCTCCCATGCTCCCTCAGGTTTTCAAAGTTTCACTGTTGAACTGTGCAGTCATCCTGCAGATCATCTCTGGTTCCAAAGATGACATTCTTTGGAATTTGGAATGGTGGTTCTATAAAATTTACTTGGTGTAGTCCTGCTTTTTATGCTAACAAAATAAAGCTAGCCAGGCCGATCAGTCCCAAGCAAGGCTCTTGAGGACCATGAATAGTTGCTGTCTTTTGGTCCAGTTTCTTCACGGATGTTGCTGTTCTTTGCTTGTCTCACAGTTTTCAGGGTATTTCCTCTGATATAGATGATGGTTTCTCATAAGATACCACACTATATGTGTTACACAAACCTAAACTGGGGAAAAGTGCTACATATCCGATGTCGAGAAGATCACTTTAGTGACATAGACGGAAAGTTAATTTGACAAAAATTTCCTTTGGTATCCTATTTTGTCTCCTCTCTCTCGCACATGTGTGCTTTCTTCTGTCATTAAATCTAGTCTAAAAGCTCCTGTAAAACTGCTGTCTCCACCTTATCACCACTCCTCCCTTCCTGTTCCTAAGGACAGTTGGCACATTTGCTTTTAGTCAGTCACAGAGGTGTGTTCCCATGCCATGAAGACAGAAAACTCCTTTTTATCACACAGCAGTTCCATGTACCAGTTCTTGCAGAACTTGGCAGTGGGGATTAACTGGTTATTGACAGCATGAGTTTATTCACTTCTACATTTGGCTTTCACCTTGTTATGGTAATTCTGACCTGGCACCTTCATTTCCAGGGAATCATTTGTGTTTCCCTTCATTTTTTACACTGTTATCTTTATTTCAGCATGTGGAGGTTTGGCTATGAGGAACCAGTTCACTTTTCTCATGTCACTTTGCTTAGTAGGCAAAGAATTCTGCACATATGTGGTAGAGTAGAGCCCCTGTTCTGTATTTAGTGTGCAACCTTAAGCATGTTTTGACTTAAGTTCAAACATCCTCTTCCTTCAAGTTGTTAAACTCCTCTTCAGCTAAAGTGAATTATTTTAAGCTGAATCCTGAGTTTATCAAAGTTTGGTACCTTGAATTTGAGAAAAGCAACAACAACAACCAGAAAGCTCCCAGACAACAACAACAAAAAAAATCTCCCCCAAAAAACAATAAAAACCCCAACCAACCAAAAAACCCTCAGCCTAAACCCTTAGTTTTAAACATGGTTCTTAGAGTTCAGAGACTGTAGTGTTTCAGTCAACAGCAGGGGCAGCCAGGATGCATTTCTATGATGAAATGAGGGAGAGACAGGCTGACCTGACATGAAATTGTTGTGTGAAATACAATCTTGTTCCCTGGCTGGTCAAAAGGAAAATTTGTTAAAGGAACCCCCAGCTCTACATAATTCAAAACAGGCAAAGTATCTATTTTTATTGTAGGCTCTGCAAGAACTACCTGATCTGTTCTGCACAGAACATTCAAGGAAGAATGTGAAAGAACTTTTAAAGCAGTTCTGTGATCCAAAAGAAGTTTTGTTCATGCCAAAAAAAAAGACAAATAAACAGGAACATAGAAAACTAACACCTGACAATGTGAAACCAGAGAGACAAGAAAGTGCTTAGGTCTGTAAAGCCTAGATGTACCATTCTCCATTGACTCAAGGAAGACCAGGGTTTCAGCTAGACAGTAATCATCATTGCTGGGTGTGACACCCTTGTACCCTTGGAATGCCAAAGCACTTCTAATATGGCAGTGATGCAGTTTCTGTGACCTTTTCTCTCTAATGAGAACATTCTCTGTGTGAAATAGACTTATAGGCAGTTCAGGAAGGACTCTGTCAGATAGCCTAGGAAATTCTAAACAAGATTAATATTTGCAGTTTTAAAAGGAGAAAAGGGGGTTTCTTTGGGCTAAATTGCTGGAATACATTTTCTATTCAAGCTCCTACTAAATATTATCTTTGCAGATCTTGGCTGTAGAATACAGCTGAAGGAATTTTCTGCCTGAAGCCAAAACAAACAGAAAATCACTAGCAGAAATAGGTGTGAGCTTTCAAACAGAAGGTGTATTGGTTACTGGTTTCAGAGGTGAAAAAAGTACATTTAAAGGTAAGAGAAAATGGAGGCAGATTTCCTGATACAACTTGAAATAAAAGGACCTCTAAGGTTACTTACAGTTTTTTCGTGACCTGAGTATTAAGGTGACCTTCAAAGCTTCTTTAGATGATGCTATATTTGATTTTTAGTTACACATTGCCAAGCGTAAACCTTTTGCTCAGAGGAATACAATGGGGATATTGGATCTATCCTTCAGCTCTTGGGAGTGAAACAGAAAAATCACTTAGTTAAAAATGAAATTTTCAAATATTATATATGCAGTGAAATTATCACAAGGCTTCTGTCTTTGCATAAGCCTTGCAATTCCAGTAGGATGGAGGCAGCATGAATACCATTCACATATGTAGCTCTTTCATTTTTCTGTCTTTTGGCTCATGCTAGAGACCACCTCCAAAGCCCACTGCAATCCTAGTTTAAACCAGTTCACACTTTTCTCTCACATTAAGTGAAACAATTGCATTTATGGGTTTTGGGAATTACTTTTGCATAATGCTGCTTATCACCAAGAGGCACCGTTGCACTGGGTGGTGACAGCAGTAGGAATCCCCTTTTTCCTTGCCTCTTTGTAGCCTCTACCCTCCGGTCTCTCTCCTATTCTGGATTTGGGTATGTGGAGATAAATAGGTACCATATTCCCCTGGGTCCCACCCAGCTCAGATAGGTGAGATTAGACTCTGAAGTGGTCTATAACATCCCGTTTTCAGGCTGGGTCATGGCTAGATTACTAGGGGCATGAAGTGAAGGATGACACCCCTGAACAACGTGGCTAAACGCTCGTTCCCCCCTCAGGCTGGAATTACAGCAATATTCCATTCCACAGCATAGTCTCACTATGGGTGAAGCAGCACAGAGTCAGCGCTTACCATGTTTGAAATGTCCATCCATCACAAGCAGAATGGCTCCAGTCTGAACAAGGGCTACACACGATTGCTTCTGTTTTAGGAATAAAGAAATAGGACAGAAAGTAGGTCTATGTTAATTTCTGATTTATGTCAAATTGCATCAAATCAAAAGAAGGATACAATTCTGCCCACAGCCTCATAGAAAATAATGGTTAGTATTTCCTTAGTCTAATAGATTAGGATATAAACTGTTGTTTAAAATTGTGTCTAAACCCACTGAGTATCTTGCAAAACCTAGCAATGTTCTCTGCTCTGAAGTATTCAGAAGTTAGGCTGCTCCATTTAATTTTTAGTCTCCCTAGCTGTTACAAATAGATATAGTGGATTTTCACTGTTTTTTCACCAGCTGAGGTATTGGTGTCAGACTGAGATGGACAAGAGTTAAGGGAGAATTAGAGCAATAGGTAAGAGCTGGATGGGGTGATTTCTTGCTTTCTAATGTCTGAACCAAGCAAAACAAATACAGATGGTTTTACAGACGGGTTAGCACTTCTCTGGTACAGAAAAGGTTAACAAATCCACTGCAGGAATGAAGAAACACCTCAAATATTTTTGGGTAGCTGCAATATCAGAAACTCTAGTTCATGACATGTTAAAACCTTGCAGGTAATCTTTTTGGATGCTAGTATTTCCATAGAGATGCTCACATGTGTTTTTTTTTTTTACTTTTAAAGACATGTAAATCCTACTGAAATAGTCACAGTGGGTGAGCAAACATTGCACCACCACTAGAAAATGAATCAAAATAAAATAAGTTCCTTTGTGCTACAGGTTAAAAGCTCCTTACTAAGCCTAACTTCATTCACCAGGTACATAGCTGAGACCCTCTAGTGGCATAAACATTTATTTGCCGTCAGCATATTAATAAAATTCTATTTCACAGTCACATTCTAGCAGGAAATTCACAGGTAGCTTTCTTGGGCACTCTGGGGGCTCCGGCAAAGTGAATCTGGGATTAGATACTGTGCAGGCTCATGTTAATGAATGTAAATTGATTTTTAGCTGTGAGGGGCAATTATAGTTGCACTGGAAGAAGAAGGGAATTTTTGAAAGGATATTCTAGAACTAATTACTATCAGTAAGAAACACGCAAAGAGAAACGTAATGCCCAGGACAGCCAATAGGGATAAAAGCTGATACACAAATCTGTCATGACCCAGTAGTAAGACTGTTTAAAAACACTGATCTCCACTTAGCTTGTAAATGCGCATCACCCTCTTTCTCACTCATATATTCTCTCTCTCTCTCTCGCTCTCTCTCTCTGACACACACACACACATACACGCTCCTGGATTTGCAGAAGACAGACATGTAGGGCACTTCTTGGCACCCACAGGAAAATCATATGGGATTAAAAAACCACAGCAGTAAGTACTCATGCATTAAATGTTTATTAAGTGGCATGCTGTCAAAACCTAGATTTAATAGTAAATACAGGAGGACTTTAATGGAAATTGGCTGTATTTGATTTTTCCTAGGAATTGCTGAAAGCTGCCTCCCGAGGATTACAACTTCACCTTTTGCTTTACGGATGCTTGTTTACTATCCATGTGGTAACCTCTGGACAGCCAGTAATCCGTTCATTATCCCCACTGATTGAGTGCGGGAGTAGTGCAGTGGTAACTACTTCACTCAGCTGACGGCAGACAACAAAAGGAGAAAAATGATGAATTCGGACAATTTAACCTCCCAAAGCTTCCTCTCTGCTATTCACAGCAACACCAGCAATTTATTCTCAGGTCTCCAGTTTGTTCAGTCCTTCAAGCCATTAATCATCCCCTGCTACTCCCTAGTGGTTTTTATCGGTGTCATTGGGAATTACCTTCTTATCTATGTTATCTGCAAGACAAAAAAAATGCACAATGTCACCAACTTTCTGGTGGGCAATCTGGCTTTCTCAGACATGCTCATGTGTGCAACCTGTGTGCCCCTGACACTTGCATATGCCTTTGAGCCCAGGGGATGGGTGTACGGGCGTTTCATGTGCTACTTTGTTTTCCTGATGCAGCCCGTCACTGTGTTTGTGTCTGTCTTTACCCTCACTGTCATAGCTGTGGACAGGTACTGTGCCATGGTGTACCCGTTCCGCAGGAGGCTCACGATCCCTATCTGTGCTTACATCCTGGCTGCTATTTGGCTCCTCAGCTGCACCTTGGCTGCCCCAGCCTTAGTCCACACTTACCACGCAGAGTTCCCAGAGCTGGACTTCTCCATCTGCGAGGAGTTTTGGTTCCACATGAAAAGAGATCGCTTGGCTTACGCCTACAGCACTCTCATCATCACCTATGTGTTGCCTTTGGCTGTCATCTCCCTGTCCTACCTGAGAATCTCAGTCAAGCTGAAAAACCGTGTAGTGCCAGGCAATGTCACCCAGGGCCAAGCTGAGTGGGACCGTGCAAGGAGGAGAAAGACTTTTCGCTTGCTGGTCTTAGTGGTGGCAGCCTTTGGAGTCTGTTGGCTGCCTCTGCACATCTTCAACGTGATAAAGGACATAGACATCAGCTTGATTGACAAGCAGTATTTCAACTTTATCCAGCTGCTGTGCCACTGGTTTGCAATGATGTCTGCTTGTACCAATGCCTTTCTCTATGCCTGGCTCCATGACAGCTTCAGGGGGGAGCTGAAGAAAATGTTTGCCTGGAGAAAGAAGAAAATTGGACCCACTACAAACTGCATTATGGCGAGTGTGGTGCTGTAAACACGATCTGGTGGGAGTGCATTTCCTTTGTACAGTAACATTGTAAGTCTTTTTCAGTTCTAATTAGTCCTCATTCCTGACATTTGTCTTCAGGGCTCAATTTTAAGAACACAATTCTCATGCTCATCTTCCTCAGCACCTCCACTTCTAATGGAGAATGACAGGCAGATGCCATGTTTAGAAATTGCCTTTACTTCATTGACTGGAGTTAGAGGCAAGGTGATATTCCCCCAGTAAGATACAGGGATCCTTCCCATCTCTTTTGGGTATTACTGTCAGTACAGACATGGGGTTTAGGGACAGGGAGAAGCAAGGGTGAGTATGAAACCTAAACACTTCGATGAGTGAGTATTTTGGACTGGGTAGAAATTACATTTGTGTATCTACCCCGAGTCCATTCTTTAGCCCAGGATCTAAGGCAGAGGACTAACAATATTCCATAGTCCTCTTGGGTTAGGGCCAAGCTGCAAATAGCCTAAAGCTCTCTGAAATGCCCTCCCTCAGCAGCTATCCCAGTCGTGGGCAGGAAACCAGGTTGGAGGGAGCTGCTGCAAGCCTCCCTCTGCCAGCTGAGTTGTGCCAGCAGCACTGGGATGCAATGGTGTCCCCACTTCTGAGGGTGTAGGTGACATGCAGGGTGATGGCAGCAGCTTACTTGCACTCCCTCCAAGCGCCTCTGTACAAGATGATTGGGTCACTTGTGTGCCTGTGGCCCTTTCAGAGTGTGCTGTGTCTGTCCTGCATTGTTTCCTCCCTCGCCCTATTCTGCTCCCTGCCACAGGGATGGAGTCACAGCCTTTGTAACTGTGCAGAAACCTGGGTTTTCTGCTTTTGAACCCAGCACCTTCCTGCAATCCCAAACCCCCTGTGTCTCGTGGACTTGCAGCAGAAGATGTAGCAAGGTGAGATGTAGTATTGCAAGAGAGTAAATAAAATCAGAGTGATGCTGTTTCTGTGATGTGAAACTGCAATGCAGAGTCTTCAGCAGCGTATTTGGTAGATCTGATGGTGCTGCCATCAAGGAAACATAACCTGTGGTGGAAAATCATTCAAACAGGGGGACATTAAGACATACCACCACTTTACCCACACTGAATTGTGTTCTTGCCATTGTCTCATGCAGCCCCAACTCACTGACCCTTCTGCAAGTCAGCTGCATTCATCGGCACAGCATTGTAATGCTGAGATGAATCCCACTCATTCCTCTGGGAACTGATTTTGACATGTGGCAATGCTGCCATCAGCTTTGATCTCCAGAGAGAGCCAGAGGCTTTGATACTGCCTTCAGGACCCCTTCTAGAGGTGTCTGTTAAGAGACAGTGAGTTGAAGGGGCTGTGGACATTGAGTCATGTATGAGCATTGCATGGCCAGTCAAAGCAAGACCTATCAAATGGAGTGCAGTGGCAGGCACTGCCCTTTGAAGGAGTCTTTTGGGAAGAAATTGTTTCTTCCCAAAAGGAAATTGTTTCCTTTGACATTCACATTTCAGTAAGATGAGGGAGTTAGAAGCTATAATCAAACTAATGGTAGTCAGAATCAACCTAAGGGTTTCTAGTTTCTTCCTCCCTGAACTGAAAATATCCAAGATAACAGGTAAGTATATGGGACAAAGTTCTGAAAGCAGACACTGATTCTGAAGAGGCTTCTTCCAGGTTGCTCATCCAGAACCTGTGATGGCATAAGGAACTGCCTGGTACTGAGCTGAGATAAGCCAGAGAAGCAGTGCAATCCAGGGGCAGTTTTGGCCATGGTCAGCAAGGGTATCTGGCTGACCACAACTGCACATGGCCAGATACACGTGCACTGTGAGGCCATGCAAGTGGACATGAGGGGAGAGGGAAGAAAGAAAAGAGGGTTTCTTTAGTTTGTACATGTACTGTAAAACTGAATATGAGTTTGTTTATCATCTTTCAATAAGTTTAATCTGGTTTAAAAACCCCATAGATCCATATGCATGCACTGAGAGAAGTTGGAAAAACAATTGAATTCCTATTTCATGAATTTCCTAAAATTTCAAGTTGTTCCGCTGCTAGCAATGAGAATATTAGAATCTTTACTGATAGGACAGGAAATTAGAATCTGTAGTGATAGGACGAGGAGAATTGGGTACAAATTGAAAGAGGGGAGATTTAGGTTAGATATTAGGAAGAAATTCTTTACTGTGAGGGTGGTAAGACACTGGAACAGGTTGCCCAGGGAGGTTATGGATGCCTCACCCTGGGAATGTTCAAAGCCAGTTGAATAATGCCTTGAGCAACCCAGTCTAGTGAGAGGCAGGAGGGTTGGGACTAGATGATCTTTAAGGTACCTTCTAACCCCTCAACATTCTATGGTTTTGTGATTCTGTGATTACAGAAACACCGAATGAAGGAGGTCCTTTTAAAGTGAGCATTACTTGCATTCAGTCTGTGATTAAGTGTATCTGCCTTGCTTGTCTTGATTTAAAGATTTGAATGGCCTGTTAAAGAATGTTTTGCTTTGCTGAATTCTAGGAAATTGTTTTCCCTTCAAGCTCAATGTAGCAAGTTACTGGAATAACTGGTGATTTTGAAAAGGCAAAACAACCCCGCATCCAAACAGACCAACCAAATTTCATAAGCTTTTCAGTTTTTGTTTCAGGGCTCTTTTGAAGATCACAGAGAGTAGGGCACCAAGAGAGCACTGAAACAACACTGCAAAAAGCAGCTTCAAATAATAAAAAAATCATGACTTTTAGAGATTTTTCTTCTATGGAATGATAATTTTTCAGTTTGTAAAGGTTATTAACATTGAGGTGGCCCATAATGTGTACAACCTCCTGCACTAAATACAGACAGTGCTGTAATCCAGAGTGATCCAAAGCCCAGTAGAGTGCCTGGAAAGACTTTCTTAACCCCAGAAGGCCTGGGATCATTTCCTTCTTACACATCATAGTTTTACCCTCATTTGCCAGTGCTGCAGTTTGACTTATTAATGTTCTTTTGAATGTTAATGACTGAAGAGGGTGGCTGCAGAGGGCTGCGTGAAGGGAACAAGGGATTTGTCTCTCTGTTTCCTTGAGACAGAAATTAAGGGCTGTTCAGTGCACACATTGTTCCCACAGTGACAGATGCACTGGGAACAGCCTTTGGAGCTGCTGCTAGAGCAATGCCAAGGTCTGTCATCTCACAGAGGTCCTCAGGGGTGCCCAGCACAGCAGGCACCCTCCTCTAAGCACTGGTTTGACCTGTGCATGCCTTCAATCTGTCAGGATGTGCTTTTGCAGCAGAATCTCAGAGCCTGACCCTTGTTTCAGGCACTATTCATGAGTAGGTTTTGCAGAGGCACCTTGAAATGATCTGCGTTCCCCAGCCATGGACTCCCAAAGCTCCTTCTCCCTCTTTTGCTGTCCCCTTGGTCCACTTCACTGGTCCTGCAATGCCATTTTCCCAGGCTTTCCCTGCATGGTGCACAAAGGAATTCCTGAGCTTGAGGACTAGGGGCACAGCCACATGCACTTAGCCCCACCTCTGAATCGAGCCCCAAGAATCTCTGGTCTATTTAATTATTGCTTTCTCTGATATCCAGAGTAATAAACAATAATAAGATTTAAAGGCATGTTGATGCACTTCTTCAATCCAGTTATGGAAATAATTCTATTAAAAGCTGTCATGTGAAACGTGTTCGCTAATCTCCACCCCTCTCCAGGGAACTGCTGTGGCTCTCTGAGGGATGAGGGCTCAACACTAAGGTATTTTTTGTGGCATTTTTTTAATTACAATTTAAGAAATCATTGCATGCTTTGATTTTATAGAGCAGCCTGACTCAAAACTTGATGAACCTATTAACTTTCCTTGTAAGAGTTTTAGTTGTTTCTTGCTCACATTCGAATCCAAGGACTTGTACACAGCAGGGCAGCTGCTCTGCAGGGATGAGCAGGGTTTGCATCTGAGCTGAGGTACGGCAGAATGGAATATCCTCCTCCTCCTCTGCTGGGATTTCTTTCCAGTTATTTACATGTACAGAGACAGTGCCAGCAGTGGAGAGCCAGGTGTTCTGCATCTCACAGCAGCAAATACATGTCACTTATGACGGCTCCTCGGACTGTTCCTGGAGGACAGTCTCCAGCAAACACTCCTAGGTGCACTGTGGAGTCAGTACACAGGCTGGGAGGTGGTGCTTTTAGGTAGATATCAAATGTACTAGCCAGCAAGTGGGTTTTCAGAGCATGGAGAGTCTTGGGCTTTGGAAAAAGAGGGCCCACTGAGGACCACATTTCCTCATTGCAAAAGTCCTCTGGAAGGTTTCACTGGAACCAGACCTCTACAGCTCAGAGCATATCTTAAATGTGGAGATTAATAGAGATATAGAAGGAGATGACGGGGAATAACAAGGGAGAATGAGGTGTCTTCACTTCTAGTGAAGAGCACAGATTTAAATAGCAAGAATCACAGCTTCACAGTTTGAAGCTATTTGACATAGCTGTTGGAAGGACTCACAGAGCACAGTTCTAGCAAATATGCTCTATTTCCAATGCTTATAGATACACTAGTGCTTCAAAACTTAAGCTACTCCCTATGGGCAAGCATGGGGTTCATATTAAAAGGCAATGTACTTATGAAACACATAAAAAAGCAAGTCAGTATTTGATCAGGAATTAAAAACCAGATTAGATAGTGACCAAAGGTCACTAAAGCTGAAATCATGCATCTAAAGAAAAACAACACTTAATCAAACCTCAGTAAGGGTCAGGTACAGTTGGTCTCTCCTGCACCTTGAGAACATCTGCTCAGAGCAGTCACAAAAGACTGTTTGTGCAATGCATTGCTTTAAATAAATTTTCCTTGTACTTGGATATAGAAAACTCAGAGCTATATTTGTATCATGTTTGGGGAATGGCAATTTATCTGGGGTGGGCAAAAGCAGAGCCTGCCATAAGGCCATTACTCACATGAGCTTGGTGAGTGTTTCCCAGCTGAGAGATGGACTGGAAAAAGCTGCTATTTTTCACACCAGCTGAACAACAGATGCTCTGCACTTCTAATTGAGCAAATCTTGCTTTCTGAGGTGTTGATGGTGAGTTATAACTAGATGTCTAAGATGATGCAGGGTACAGATATAAGCTGAAAACTGTGCACCTGCAGCTGGGGAAAAAAACTGCAAAGTTGGACAGAACTGGAAAATGCATCAGTCAATCTGCCCACCAGATGAGAAGAGGGTAGGGAGAAAAACAATGTGCTGGTGGTAAAGTCACAGCTGCCTTTGCCATTTCTGCAGGAAGAAGTGTAATCCAAACTTTTACCTTCAGCCCCCCACTCTCACTGCCTACTTTTTGTTTTCTCAGAAAAGGAAGTCAGATTTCTCCTCTTTACCCCGAAGAAAAGGTTGTCCAAGGGTCAAAGCAAACATTTCTGACTCATGGAAAGCACACAGAATGGAGAGCTTTCTAAAGGGAGAGGCTTTCTAAAGTAAAGAATGCTCTCTTCTTTCTTCAAGTAGACACACCAGCTCTGCACTGAACCATTTCCTGTGCAGATCTGTAGCTGGCCTGGCCTGCCCCTTGGAGCTCTGGCTTTTGTGTAAACATCAAGTAAATACCTCTGCCCGTACTCAGTGACCTCACTGTGGGTCACAACCATCACTAACTCCGTTCCTTTGTACCTGATTTCCCTCAGTATAAAGATGCTTTACCGAAAGTCCCAGAGAGCTGCTGCCAGTCCATCAGAGGTATCCAGCCAATATTAATGGGACCTTTCCTTCAGAAATCATTATCATAATCCCTGTCTCAAGAGCAGGTTTGAAGTATATTCTTACTGTGAACTGACATAAACAGATGCGACAGGCTTCTCCAGGCTGATTTCAATGAAGTTTTGTATGTGTTTCTCTGCTCTCTGCTCTCCTAACCCTTCTCCAGACTTCTGAAACCATTGATCAACTGTTTAGTAGAATAAGGAGACTCATGGATGTTGCTATCTGAAATTAGGAATACCAGCACTTCCTTTGTGCTCCTCAGGGAAGAAAGAGACATCTAAGTGCTCCCTCTCTTAAGGACCCACACAAGATTACACAGGCATTGGATATTAGGAAAAATTTCTTCTCCAAAATGGTGTTCAGGAATTGGAACAGGCTGCAGAGGGAAGTGGTAGAGTCATCATCTCTGGAGGATTTGAAAGACATGTAGATGTGACACTTGGGTGCATGGTTTAGTGTGCTTGGCAGTGCCAGGTTAATGGTTGGACTTGATGATCTTAGAGGTCTTTTCCAACTTAATGATTCAGGACTAGTTAGAAGTTGTCCAGGCTGCCTCCTTGCTGGGCAAAGAGTGAGAGGTTAAGGGCATGAAGCTCAAATAAATCTCACTAGGAGTTATGTTCCTTTGGGATCTGTAAGTTTATTTTCTTCGCCAAGAAGCAGATAAGATGGACTTTCTTGTCTGTTGTTGCTTACTTTCCCTTTCTACAGCCTGCTTTGTCAAACTAAGTTAATGAAGGTAGTAATTTATATAAAGAAGAAAACACACCCTCAAGAGCTCCTGGCTTTGTGTCTCCAACCTATTGGAAATCAATTTGGGATCATTGCTATCTATTTGCAGCTGACTGGACTCTCCATCCTTTGCATCTTGTTTATGTTAATTGTCACATTGTAATCTCCCTGTGTGGTTTTTTTAAATCTCCATAGGGAACATTTAAAAGGACACGATGGCTCTAATCCCTACATCTACATTTCCTACAATTCCGACATTTCCATGAGGCACTGGAGATATTTCAGCAGCAGCAGCAGCAGCAAGCAGGTAAGCAAAGAGAAGTTTGCTGCTTTCCAGCACAGTGACGAGACCTGCCTCTCCTCCTGAGCACAGTCCTTGGCTTCCAGATGATGTGCTGGAAAGGTGTTTGTGGCTCACAGCAGCAGGAGTGGCTTTAGCACCGTGGTTTGTGAGAACCTGGGGATGTGTGTGGCGCTGAGCATCACTCTTACCCAGCTCAGGTTCTCCCCAGCAGCATCACCAAAAGGGTGATGTCCTCAGCCGGATGCAGCCGGTGCTCTGGTGTGGCCAGGCAGCACAAGGTGTTCCCTCTCTTTCTACAGTTTCTCAGTCACAGGGAGTTGTGTTTGTTGAGTTGTGTTTATTTACCCATCACACCCACAAGACAGGCCAATGCTCCAGTGAAAACGTGACAGCCAAGTGACATGGGAGCTGTGATGGTCTGTGACAGGTCGCCATCAGACACAGCTCAGGTTTGTGTGACCAGCTGCCATTGGGAGTGGGAAGGTGAAGCAACAGACTGTGTTGGAAACCAAGCCCCTCTTGGGCTCATGAAGGCAGGGCAAGAGAGAAAGAAAAACATAATATTTTTGGACTTGAGGCAAACAATAACCATCCAAAGGCTAAATCTGTAATGGCCCAGAGGCTGTGCTCCTGTATGAATGTAGGAGCCACTCAAACCTTCTTGTGGCCCCTCACTTGTGGTGTGCCAGTTCAGTGTATTTGCTTTATTGTATCTTATCTCCCTCCCCTCAGCCCTACAACGCAACAGGGGCAAGCCAAGCATGTGCATGAACCATTCGTGTGAGGTCCACAGACGCAGAGCCATTAATGTACAGTCTAGAGGCAGGTGAGCTTGAGGGCAGATGCACTTGTGAAAGGGTTTTTTTAATAAAAATACTGGAAAGATTGGGGATGGAATTCCAAGGGAAGTGTTCAACCACCCCAGTCAACAACTGGAGGCAGATCTGGAGGAAGTAAGATGAAAATAATACAAATACCATGTGCAAGAGTTAGTTATGAGCTGTATCACAAATATGTACTGTATACAAAGTATTTAAAATCATTAACAAGGCAAAACTTTCAATGTTCAGCTTTGGAATTATTTCCCCACAATTACTGGATCATTTTAAATTCAACATCTGTTGTTAATATGCATAAATTAAAAAAAAAAAAGTAAATTTGAAACCATCTAAAGCACTAGACAGCATACGGCAGCCCTGTTTAATCTTAACAAGTCAATAATATTGTCATTGTGAATCACTTCTTCATTAAAACATGTATTTATGTCTGTTGTATAATTGATGTTTATTTGTAAAAGCCTTTTGTGACACCCATGCAACTGCCACTTGTCACAGCTAATTCTAGATTGTTTTGATAGTATCTCCTCTTGGAAAACTGCCACAGACCGAGGACAGACAGAAATGCAAACCACCACTGCCCAAAGTTCTGACAATATCCCACACAAAGTGCAGGGAAGCTTTTGAAGACCTGTGTTTTGCTGTAGTGCCAAAAGATGGGGTTCTTTATTCTTAAGGCATTGTGGAAAGTGCTGTTACAAACACTTCTCATGCCCCCAAAAAGTTGTATACAGAGTCTGACAAGATTTGCATTCTTTCATAGTTCCTAAAGTTCTTCTTTGGTTGTTAAATGAAGAAAGAGGTTTTCCCATGAAATAGTTTAAAATGGCACTGCCCACCTGTAAATGCTGCTGTCCAAGGACAGGGTGAGGACATAAAAGAAGTGGGGATTAAAAACCAGACTTCTCAGACCCCGAAATTATTAAACTATTGGATAAAAGCAACAGAACTTTGTAAAGTTGTCTTTCAGTCATTGACTGAGAAGATTTATCTCTTCCCCTCTCATATCTTAAAGAAAGGCTCTTGAATTTCAGGCTACTATTTTCACGCAGACATCTCCTTTCAGCTCAACATGAGGCACCCAATCTCAGAGGTGCAGCGTGGAAAACCACATCTTCACTTTGCACCCTCAGTAGTGGCTGTCAGCAGGTTCAGCTCAAACAGCAGCTTATTCTGCACATCAGCATTCAACATTTTGGGTAAAACCCTCTCCTAGTACACTACAGACAATCAGCGTGGGGTGCTCTCTATGTCCTACGTGTTCACTCAGTTTTATGAAGTTTCAATCTGATTTGTGGATTTAGCTCAGATCTGCTTTCCAAGGACTTCGGTAGCACAGTGACCAACAGCCCCAGGTTAAATATCTTCTCTATACATGTGAAGTTTATTGGTAAGCAACAAAACAACCACCTAATGCCAACCCCCCAACACATCAAAGGATTGAATTCACATAAAAATTAATTAATTCTTAAAATGCCTTGATTCCAGGGGATTAGGTCACTTTTAAAAGAATAGAAGACCTTTTAACGTTGGCCCACCACTGAAGAAGTTATGTCCAAGTGGAATATTTGGTAGCTTTCTAAAACATCATGGGTTTGCTGAGTGATCAGAAAGGCACAAAAAAATTGAGGGCAGGAAGAAAATGCACAGGATTTTTAGTGCTAAAATGAATTAGCTGGACAAGCTGAATCTGCAATGTGATGTTCAACAAATAGCTTAATTTACAGTGCTGAAAACAGAGATAATTAGGCAAGCACTTTCATTTCCAGATCCAACATGAGGCACTTGGAAACAGGGATGGACAGTGGGTTGGGAGAAAGCCTGTTTGGCACAAGAATAGTGTTAAAATTTTTGTCAACAGTGAATAAAAAGTAAATGAAGTATGTCAGTACAGCTTTCTAAATCTGAAACTATTTACATTCAAATAGAGACTTGAGGAGGTGGATAAAGGTAATGTAGAGCTACACTGAGTTTCTGTTTAAAAACAGTTGCAAAAGTAGCAAGTCCTACAGATTATTCTAAATTGCAGATGTTTGAAACATGGATCTGCAGTTTGATTTCACCTCATGTTGCAGAAAGTCTAAGCTCTTTGAGATAGAGTTTAGAGCAGAGACGACTGTGTCCCTGTTGTGTCTCCCTAACTGGAGACCAGAGATTTAACCAAGCCACAGTGTGATATTCTGCTATGGATAAGATATCCAAAATGAGCTTTGAGGTTTCTCTCTAGATTTTAAATTAACATTCACAGCACAACCAGAGGACTGAAAACAGCAAATCATGCAGGTGGAAGCTCTTGCTAATGTCCCATTTACAGTAACTAAACAATTTTAAACCCAAAAGAAATGAATGAGGAAGCTTTGAAGTGTTCTGTTTAATCTCTGTTAGCTAGAGGTGTTTTCTATGAAATTCAAACTGTTTTCAGGGAGAGCAATACTCTTTTAGAAAATATTCTAACCTCTGGATATTGCCACTTTTAATCACTAGGACATACTTTAGTAACTGCAGAAACACAACAAGAAAGATCTTACAACAATATATGGCAGAGTTTAGTTATCCAGAAGCACGGTAATTTCTCTTATTAACTGTTGGAACAGATACCTCTTATCCACTGAATACCAACCCTTCACATATATTTCCCAACAAGCACTAATCAGACATTTGAGAATCCACCAAACAGTAATAGTTCCATTTACTTTGGAATAAGCAGCAGTGTGGGCAAGCTGCGTCACATCTGGAAAACAGAGAGAAGCCTAAGGGGAACCTCTATGACTTTGAGCACTTAAGAACCGTGTTATGTCTGGTTCCACATATCTCCTTCTGAAGTATATTTGGACAAACTGTCTGAGCAGAAGAGGAGCAAACACAAGTTACTCTTCAGTGATTAGATGGGGCACCACCAGCTACAGTCACACTTTGGACTGCCCTCAGGTACCTGAGAACCTCAGCTCCACCTCCATCCAGACCAGCAGTAGTCTTGATTTCAGATCAGGATAGCAGGAATTTTACAAGAGGTCCCTCCCTTCCTGTTCTTTTACAGTAGTAGAAGGAAAATAGAATACAAATGAACTTCCAACCTTTTAGTTTCTTGTTATACACTATTCCCAGGTTGCCCTGGGTCAGCAGCCCTCAGAATGCAACAATACCTCCCTCCATACACTTAGTACAGTTTGTAATAGGTGGAAGAACCCAAGATCTGAGATACCTCCTCCTAACAGCTCTGGCAGACTGGAGTCCAGGAGGCACAAATCATGAAGTAGAGCACAAGCATATGTAATTACTATCCTAATACAGAGCTAAACCAAAACTCTGAATTGGGCTAGTAGGTTTATCAGGTACGATCTCTTCACAAGAAACTAATGTCAGTTTCCCTTCACCATTCAGCATTAATGCATTGGATAAAATGTCTGGGTCCTTATTCACCAAAGTATTCTCCTATTACTCTTTGTTTTCCTGGAATCTGCCAGTCAGCTGTTTTCTCACTAATACTTTCTCCATTAGAGAAACAAAGCCTGTTTTCCCTACAACCCAGCAACCCTTACATCCCTAACAGAACCCACCCTCTGATGAACATGGTGTCCTCCTACCAGCACCATCAGTTGACCCTCAGAACTTTCCCCAGCCCAGCAGGCAGAGCCTTTAAACAGGACACAGAGAGCCCCCCTGTCAAACACCCACAGCGTTGCTGCAGGCTGGGGTGGGAGGGAGCATTTTAGAGAGAGTCCAGCTTATTAAACAAGTTTGCCAAGGTTGTGTTAATAGGAGATGCTGTTACATAAAAACAGGTAGAGCCCACACAGGTGAGACACTGATTAGAATAACGATCTGATACTAATTAAGTAGCCTATTAAAACAGAGTAAAAAGGCCTTTCCTAATCTGTTAGGAAAATAAATACTGAAAAGAACTAGTGAAAATTAATTAAAACTATTGGGGCGGGGGCATAAAGGAATTAATATTCCACTTAATCTTAGATGTTCCATTCATCACAGAGCACTAAAAAGCTGCTCCCCGGTCATTATACTCTTTTTAACAAACTTTAAGATTTCATTCTCATAGATTTATTAATCCCTTTTTGATCCAAATGAATCTCTTGCTCCTATTGATACTACCTCTTCTATTTCCTCTTGCAACACCATCTGAAAACACGCAGTGGGAGTACCACATTTGCCTCAGACTGTGTCGTATGTCTTCTCTTCGCAGACCTTCTCCACTTGTGTAAAATGCTGCAGGATAATGGGCTCCTGATGCTGCCCAAGCTGGCACACAGCCTGCCATCCCTACGCCTGGAATCTGTCTGAGCAAGCAGACAAATCAATACTAATTAAAGGTCCCCTGGCAAGTAAATGATTGCGCGCAGTGGGCAACGTAGCAAGGAATCCTGTCTCCCAGTTTTGCCTCTGGTTTTATCACACCATATAAACAAGGTTTTATAGGTGTAGTCTGGAAGTGGGAATCTCTCACTGATAAAGGTCACAGCTCCTGTTGGGATCAAAGGAGTCTACAAAGCTGAGAGAAGAGTTGTTTTCTTTCAATTTTCCACAGATGCAGCAGAGAAGAGTGACCATTTCAGCTGTCTGGCTGCTGATTTCCAGCAGCTCCTGAGCACTGGAACATACACAGAAACATCCATTTTGTGGAGTACCTGGAGTGACCTCCTGTTTCCTACAGCAAGGATGCTTTTCTGGGATTTGGCCTTTCTCTCTAGCAGACAGAGCCAGAACAAGATAACTAGAATAAGAGAAAATGTTAAAAATCAGCAATGTTAGCAAGTGAAGGCTGCTTTTACAAGCTAGGGCAGAAAGTTCTGTGTGCTTGTGCCCTTGCTAAAAGGATTGTGGAAATGCTCAGTCAATACTGCACTGGCTTCATGTGCAGCTGAGAGGGAAGGTTTAATAGGGGCCAGTCGCAGACAGAGCATGTTGGAAATGTGTCATGCCTCTTAATTACACATGGCCACTTAGTGATTTCAGCTTTTGGGCAATGAGTCAATGCCATTAGTGGAGGCAGATCCTTCCGTTACCACAGTCCCTTCCAGCAAGGTTTGCTCTCACAGAGCATGAGGAAATGGACCATCCTACACTGGCTCAAACCTGTCTCTGAGTGTTGTGCTGCAGGAATGCCCAAACCTGTATTCCATCTTGAAGATTTCCCTGGGTTATCCCAACACTGCAGACAGTTAAAAAGGGGGCCACAGGATCATTAACAAAAATGGACTTAAAATGCAATGTTGGGACAATTCTGTTTAGTTTGCTTAACTGTGAGAATCCTTAATGATTTTCAGGCAGTCGTAGTGGACACTATATGCAGACATTTAACTCATTTGAGGAATTAAAGAGATTAAAACGGTCGAAATCCAGTGGTTTGCAATTGCACTTTCAGAAGAGCTTTTCTCCTCCTTTTTTCAAGCGAACAAGTGGGTTTCCTTACACGTATCCAGGTTATTAATTATGGGGCCACAGGTTTTGGCACTTCGGGTACCATAGATAGGAAATAACTCTTAAAATGCCGTGAACTCCAGCTGTTTGCTGTGATGTACAACAGTCCTTGATTCTACTGTTGATGTCAGTGGTGGGCTCTCAGAGGAGACTTTGTTTGTGGAGCGATGGGCTGCTCTTCCAGTGCCACCTTCTGGCCACGACAAGGGGGACGCGAGCGACAAGGTATTGAAAGCATTACATGAACGTGATAACAAACAAAAGACAAAAGTCTGACTTTTGAGCCGGACCTTTGACACTTTAAATCTGTCCCTTTACCCTTTGACCTCAAAACAAAGCAGTGGGTATTGCTGCAGATGGAGAGAAACCCTCAGCACCGTGAGATGACTGATCTGCTCTTCTGAAGCTTCGCCCATAAATTATAGATTTTAAGCAGCGTTTAAAATATTCAGCTTTACACTTAGAAAAGAGTACTCATAACACCCCAGGAATGGGGGAAGGCTGGGGCGTGGGGGCTGCATAAGTATAAAGCACACCACAAGCAGAGCCCAGTTAGGTCTCTGAAGACACCCCCACTCTGACTTGGCCATCCTGGCTCTAGTGATGACTCACTGTGATTCAATTAAAACTCCTTTCAAAGGAAGATGGTTGATTAACGGCCTGGGAGACCTCAGACGTAGAGTTATTCCTGCAAGAGGGAGGTAATTAACTTCTTCAATCAGTGGGCACTGACCTCAAGGTCTAGTGAACAGAGTCAGCAGGAAACTCACTCCCACAGTGAGCAGAGCCCTTCTACATCACCAGAGACCCCAGGGAAAGTACTGGGAACAGGACTTGGATCACACCAACCTGCAGAGCCACTTCATCATCTCATCCTCCTGCCTGGTTGGGAGCACTCTGGGCCATTCCCCTGGAGCAGAGACACCTTGTGCTTTTTCCTCCCTTGCCTCTGATGTCAGCAAAGCTTTTGCTCTTCTCATCTCACCCTGCCTCAAAATAGGATGAAACACCAAAATCCCAATCGGAGAGAGCATCAGTCTCTGGAGAAAATTCCTTAGCAGCCCAGAGTCCCCTCACTGTCTTACAGGGAAGACCCTAGCAATGGGATAAACGAGCTCAAACACCAGGACCAAAGGCTTTCCCCTGGCACATGCAAATGGTTCTGCAGAATGAACTTCAACTTCTGCTTTCTTGTTCCTCTCCTGGCACAGGCTGGGGATGCCTGGTAGGCAGAGTTAATCAGGCCTCATTTTCCATTACAAGGAACTCTTGCCTTTCATGGCCTGCATCCTAAACCTGTTTTCTAATTCCCTAAGGGAGAGGGATTTACACTTTCAGTTTTATCTCCAGTTAGTTAATGGTCCATTACTGTCAAAAGGACCAGTAGGTAGAACTTAAATCCTACAGGATTTATGAAAATGAAAAATCAAAGCCTGCAGAAGAAAATGTACCAGACAGAGGGCACAAGGAACAGAGAGAGGCGTTTTCAGGTCCTCAGTGCAGTGACACTGGTGACTGCACAGTGACTTGGTGACACCTCCAGAGCAAGGTAGCTTAAACTGCAGCCAGGCAGGGATCACAGCCCAGCTCTGAGGTCTGCAGCCATCAGGAGAGGTTCAGAATCCTTCTTCAGCCTGGTCCACACCTGCAGAAGTAGGACACATTAGGAGAGCTCCCAGGTCTAAGCCTCTCACTCCTTCACCACCAAACACAGGGATGCCAATGATGTTGGTGGCCCTGGAAAGCCTGGGACAGTGAAGGTGAACTTCATTGATCTTGAGAGACTCTACCATTTTGAATTTCCAGTGATGCTTCAATTCTCTCCCTGCCAGTGCCCCACCCCTGACATCTGCCTTACCCTTTTGCTGCAGCCATACAGCTTCGAGGAACCCATTGCACATACATACTGCCAGCAGTCAGAAATGTCACTGCTGTTACTTTTAACCATTTCACCTCCTGAGTTTCTAGGAGACCCTATTTTTTTTAACTTTTTTTTCCCCCCTCTTGCTCTTCCTGTAGAGCTGGGAGCACTCCTCCCCACTGAAACCTGTGCTTCTCCACTAGAACCCTGCCTCAGTACATTAGATCTGCTGGAATACATGTGAAATAGAGGACAGGATGAGCCCATAAAGCTCCTTTTCATCCCTCCTATCTACCCTACCAGAGAAGACAAAGTGAAACCCTGGAAACTCAAAGATAATTTTAAATAAAAGGGACAAATAAAAAACCCCATCAAACCCCACCTCATGAGTTTTGCCTCGTGAGCCCTTTTGTTTAATTGCTCTGTGAGACTTCATGGAATTAGGAAATGGCCCATCCTACACTGGCTCAAACCTGTCTCTGAGTGTTGTGCTGCAGGAATGTCACTCCATTATAAGCACACATCATGAGTTTGGTTCAGAAAAAAGTGTCCTGGGTTTCAGGATCATTGCTACATTTTCATTAGTCCAGCATTTTTACTCAGCCTGTTTGGCCTGTGCCATTATGAAAGTTTTATGTAGAACTTTCTTTTCTTCTTCTTGCATGTGAAGGTCTTTGAGAGGGTGTCAAAACTCATTCTGTGATTTTTAGATGGTGTTTATTGTCTTCTCTCTCTCCAGACCCAGAGCCCATTCATCCAAAGAGGCATGTTTGTTCTGAGAGGATTTGCAGCTGATAAATCCATTTTGACTCTTCCTCATTCCCTTGTTTTCTTTCATTGCTCACAAAGATTTTTTGCTTTCTGAGATTTTTCTACTGAATATATTTCTCCTTTCCAGTCTCCTGATGCTTATTTACACTCCAGGACTTCCTTTAGATAACCCTGAGTGGTTCTGACATTAATTCTGCCATGTTCCTTTGCAGTCTCCTGGGATAAAATCCATCAGGCTCAGGCAGTGTGAAATTTTCCTGTTCTCTAAATGTGCTGTTGCTTCCTTGTGCATTTCCATGGAGAGATCCTCCCGTTCTGCTGCTGCTTCTTGCAGCAAGTCTTTGCACTTGGTCTTTCCTCTTGGAATTGCAGAACAAGACACAGAGAACTTTGGTCTTCTTGTCTGTTATGTGCTGATGACTCCCCATTTTCATTTGGTAGTAAGTCAATAACTTGCGTGGTCTCTTCTCTGTTTCTCAATGTATATTGAGAATTGTTTCTTGCTATTTCTGCTGTCACACGCAAAGACCTGTTCTGTACCTTCACTTTTTACAATTTTCTCTCTTCATGCTGATGGTGTTCTTTGGTATTTCTCTCAGGAGCCTCATTTAGTCGCTATTTTATCTAGGCATCTTCTCTGTGTTTAAATTGATACATTCATGGCTTTTCCATGTATTTTCAAGTCTTCTCCAGCACCTCTCATTGTCACCCAATTGTCCTTATTGTGGTGTGCTGAGTAGAGAAAGTAGCAGTGTCACCACAGTGCTCAGTAAAATGAGCTCATGCCTGACTCAGAGTTCAGCTATGCTTCACGTTGCTCTCTCCCACGTTAAAATCTTTCCCTTCTTTTCTACCTATTCAATAAATATTTTAAAAAGCTAACTTTACAATCCAGTGAGTTTGTAAGATCTTCACAGTAATTATTTCCTGCCTTTTTTTTTTCTTTTGAAGGGAATTTTTAGAAAGAAACTTCCATTTGAGTCCTACTTTATAGAATATTCAAAGAACCCCATATAACCCTCAAAAATATGAAATAGAAGGTTTTTTTAGTGTTTCTTTTGTGTGTGACCTCATCCTGTTGTTTATAGTAGAAAATAAGACACACTCAGAAGGGGGCACATCAGAACAACTCGGTTGCATTTCTCTCTGGTCCTGCCTTTTGACCTGAGCCTGGTTGTGGGGAGAATTACTGAGAGTGAACCCTGAGCTCTGAGAGACGTGTGTTTGTGGAGCGATGGATGCTCTTCCACTGCCACCTTCTGGCCACGGCCAGGGGGAGTTGAGCGAGGTGGTATTGAAAGCATTAAATGAACTTGAAAAGATAACGACCCAAAGATTCTACTGCCCTTTCTTTTCTGCCAGCAAACCCCACCTCACCTTAGACGTCCCCCGTTGGCCAGAACTCAAAATGTAATAATTTTTGTATAGACCTCTAATTTTTTTTAGTAGACCGACACTTTAGTTAAAATCTAGTGCTATGAGCTAGATACTGTGAGCTAACTTTGGAAAAGGCTTTTTTCTGTTTCACAAAGCTCAAGTCCGTCTCTGTGTTTACAAAGGCACAAAATATGATGTTAACCTGGAATGAAGGAAAGGCTCAGGCCTATCACACTGGCTCTGTTCCTGGGCTAAGCTGAGCAAGAACAGTTTACAACAACATGACAGACCTATTTTTAAAATTGTGAGACATTTTCTAGTTTCCAAAATTCTAGGACTGTGCCTATATATTGTATTATTATTATTACTGCAATTCCGTATATTGCCTCAGATGCTCCTCAGGAGTCTGTTGAAAGTTCTAACTTGAAAAGGGTTGGAAGGGACCTTAAAGCTCATCTCATGGGCAAGGTCACCTTTCACTAGCCCAGGTTGTTCCAAGCCCCATCCAACCTGGCCTTGAACACTTCAGGGCTGGGGCAGCCACAGCTTCTCCGGACAACCTGTTCTAGTGCTTCACCACTCTCACAGTAAAGAATTTCTTTGTGATGTCTAATCTAAAACAACCCTCTGCCAGTTTAAAACCATTCCCCCTTGTCCTGTTGCTCCAGGCCCTTATACAAAATCATTCTTAAGCTCTCTTGGGCCCTTTTAAGCACTGGAAGAGGCCCTAAGGTTTCCTTGGAGTCTTTTCCAGACATAATGACCCCAATACTCTCAGCCTGTCTCAATAGCAGAGGTGCTTCAGCCCTCTGAGCATCTTTGTGACCTCCTTTGGACTCACTCCAGCACCTCCATGCCCCTCTTATGCTTGGGGCCCTAGAGCTGGACTCTCTCACAGTTTGGACACAGAATTCAGAATGATCAAGGAAGAAACGCCTGTCTCCAGCAGGTGTCAGTGGAAGCTACAGAATGGAGAAACTCCACCAAAGCTGAGCTTCAGTCACCTTTCTCTCCCACAAGGTGTTCCCTGGCCAGGGGAGAGAGTGAGTGTTCCATTCCATGGAGAAATGTCATTGTAAGCCAGATTACTTAATTTTTTTTCCTTTGAAGTACAGCTCAAACATTTGCAAAGTGGGACGCCGTGACTTCAGAGGGGGACAGTGGTGAAATAGTGTTAAATGGTTTATTCAAGGGACATGTTTGAAACATTTGAATTAGTGACTCAATTCACTTATATTGCTACAGGCAGGTAAAGATCTCTGTCTTTACTCACTAGAGTAGTGCTTTACCCTGTACAGCACAAACACACAAAAGGGCAGAGATAAGGTTCTCTCAGCAGCTTAAATCCTGACATTTCCTAACATTTGAGTGCTTTAGATGTGACTGATGGAAACTCTGGAGACATGCCGGTGTGACATCTACCTGCCTGATGTCGTGCATCTCAAAGGTAAGGGGTTATCTCTTCCCCCAGACTCCACCTGTGTTCCCACAAATTGCCAGCAGCTCTTCCCACAGACCCCCTGACCCGTGAGCACTAGTGCTACTTGCTGCTCACATCACACCTTTCTCCCTGTCAGCTTCTTGATTCCTGCTGGCAAAAACAGGGGCAGTCCTTTACAAATGGCAGCGCCTGTTCTTGTCCAGGCATTATGAACCTCTCTAAAGCCTTTCTTTGCTATTCTGTTTTATTGGTGACATTGAGTGACAACATAACACAAAAGAGGTTTAAGAAAATACTACTGTACAGTATAACTTCTCCATTATCAAGACAGTGTTAACAAGACAGGAATACATATTGGTCATACAGATAAAAACAGGAAAGAAATTACCTCTGCCTTATAAAGGACCTTGTGACTGGTCTGGGATTCTTCTGTTTGGCCTGAGCTGCCACATGTGTACCCCACACTCTTGCAAAAGCCCTGCTGAGGATTGCTGCACAGGCACATGCATGTGTAAATCTGTAAGGGTTTTAAATTTTAGTAAAAAAACCCAATATATAAGACAACTTATTGGTATTTGTAAACAAGTGCTCTTAGATATTTATTTCCACTAAGGCACATGGTATGACTCTTGGGGATGTTCCGTGCAGGGCTAAGAGTTGGACTCCATGATCCTTTGGATCCTTGTGGAACTCCGCCTATTTTGTGATTCTGTGAAATACAATCCAGAGTTTTCAAGTCCTCGTGGCCCTGCAGAGTATCTTCCAGTATGGATTTTGCTGGCAGTCCCCAAGCTCTTGGAGACAGGCACGTGACAACTTGAGTGGACTATGAAGAACGGCATGTAGGAGAAACTTTACAAGGTTATTTGCAAGGTAATGGCAACTTTTTCTGTTTTCCAGTGTATAACAATATTGTCATCTTAGTGTTGGTAATGAAAAACATACTCTGTCCTTGTGCTCTGTGATGTTATCTGAACCCTCCGTTGCCTGTGTGCATCCAAACACAATCACATACCTAACACACAGTTTTCAGCTGAGATCCCAAAAAGAATTAGAGGCTCCAGTGACAGAAAGCAATGGTGACAAATAATGTCTGAACAGACCTACAGTGGCCAGCTATAGAACAGTGCAGAACTGGGGTTCACGAGCTTCGGTATAGTTGGAGGCAGCATTTCTAAGAATCTATGGTTCAGCCTCTTGGTTTACCGAAATATCCATCTCCTAGGCACTAGGTTAGTTTGCACTGGATTCCAGCAGAGGCTGAGCTGCTGAATATCTTTTGGAGATTGGTGCCTGAATTCCATAAGGCTGCAGGACGTCTTTATTGCCATACAGCTCTGATACCCTTTTCACTGGATCCAACAAGGGCAAGTTGCTAGAAGACATTGGTTGACTGATGTACAGTTGTAGGTGAATCACCCTTTTGAAAAATACAGGTTCATTGAATGCTTATTAGAGGAAGTAAGATGAAGAAATCAGTCATCTTGCAAAGGGCAAATAGAGCTGCATACTGAGAACCTTCCACTGTGTTTTTAAAGCACTTATTAAGAGATACCTCACTTGTGAAGAGCTACTCTCATTTGGGGAGAAACCTTTCAAACAGCAGCAGCATTTCAATGAGACAATTCAAATAACATGGCCCACACATCGTAAACCTGTGGCAATTTTAAAACACTGATGTGGTGCATTTCCCAAAGATTTCATTAAAAGAAGTTCCTACCCCATATCACTTGAAGATCATGACATCTCAGTGCCACTTCACAGGAATATTTTAACTCTGTTGAATAATAACAAGGGGTGAACCTACCTATCTTGTGTGAATAAAATGTTTCATGTGATGTTTTATTAACAAGTTCATCAACACACATTTGCAAAGCTTTTCATGATCCTCTCTCAATTAATCCATTTACCTATTCAGAAATGCAAATTTTTTAAAACATGCATCCATCATTGAATAATGACTCTAAAAGTTTTTAAAGACACTGGGACTAATACACAGCGTAAGTTTCTATTAACATCAAGTATTGCAAAATAAATTAAAAAAAAAGACTTTATCTCAATATCCATTACCTTAATTTGCAATTCTTTAGCAGGAGAATCTCATGCTCATTTACTCCTCGATCTGTAGTTAAAAACTCTGTCATAAATTCCCAGCATCTTCATTTCTATTGTGTCTTATTCTATATATTGCATTATAATTCAGAGGAAGAAGTTACAGATGACTCTTGGTGTATTATGTAAACTTTTTTCTTGAAGTAGATTCAATGAGGGTTACAAAATCTATCTTTGAGAAAGATTCAGTAAAGTATATGAGGAAATAGTTCAGAGTTGACTGTAAATAAGAACCATTCTTACTCTCATGCAGGAAATTGCTGTCACTGGTTCCCATAAAACTGAGGAGCTGCTTTGTTGGTGTTTTGCATCTGACATCGTCTCTGAACATCCAGTGCCAGCCTTTACTTTTGAAACAGTTCTGTTTGCTAAAAATGGCAAGGTACTCGCAAGGTACTTGAGATTTCTTACAGGTTCCTTTCCAGCAATAAAATTGTCAGTCAACAAAGGGCTGCTCCTTTCTTCAGGAGGGTCTTACACAAGAGGTCTTACACCTGCAAACACTGGATTGTGCTGCCAGGGCCTCAGGGCCCAAACTAAGGTGCTTAGACACCTCCATGGTGCCAACATTTTATGAAATCTCAGAAACTGAGAGCTTGACAACATTTTATATACCAGAGCTTTGCAGACACCCCCAAAGAGGGAAGCAACTAGTCATGTGAATTGCTTACTAAAGAAAATATAATGAATTTGAGAAAAGCACTTCCCAACACCATACTTAGAAATCTCCCTTAGCCTCAGTGGGGTGGGGAAGAGTATGTCTCACACAAGGAGGATTTTTGGGGGTGTTGTACATCCAACTAAGAAGGACACCATACGAGCCAACATTGAACAAGTATGTTACACAAGATACAAGAGATAACCATCCCTGTGGAGCTGTTTACCAGAAATTCCCATGTGGGAAAAGTCCCAGCTACTGGAAACAGTTTATTACGAGGTTGTACCACTTGGGTTATGAATGTCACATCACACAGTGATCTGCTGCTGTCATTTTCTAGCATTCAGTTGTGCTTTCATCTACCTTGGTGAGGTAATCAAACCATGTTGCAAGAATAAAATCTACCAAGGCACTGTGTGTATCCACATGTTTAGGGAAAACTATTTTTTAAAAAAAAACCCATGTGACACTGATTATCTGCAGATACTTGATGTGCTTATGATTTCAATCAGCATTTTGTTCATTCACTGCCTCTTGGTTTATTGATTTATAAGCCCTTTAGAATGGTATGATTAGTGCTAGCATTTTATTCTCAGTGGGGGTAAAATGGTATTCCATTATTAACGTGTTAGGAGCTGTTTCAAACTGACAGTTTGTTTTGAATCTGGGCACGAGAAGTGACATTTATATTTGGAAGCAGAAGATTGACATAGAAATTATTCTGGAACGTAATTACAGTAAAGACAAATGCAGAAGAAGATAGAAATTCCAGCTAGAGTTTCTGGGGGCTCCCCTGCCATTGGTAACTAACTCCTGCTCTTTTCTCAGCTCAGTGTAATGAGACACAGCGGTGATCCCTGTAGGCACTTAGAGGAGATGCAGGATCAAGATTTTTATGCATTTAGGCAACTCAGCACAGGGCTGTGAGTGAGGATAGATGGCAAATGCTTGTTCTACAGCCTGTTCTGGCTATCCCAGAAAGCTGCAGCACTGTGACAATACCTTGGGCTGGAAAACACAGGGAGAGGGCCAATGCCAGTGAGCAGACAAGGAACTACTGGAGAGGGTCCAGTGGGGGGCTTTGAAGATGATGAAGGGACTGAAGCATCTCTCTCATGAGGAAAGGGTGAGAGAGCTGGGGCTGTTTAACCTGAAAAAGAGATGACTGAGACACAGGAAGTTCTATGTGAATATGAGGAAAAGCTTTTTTACTGTGAGGGTGACTGAGTGCTGGAACAGGCTGCCCAGAGAGGCTGTGGAGTCTCCTTCTCTGGGGATATCCACAACCCACCTGGACACGATCCTGTGCAACCTGCTGTAGGTGACCCTGCTTTAGCAGGGGGGCTGGACCAGATGATCTCCAGAGGTGCCTTCCAACCCCAACCATTCAGCACCTTTGCAGTTAGGCTGATTTAGTTCAGTATTTGCCAGGGTACCTGGGTGCCTGCAACACCCGCGCCTGCTCCAGGCCCTTTGAGAGTGCCCAGAGCTCAGCTTGGGATTTTCCAGGAGTTGAGCTGACTCTTGAGTGTGCACTTTAGGATTGTTAATACAAGCTCTTCCTATTTTTCCCCATGCTAAACATTCATCTTACGTTCATCTTACAAAGATGTCTTTTCTTGCCGGTGTTCATTCTCACATACGATAAAGAGGATCAAGAAGATTTTGGACTTTAAAAATAGATTATAGTAGGGGGGTTTTCTCCAAAGGATTTTGATTTTAGTGACTGACTCTCCATCACTGAGATCTGGAGGAACTTTTCTATTGATGTGAGCAGGAGCAGAGGCTGGGGCTGTGATGAAGTGCTGGGATTTTCCATCTTGGCACTAGAGCTCATGAAATGAGGACACTGCAAGCTTCATACAGAAGTTATGTACAACCTATTAGTCATGGAATAAGGAATACATAGATCCAGAGAGCGGCAATGAGTCAACATATTATGTGAAACCAGTTGCCAAACATGACCTGATTTGTTGCTCTCTTCTCTGGAGCAGAATGAGTAAGAATACAAATTTGCCACTATTACATTTTTTTGTGCATTGGGTGATTTTTATGGTTATTTCTCAGAGGTACATAGAATCTATTACAATGTAGTTTTTAATATTTAATATGTTTGTAAGCGGATTAAATAAATAAAATGTAGAGGGCTCAAAATTCTTTCACTTAAATTCATAGGCTTTTGTTTGTGTAGAACTGAGAGCCTTATGCTCCACCAGTGAGCACACGTTTCTGCTTGAACTTACTTGGAACTGCAGTATTATTAAATTCTTAGGATGAAATCCTAGAATCCTCGCTGAAGTCAAGCAGAGAACAGCCTCTCACTCCAGCAGGACTGAGATTTCAGATTTCTGCCTGTTGCACTCTTACTTTACCCTTCCTGAGCTGCTCTGTTCTGGTGGCCGACCTCATTACATTGCACTGTTTCATATTCCTTTCTAATGAATGAAATCAAATGTGTATCCATTATCCAGACACACTCCCTTCATAATAAAAGGAGGCAACAAAACCCAATCATCACAAATAAATGTCCAGTTTTATCTGAGTAACAGAGAAGGTGGCTCGGTGACTACACATATGGAAAAATATGAATATATTTGGGACTAGAATTATTCAACTCCACATTAAGGAGAGTTGAAGGAAGCAGTATGCAATTAGATACAATTATGAAAGATATAGAGGAAATTAGAGCTGATTGTAGACATTTTTCCAACCAACATTTGCCTTTCACTGTAGGAAAACCTTTAACTGAAAAGAATGACCAGAATTATGCCATGTCAAGCCAAATGCTGATTTCTGCCTTATTGGAGAGGAAACAACCAGAAAAAAACCACAACCCCAACCCGCCCTAAAGTGTTTTTTGGGGAGGGGTGAAAGATTCAAAGAATGAAAACTGTTTCTTATTTCAATGAGAAAAATCAAAATTTCCATGAATAAGTTCCTGGATGAAATAGTAGAACTTGTCTTTATCCTAACAATGACATCTGTTTGCAATAACACTCCATGCCAGTAAACGATGTTATTTTAACTAATCTATTGGCGTGGCGATGAAAGTGACAGTAAAATGTTGATATGGAAGCTAATTTCTGTGTTTGGCCTTGAGATCCATCTTCACAGACACAGAGCGAGTGCAGAAACTATTTTTGGCAACATCACCACAATCCAGCTTTAATTCTGACATTTCTCTGCCTTCCTGAAATCCAAGGAAGACATCTGGCTGCATTTTCTGCGTATGTTTGTGAAGTGCCATTGAAATCGTTTGCATCAGCAGTGAATTTGGAGATAAAAATGTGACCAGGAGGTGCACGTGAGGAGGAGGGGACCAAAACCTTGGGTTATAAAGGAAAAAAGAGAATGGCAACTCTTCAATGTATAACGTGCTTACTGAAAGCTGGGAATAAGATGTCATTCTGAATGTGTTTCCGTGAACTTTTAACTTTGTTTAGTTCTTCTGTGCTGCTTAGGCCCATGATTTATATGCAATTATGCATATGCATGGCATGTGAGGAACTAGAGGATGGCTCTGCCTGGTTCCCAGGGGAGCTCCTGGTGAAGATATTTGCAGTTCCTGCCATGGGTGTGCTTTCAGCAGTCCTTTAGAAGAATAACTGGCTTAAGTGTTTGTGAGTTATCAGTCAATTTAATACTATTTAGGGCGGCCGCAGACTCCTCATCATACTTTTTGAAGCTAGAAATGTTTGTTTAAGCAAAAAATAGCTCCGCAGCCTTTGCTTGCAGTCGCTCAGCATAATAACAACACTGTCTTGCTGTCTTCCGCCAGAAGCCGAGCTTTTGAGTTACTGGCAGCGTGCTCAAGTGGCAGGCTTCCTAAAAAAAAAGAATTAAAAAAAGAAATATAATAGGGCTCCTCTCTGCTGGGCTACCAAGTGGCCGCGGTTGTGGCCGTGCCACAGGTGGCACCCGGCGGGGCTGATGTCTGTGGTACCCGCGTGGGCAGCCCGTGCGTGCTCGGGCGCAGCTGGCACCGCGATTGTGCTGCCAGGAGCACTGGCCGGGGCTCCCCGCAGCCTCCTCACATGGCAGCCATGTGGGAGGAAGGCAGGAGAGCAGCGGAGAGAACTGGCTCGTGGCTGTTTCGTTTCGGAGACTGCTTTTTCCAAGCGTCCTAAACACGGGCCTTAATCATCAGCACTTCTGAAGCACTCATCGTTCTTGTATCCAGGCAAGGAGCCTTGTTATTACCCTTTGAGAGATACCACATTCCCTCATTTCCTAGGGAAGGGGGCCTGCCAGCGGTATCAATACCGGCACTGCTCAGTTTGTTTCAGATTAAAAGTGTCCCCAGGGGTCTGAGTTCATCTTCAGCAGGGTCCCAGCCAGGTCACAGGAATAAACCCTGCCTCTGGCCCACTGATGGTTACTTCCAGGGAATGGTCACTTTGCTGAATACACTCCTCTGCCTTCACCAAGAGAAGTGGGACACCCTCCCTCTCCGGCTTTGCGTTGATGAAATGGTGCCAGAAGAGGTCACTGACTGTCCTTCACTGACTGTTCCGAACCTTCCTCTGCATGGGTGGGTTGTGGAGGCTCCAGTCCGTGTCATGGTGGTGGTGGTGGCTGCCCCTGGGTTGGACAAGCCTGGCAGGCTCGGCTCCAGCCTAATGCTGGAAGAAACGCTTGGAGCAAAGGGAAGTTCAAAATGCTGTCTGCCTGGCCTTCAGTGCACAGCTGCCCACCCCCCGACCTGCTCCGAGCTGCAGCCCCCAGCCACGGAGACAGCAGGAGGAACTGAGAGGAAAAGCTGCATTTCCAGCAAAACTTAAACTTGCCTCCTGTATTTCAGAGTTACGAGATGCACGGACTGTAAGCACACACACTCCTGAGAGGGATCCATAAATGCTACACGCCATGGCAGTCTGCACAAGGAAACCATGGGATGCCGCAGTCCAGCTCAGGTTTGGAAAGGCCAGTCATTGAGGGTGAAGAAAACACTGTATAGATGTGATATCACAAGTTATATAATATCACGGCCAAATCTCTGCAGCTGGATATCATCAAATCAAAATTAGAAACTCATTGGAAGCAAAGGACAGTCTTTGCACAGATTGCCTATAAATCTGCAATAACTAGTTCTCCCTGGCCGTAACATCAAAAACATTTTTTAGTGTCTCATTAGTAAGAAAATTTATTGCTCAACTATTGAACTATGTCGATTTTTGAAAACATTGTGTGAATAATTCCAGAAAGCATGTGTTTGATTTGTATTCATTTTGTGCCGCTGGATAGAAAAAGTGGCTTTTCCCCTATGATGAAATGACACTAATCATGAAATTAAAAGGTGAAGCATGTCTACAGTTTCAGAACAAGGTAAGTTTTTATAAATATGCTAATGCCCTCCCTTTCCCATAAGTCAGACTAAGACTAAGGAGTTCATACCCCAACTGAGTTTAAAAAAGAAATAAAAAGAGAAGACCCAATTACAGTTCTGTAGAGGGGAAAAGGACTCCTCCCAGCCCTTATTATTTTTTCTTTGTGCTGCAGTGTGTTTCCCAGCTGTGTCTGTTGGCCAGTTTTGTGGCTCAAATAGCCCGATTTAAAAAAGAAAAAAAAAAAGAAAAAAAAAAAGGGAAGACAGAGAAACAGGGAAGAAGTTTAAATCAAAGTGTGCTGCCCGTGTAGGATGGATGGAAGGAGTTTACAAGTACCTGCTGGTCACTGTGGATTTACTGATGGTGACTGGGTTAACACCACGGCATGCAAGCAGAACACTCTTTTCTCACGTTTTAGCAGTAGGGAGGGCAGAACAAACGGCTCCAGGGAGATTAACTAGCATGGGCCCATGTGTGCAAAATTCCCAGAAACACTTGGGCACTGAGGCAGGTGGTTCTGCACCCAGGCACCTCCCTCAGCTTCAGCAGGACTGCACAGGTGAGGCTGGGTGACAGACACCTTTACCCTTCACCACCATTCCCTCCCTGGATTTCCCTCTGCAAACAAATGCTTGTCAGCAGGTCTGTGAGATGAAGGAAAGCCTCGGAGCATGAGGATTTGTGATGCTCTGCTAGCCCTGCAGGTCTTCAGGGTCAGGGTGCAGGGACAGCAGGAGCATGGCAGGACTGCCAAGAGGTCTGGAGCCACTTTTGAGGCAAGCCCAGATCCGGACTATCCATAGGCTCACCTGGCATTCAGGCTTGGGTCTAGCTGGTGAGCAAGGAGGACAGACAAGCTGTGCAATTAAACCCCCTTGTCTTTGGCAATGTAGCCAATTGTTTTTATCACACTGTTGGCATGGTTTCTTCAGTGCCTTTCCTTCGGCTCTGCACACTCTGTCCTTTCACAACACACTCCACAAATGCAAAGTAACAACAGCTTTTATATCAAGGAATTTATACTGCAGGAAAATGAAAGAGGAAAGAAAAAACCGAGGCAGAGGGGCCAAGTGGTCTGGTCAGGGTTACTCACACCTCAGTGGCAGAGTCAGAAATAAACTCAGGCTGGAGAATCACAACCCAATGCCCACCAGACTATGGAAAATACAACTAAATTACCAGCTGTCTTTGAAAACTGACTTTTTTTTTTGTTTCCTTTCAGAACTTAAAAATAAAAGAAAAGAAATAACTGAGTCTACATAGCATTTGGAGTATGCAATTCCTTCTCATGAAATAATTTCAGCATCATCCAGTGAACGAACTAGGGAAGGCACAAAAAAGTAGGCATTGCTATGACAAAGCCTCTTTCAAATCTGTGAGCAGCTGCTTCTTAGCCCTGCCTTGTGAATGCCTGTACCAGCATCACAGGTGCAGGTGAAGCAGATGACAATAAGGAAGAACTGAGGGGACAAGCTGAACCTTCCCAAAAAGGTGTTGGAGACTGGAGGTGCACCTGCCCTGGTTCTGCTGCTGGCGTCCTGGCTGGCAGAGGGTCTGGGTTGCAGGTGGACTTCTCCCACCTTCAGGCACCCTAAGCACAAGCAATCCCTGTGCTGCAGACACTTCTCAGCCAACACTCCCCACTCGGTGCCCTCCCCAGTGCTGGGAGGTGCAGGGGAGGGGATCTCACCTGGAGGAGACCAGCCTCTGGCCCCAGCAAACCTCCCCAGAGCACCTCCCTGGCTTGTCCTAGCCACTGAGCTGGGCTCCAGCAGACACCAGCAGTGCTCCCCTGCTTTCTTCCAGCTGTGCTGGTAAATCTCTTTCCTCAACACTCATGGGAAATGAGAAAATACAGGCACAGCTCTGGCCTTGACTGGAACGACAGCAAGCCCCTCTGTGACCCCGCTCCCCCATGCCAGGCCCCTCCAGCCCAGTTTTATGGGTGAGAAGGATCAAAGGGCTCCAACTGCTCCCATATGGTAAATGGCCCTATATGTTGTGTATAATTACACACAAGCATCCCCACATCCATGTTTGGTCTCTATTAAAAAGATTGCTGGGTGACAGCCAGCATCTCTTTCCCAAGGCAAGAGCATCTCCAGACGTCACGGCAGTGGCGTCACACTCTCGCACGCATGTGGGGCCAGGACACCCCCCTGCCCATGGCACGAGATCCCTCCTGCTGCCCATCATCCTGCCCTGCAGAGCTGGGATGTGGCAGTGCCAGGGGCAGTGGAGACCTTCCTTTGGACACCAGCTGGGAAAGGTGTTTTTCAGCCACAGGGTGGCATCTGATGGATGCGTTCGTGGCGAGTTAACGCTGCCCGGGTGAATTTGAAGCTGGCCTTTTTAAAAATTAAATTTGCTTCATGAATAAAACTTCCCAAAGGGGATGTTTGCTTTTTATTAAGGCTGGGCAGAAAGATGAAGAAAATCAGACCTTCAGCCACTAATTTTAGGCTGTTATGGTCCTTTTTCTAAAGCAGGTGCCTGTGTGGTGGATGCACAGGTGCACGTGGCAGCCTTCAGGACAGGGCTCTCATCCCTGTCAGGTGCTGAACAGCACTTGTTGCAACAGAAACATCATCTGCAGTTGAAGACTCCGAGAATAGGAGTGCCAAGCCATAAGAAACAGAAGATTTGTTCAGCTTGTAAAGACTGAACTGTCTGAAATGCAAGCCTGCCTCACCATCCAGGTAGGAGGTAGCTTTTCTCTGGCATGAACATGGAGAGAAAGCGAGGGAGAAATGGATGAAAAGGTATGAATGAGGCTAAAGACTGAGACACATTTGTTTATTTCCCCCCCCCCCCCCCCACCGCCGTGTTCAATCAGCATAAACAATTTGGGAGACGCAGAGAGAAGCATCCTTTGGTGCCATACATGATGTTGGACTAAGCTGAAAGGGGAATGAAATCCCAGTTCCCATTTTCAGCCTCGTGGTGAAGCTTTGTGATGACCCCCAGAGGTGATAGGATAGGGTCTACCTTCAGCCTGGCTACCCAACACCTCCAGATTGCTCCTCGCTCTTTCTCAAGTCATCACATCCCAGACACCAGAAGAAAGCTTATTCTAGCAGAAGCATCTTACCCGGGTAGGTGTGTCCTGGGGCAGAAAGACACTGTGCAGTCACTGCAAACTTTAAGTGCCAAGCTGCCATCCTTGGTCATCTTTCTGGGCTGGAAACACAAGTTACATCACTAGTGTGGGCGCTCAGTTCAGCCTGACTTCATTTCAGGCAGGGCTCTGTGGCCTGTGTCACTGAGGGATGTGTCAGCATGCACCACTGCAAAAGTGGCACTGGAGAGCACTGGGATAGACCAATTTCTGAGATGAAGCTCGGTGGTTGACACAAAGATCCCCATGAACACCCCCACAGGCCAGCCTCCTCTTCATAAACACAACCCCCATGAAACTTGGGTGGTGTTTGACTTCTGTTTTTAACTGAAGAAATTCCTCCCTCCTACCCCTTCCAGATAGTGTTACCTCAGGTCACCTTCTGCAGGAGCTGGTCGCAGATCTTGTGAGGGATTTTTCTTCAGCGAAATGTTTTCAGTCAGAAAACACCCTGCCTGTGTTTTGTGGTTGTCTTCCCTGCTAAGAAGACAAAGCAAACAGACTTTTCAGTGGGAAGATTCCCTTGGTTCTCCAAGGGGGACCCTGGGCCATGACTTCCTGAAGGACTGGGTTGCTCCCCCGTGTCTGTAAAGGGCTTTCTGAGGGTCACCTCGATTCTCTACAGGGCTGACAGTAAGGAACATTTTCCTTCTTTCCCCCTCCTTTCCCCTATTGTCTGCTTGATGGTCGCTGTGGTTGGAGTGACAATGCTGAATGCAATGTTGATACCTGGTTTGCGTCCAAGCAGTGTTTTATTCAAGTAATTAGTTTGGGAAGTAAAAAGCCTGTGTTGCTGTGCTTTCTCAGGGACTGGTGGGTTAGGTTACCTGCTCAGTTAGAGCAGGTACCTATTTGGGATTTTTTTTGCCCCAATCCTAGACTTGTGATAGCCTGAGAAAAAAAAAATTGCTTTGTAGAGGAACCCTTTAAAAACAGCCACAGGCGCTCCCACCTTTCTCTGCTCAGTAGCCCAAGGGCAGACTTAATTAAAAGTTACTTCAAAATACACTCCCTACCACTCTGAGCTACTGCGTTTCAAAGACTCTGGTGCTGTGCCAAAGTGGGAGCAGGCATACATTAAAGTGACAGGTACAAAAGAGGTTGTTATACTCCTTGTGCTCCCTTCTTCTCTGATCCCTCTGTGCTGAAGTCCCACAGCCTAAACGTTATTGAAAATAAAGAATAATAGTCTCTCTTCTCCCCTGCCCGTCTAACAAACAGATTATAGTTAAGTGTTTGCTTTTTGCATGCAGCCTCCTCCGGCACAGGCTCCCACTCCCTCTGGAGATTCAGCCTTGAAGGCTTGGGAATGTTTTCCTGGAAATAACAGCTTGGTCACACCATGTCTCTGCTGGCAGCCCATGGAAGGCTGGCACACTTCCTGCCCCAAGATGATCAGGGACAGTGCCTTAATATCGACCAGCTTCTTGTTAGCAGCTGGGAAAATCAAACCCACCTTGTCACCGGGATACTTTGTGTACCAGGAGCATCCACACACATTGTCCTAAGTGCTAAAAGCACATCCCAGGTGCCACTGGCCAACAGCAATGAAAGCCAACATCAGGGTAAGAGAGAGTGATTTCAGAGAAAAAGGTGGGATTGTCACTTCTGCAGCCTATGATGGAAAGGTAACAATGGCCATCACTAGGCAGTAAAAAGAGATAAACATCCTTCCCTGAAGACTGAAGAGAGAAGGAGCATGAATTGAAGCACATTAAGCTAATCTAACAGCTTGGCATGGACTAACTTCCCATTTTCACGGTAAGTGGGAGCCTTATTCTGTCAATGTGCTGAGGATTTTGTTTCTAGAGATTTATAGCCACAGGTTCTGGAGTGCTCTGTAATTACATGAGTTTACACTTGCAGGGACAAAGGCTGAGTAAATATTTTATTAGGCAATTTTTTATCTTATTGAAACTAAATACACATGTGATAATTTGCCTGGTGAATGGGAGAAGGATAGTGAAATAAATAGGATAGTTTACACAGAGCCTTGTTTGTGGGCTGCATGCAGAAATCAGCACCCACGCTGCATTATCCCAGCACAGGTCCACAAGTGACACCCACAGCCAGCACAAGAGGCTGGCCAGAGTCCATGAGGATGGGACCACTGCTAGAGGATGAAATGTCACATCCCACGAGATGAAAGGGACAGTGAAATCCTCCTCATACAGAGACATTGGCTTAGGACTGCCAGATTATTTTGGCCTGACAGAAATAATAAATAATATAACCTTCAGCTTTTACTCCGAATCTCTTGTTGCTGCAAATTTTTCAAGGTTCCTCTGCTGTGGCATCATCCAGCTAGAGAAGCTGATGGGAACTGAACTCACCTGGGACGTGCTGTACAATCATCTGGGACACTGATCCACAAGTGCAGCAGATTTATTTCACTGCACTGGAGAAATTGTGGCAAAAATTGAGTCCTGTAGTGAGGGGCTCAAAACTGAACACAGAATTCGAGGTGCAGCCGACTGACTGCTTTACTGTTTAGTTTCTGGGCATGACACAGCAAAGTGACAACCTGCTGGTCTAACTTGGTGGCTTATCCAACCCCCAGCTGTGGCCACGAGATCTAGTCCCATGCAATATTGTTGATGTGATCCAAGTCCCACTGCAGCAAGTCCCACTGCCAGCTGCTGTTTGCATTTCCTCTGTATTTACCTTCTGCATGGGCAGAATGTGACCTGCTTGGAAAGGAGCCCATGGATTTTAAGAGCATTTACAATGAAGGGTGAACTTCCAACAGCTTCCTGAAGCGCAGACAATAAACTGTTGGATATGGCTGTTGTGTGTGAAACTCCTGTTCCAAACTGGGATCTTGGCAAAAAAGCGTCAGGATGACATTTTTGAGCAGCAAGACATTTCAAAAATATCTTTTCAGGCGCATGTAGAATTGATACAAAGATTCCTGTAGAATTTCTGAGTTTTATATTATCATTCTATTCACAAACAACTGCAGCCTGTTACAAGTCCCACGGCACAAAATTTTCTAAGAATAGTCAAGGAACCTTAGAATTAATTTATAAAATTTGGTAATCATTTGCAACTTCATTAAATACTCAGATGCCTAATAATACATTTTTCTTATCTTGATTTTAAATTTTAATTGCATGAAGTTTGGTCCCTCAATAATTAGCACATTGTACATCCCACCTAATGCACGAACTAATTGTAATTTCCTAGTTCTTAATGTTACTCACTAATTCTGCCAATGATAAAGAATTTTATGTCAAAACTCCAGCCTAAGTGACTGTCTACATGCACAATAATGACAAAACAAGTTAATTTACTGCAAAGTTGCTGAAAGACAGGGCTTTTTTAATTGCATATTTGTTACCTTCATTAAAAGGTAAGTGGCTCTTCAGTTATGTATTTGCCCATTTCTTACACATTAAAAACGTGCTAATGAACCTGATTAAAATTAATTGAAAAGGTCCAAGATCTGCAAAGAGATCCTAACATCAACAGACTTCTAATTACTGCTGAAAGATGGACTCGAATGGGGTTTAGTGGTAGACAGAAAATCATTTTCCAGCTCTCTTGTAGGGAATGATATGGGGAATGCAAAAAGTGATGCAGAACCGAAACACCTGGTTATGGACACAGAAAATGCAGAGTGTCTGGACACTATTTCCTCTGTCTCCTCTCTGCTGATAGCTGCTCTTCCTGCCCTCCGTCCCCCGAGCGGGGCAGGCTGTGTTCCAGCTGTACAGGGAGGAACAGGCGCTCGCACGGAAAGCGGAACTCCAGCCTCCCCCAGCCTGAGCGTTTGCTCAGCAGACAAGGCTGTGAGGTACCGGAGGAAGGCTGAGCTCTAGGCAGGTCAAGGGAAATGCCCACAGCAGTGGGGCTGTGGGAGTGGGAAGGGGACCTGAAATGGAAATGATGCGAAGAGAAGAGGGGAGAGATGCAGGAGAGGGCTGGCTGCTTGGGGACGGGTATTAACGGGGAGTCCTGAACCCTGCAGCAACTGGACTGTGGTGGAAACCTTGTTTTATCCCACCCTGAGCTTTCCTGGAAGCTGTTGTGGTGCTTACAGTTGTCCAGGGTGCTGGGAGGAAACATTCCCTGCAATGTAGTCCCTATTTACATTGTCGAGGTGAAAACTGGAGTTGACTCGCAGAGTCGAGGCCCTGCTCAGACACCTTTCTGGCTTTTGGGCACATTTTATCCTGCTATCTGTGTGTTTTCAGCAGTCACAAACCCCACAGAGCCGGAAAACAGAGCTCATTCCTTGTTATGCTCAGCAGCAGCAATGTATCTGTCTCAGGTGGGGAGAGGTATGTTTATATATTTATAGCAAGAATAGAGACTTGCCTTAGACAACAATCAGTCTCAAACTTAACAGATGATTTTATTACTTTAACTGCACCCTTTAGAGTTGTCCCTTTTCTTCTGTGCTCCTCCGCTATCCCTTGCCATTATTGCAGGATATTCTAATCTTACAAGAACTATTTTCTTCCTCTCTGTTAATAGCATACACCACTTATCTTGCTACCACTATATAAATGTAAAAGAAGAGAGAAACATATGAGCTATTTTAATTTTTTTTGTTTTGATTGAATTTAAATTGCTGAATGAAAAAATAGCTTCTTCTAGTAATTCTGCTGTAACTAACTCAGTTTGATATTGGTTCTATTAGCCTTCTAATAGCATGAAAGCTAAAAAATTAAATCGTTCCACTTGCACATTCATAATTATGTGCAATTAAAATCTTTACATACCCAAAAAGTCTTATATGAAGCCCTGAACCCTTCAACTGTCACTCTTCATTATCTCCAAGCCTAACAATTTTACAGTGACACATTGTACACAATGAGATGTGCTAAAGAGGAAATATTATATTTTACTGATGTATGTGTTCTTTTAATTTCTCTGAATTAGCTTTTTGATATGGATGCTAATTGTTTTCTTTGAAAAGAGTCGCCACAGATATGTGATTTCTCTATGCCTGTTGCGCTTCAAAAAAAATACAGTTAATTGCAGGAAACAGGAATTTCTCTCTTTTTTATATATAAAAAAAATAATCAGCTGCATATCAAAGGAGTGAATCTTAATTCAACTTTCTGATTGTACATTAAAAAGAAACCTTCAGTGTTTGTGACCAGCACAGAGTGTTTGGCGACTTTTGATGTTTCCCCTCTTCATTTATTCATGAGGAGAGATGAATAATTAAAACAGGACGTTTGGCAAAACCAGCGCACACACAAAAAAAATATTTCCATATGAACTTTCAGCTCCAGCCCACGATAGTCTACAAGACACGTTACTGCAGGATTGTCCATATGGCAAGTGTGCATGGAACTCTGAAACCATAGACCTGGTCGAGACTTGGGATCTGGCCGTCAGTGGCTGACAGCTGTTACCGCTGTACAAATGCAAATGCTGAGTGTGGAGGAGACAAGTGTGGCAGATAAGAAAGGCTGAATTTAGGCCCATTCCTGGGTGTGATGAAGCCCTTGATAATAATAAGCCCACAGGGAGAGTGACAGACAGTTCTGGATGTCCAGGGGAAAGGCAGTGGGTTGCAACACTCCCACACAGTTATGCAGGAGAGACCTGAGCTACAACACAGAAACATCCTTGGTGGAAAAGCAGGTTGCTCCACATGCACCGGAAAGAAGGTCCTTGTGATGGAGAGGGAGGGTTTGGACTGTGGTTTCCCAAAGGCTGCTCACCAGCTAATAACATTTATTCTTAGCTTCAGTATTGCAGGAAGCAACATTTTTCACCCTGTATCTCATAAGAGGCTAATTTGACTTACACCTCATTCATTATAAGGAAATATTACAGAGAAGTGACAATATACCGTGCATACCAAAAGGTCTCAATCAGGCTCCAGTTTGTCTCACAAACCTTCAGAGAAACTTGTGTGTTTTTATTGTCAGCTTGGAGGACCTTGCTGTTGGAAGACATCTCTCCATATCATTGCCCAAGGCTTCTAACTCAGGTCCTCTGTGCAACATCACTGAATTTATTCTTCAAAATTTTTCACACAACTCTTGACCACCTGCGAACTTGTGCACTGGTGTTGGAATGACAATAAAAGGGTTCCTCTTCGTGCTCAGTGTAATAATCCATTACTGTACGTAGCTGTCTCTTTAACATTTCCCACAAATTCTTGTTGTCTGTGCAAATTACACATTTGGTTTTTTTGTGGGTTTTTTTTTGTGATTTGTTTTTGTTTTTTTTTGTGGGGGGTGTTTTTGTTTTTTAATATCTGTAGTCAGGATTTGGCTTCTTATACAGGCAAAAAAGGCAAAGATTCTGGAGCGTGGCTGGTTTGTGCTTGCCTGCGCACACCTTCAGGATGCCTCTCAAAAACAAACTCTAGTTTCACTCTGTTTTCTCTCGGAGCTTCACCTTTGCCTCTCCATTTCCTGAAGTGGAGTCTGTGGTTTATGAATTGTTTTACTATGACTTTGTCTTGTTTTCCCTCCAGAGCTGTGGTCTTTGCTTACATTCTCTGAATGGCAAAGCCCATTTGTTTCTTTTTATACTTCTGTCAGCTTAAACTTCCATCAGCCCTCTTCTCTGCTTGGGGTCTCTGATCCCCACTCAGACCTTATCTCAAATTAGGGATTCCACAAGCTTCTGTAAAATGAGGATCAACTTAAGTTCTCAGATTAAGTAAGATGAATAATTAAAATAAAAATTCTGTCTCCATTTTGCAATTCCTCACCCGATGTGAGGATCATCTCCTACTTCTGATCTGAAAATATAATTTTAAAAGCTAGCTTTTGTTCGCTGACAGTTTTGGTAGCTCCACCTGCACAGATTTCTTTCTTGAATGTTTTCCTGAGGCCCGTGGGCACTTTGGATGGGGGAAGCTGTGTACAGAGGTTGGTTCCATATTCTCCATATGGTCTCAGGGCACATTTAACAGTGTGTCAGAAGGACAGAGGGACACAGAGCATTTCCCAGAGGCAATCTTCCCAGAAATTAATAACACGTTCATAACACTTATAAAATCAATAGAAATTGTTTTCTTTTTCCCAGACTTCCCTTCCTCAGAAAATTACAATCAATATCTATGAAGAGATGGATCTTCTCAAACTGGTAGGACAAATTTAGCAGAATTTAGCAGGGGGTGATGGCTGGGGAGTGCCAGAGCTCATGAGCCAGGGATGTCAGACCTTTAAAGGGAGCCGCTGGCATCTACAAGGGCCAAGGGACCAAACCGGGCCACCAAGTGTGGCTGCAAAAAGAGTGATCTTGTGGTGTTTTCTTTTCCACAGAGGATTCCTGAGGGTTTCTAGGTGCAAGACTCACTCCCTGTCCGTATATTGTTAGCTAATATAAATAAGTTGATTAAGGGTTTGTTTAAATTGCATTTATCACATTCCATCCTTGTTGAAAAACCCTCTCCAAAAATCTAAGTGGCTGGAGCATTTGCAGAGAAGTGTTCTACTCACAGGAGTGATAATGAGTTAGGTGCAGCTGGGGATCAGGTATATGAGAATCACTGAACACTTGGCAAAGACTGTAATTCCCTTTCCCCCCATTCTTTTCCTTCTAATGTTTAAAAATAAATCAGGACAGATATTTGTACACCACCAACAGAAGCTTGTTTGTTTTGTTTTACAGAGCTCTTTCAGGTTGTAGGTTCTTATTGATTTATTTTTCTCCTTCTTTAGATCACTGAGGAGTATCTGCCAATAATTCTTCATGCCATTCCTTTTGGCAAAGTGGATTGTGTCTTTGACCCTGTGCCTCCACGTGGAAACCTCAGGCTTTGCTTGGATGTCACTTACATTTTTCTATATTTTGCTCTACACTTATATATGTTTTTCACCTTCTGACTATGGGAGTGGCCTTAAGCAAGGGGAAAAAAACACAGTCTCTTTGCATGGAATTTCCCAGGACGACCTGGTTCCCCCGGTGGGGTGTAGCTTTGCTGCCATTCCCCAGCTCTCCTCCCTCCTAGTCCCATATGGGTGGAGGCAGAAGGCATCAAGAGCATTGAGCACTGAGACTCCTCTGGGCTGAAGGGACATCTCTGTGTGGTTCTCCCACTTGGAAGATAAATGAGAGCAGATTCTCGTAGTCTTCTGAAATGCTTTTGCCCAAAGAGGGGATGAATTTGTTTTCAGCGGCGCCAGAATCCATGCAATAATGTAAACAAGAATCACGATTCCTCTTGCAGATCCATTGATCCACTTGTGTGGCGAGAAGGATTAAGCAGAAGTTTCTTGTAAGCCGATCACTGATGAGTTTCAACCACCTGGTGCAGGAATAGCTGTTTCATGAGTCATGTCCAACATGCACAAATCCTCACAGCGGCTACAGCCGATGGATTGCACAAGTGCCGTTCAGCACCACGCCTTTTCATGTGGGCTCTTTCCTTCTTTTTTGACATTGTTCACTTTGAAAAGATTAATATAAAGATGAAAATGCAAGAAAGAAAAACAGCAACTTAAAAATCTTCTTTATGCTTCTTATTTCTTGTTACTGCTAGTCACTCTGATCGTATCATCAGCTAAGTAGAGCATAATTGAACAGCAGATTGGCTTGGATGGCAGCTCTGCTGTACTACCAACCCAATAAATAGCACTTCTACTTCTAGCAAGGTGCTATATCAGATGCGTAACAAGATGTCATATGGATGCCAAAAGGTTACCCATTACTAAAATCATCCCAGAGAGAAAAGCGATATATTTAGACAGCATTTCTGCTTGAGTAACAAAGAAATGGTGTTGCAGTCATGAGAAATCAGCTCAAGAGTTCCTAGGAAATGTGTTGGGTTTCTTTTTTTTTTTTTTTTCAGCCTAAAATCTGTTGAGCACATTTGCTCATACAGTTGCATCACTGCCACGCCAGTGTGTCGAAGCGCGTAGGATTTGGTGGGATAGTCAGCCAGGATTCATTACAACAAACAACTGAACCATTGGAAAGACCTGGTCAGATCACCCAGTTACTGACAACTGACATCAGAAACAAAATTACCGTGCAAAGCTCCAGTTCTGGACCCTCAGCTGCTGTAGGCTGAGCGGACAGAGGCAAGACCATCCCATAGTTTACAGGTTTCCTTCTGTTCTGTCCAGAAACTTCAAATCTGTGCATCTCAAAATGCCTTCCCCAGTGTTTTACTCCAGTCATCCCTCTAATGTGGGATATGGACTTGGAGCAAGCACCTGAATGGCCCAAGATACGTCAAAATGTTGAGTCTGTCACAAGTACCTGATGGTCACAAGGAGAGAGTAGCTGTGCTCAACTCTGCATGATGGAGGAAACTTCAAACTTGTGTCACCAGGTCTGCTTGGAAAAGCAGGGCGCTCCAAAACAAACCCTAATCCCAGTGCTGCAGAATCTAGTGCTGCTGTGGATGGCCAGGATATTCCCTCAAACACGACCAAAAATCAAAATTCTGCATTTGGTGGTTGAACAGAGACATTTCTGTAGGCTCAAAAGGAAATATTCATTTCAATCCTCAGCTTTAAAGCAACAAGATTTATTTTTCTATACAATTTTTTTATTTTGAGATAAAAAGTTTTTTCAAACAAATCTAAAATATTTTTTTAACAATTTAACAAAAACAGCTTATTTTTTCCCCCCTGAAATGACACTTAATCTAATGCAAAATCATCACTTTTTTGAGTTTTCTCTGGCCTTCCAGTTTACTCTCCACTGAAAAAACTGAAAGGGCCAGATAGAATTTACAATGAACAGTTTCTGTTTTTTCCCTGTACAAAACGAGTGAGTAAATCAGGTGGAAACCCCTGACAGGACGAAGAGATGGTTCCTGCTCTGGGAAGATATGGAGCCTGTTCCAAGAATTTTCCAAACCAGAGGTGAAGCATGCAAGGAAATGAATGGAGAGCCTGCAAACAGGAGATGCCATAGAGGAGACAGTGTGAGTCAGCAGACAGGTGAGGCAGAACCTCAGATACACTTCAGGATTGATTTTGTTCTTCCCCTAATATTAAAAGTCAGAGGAGAGCTCTGTGTAGCTGCAGTAAGGCTCCAGACCTTTAGATTTTGAAATGAAGTGTTTGTAGATCGCTGAAGATCCAAATTATGCCAAAATTATGTTATTAAAGTGTAATCATCTTGTTAGCTGCTTAGAACATTTTCTTCATTATCACTTCATTCATACTTATGATGATGAACAGATGGTACCAGTGTCATAGCACAGCATAAATCGCTCCCAAATGTTGTTTGAAAACAGTCAGAAGGTGGTAGGGACATCCTCCTGCTGATGAGCCTGGCTCACGCTGCTTGCTGCAAGAGGAATTACTGCAACCTGCTTTGCCACTTAACCTTTGCTGGCTGCTGGCACCAAAACACTGCCAGTCCTGTGCCAACACACGTTATATTTATACTGAGAACAAGGTGTGCTTATTTTTTCAGCAAAGACTGGTGAACTTCAATCCTGAGCAGCCAAGGAAACGGTGCAATTGGAAGGTGCCTGTTGCAGTTTTAGCTGGCACCAGCACTGGAGCTGGACCTGAGAGTGAGGCAGGGGGAGTATGTCCCACATGCTCCCTGCACCTACTGCCCAGCTCATGGTTCATAGGGCAAACTCAAAATTAAGGTTTAATCCAGAGCACAGTGCCCTTTCAAAGTTCACTGATTCCTAAAGTATCCCACAGACCAGCTGCACAAAGGCCCTCTCTCCAGCAAGCAGCAGGAGAGCCATGGAGCCCAGTTTGTTTGTGGGTTCTCTCTCTGATGGTTCCTTTCCCTGGTTTGGGCAGGTGCACCACCACAGTCCACGGCAGGAATGAAAGTGCTCAGAGCAAACACTCTGTTTTAGTGTTTTTACTCAGAATCAGAAAACACACATATTGCAGACCCCAGTCCCCAAATCCAGGAGACACAGGTGGAATTCAAAGCCAGAGCACCTAAGCATGAAAAGATGAACACACGCACAAAAACCACCCAGGAATGCCAAACAACAGCTACCATAAGGTTATTAATCCCTATTTAAAAAAAAAAAAGGCAGAACAAATAAGGATGAAAAAAAATTAATGTTAACGTTTTTCAAATTTATACAAGGCAGACTTCTTCTTACTTTTTTTCAACCCTAACTCTGTCCCACACCCACAAGCTGCACTGAACAAGGGGCAGAGCCTTTGATTTCTAGGTGTAATCAACATTACTCAGGCCAAAAGAGCAATGTGATCTCTACCTGCAGCACAAGGAGGGTGAATTTTGTCACTGCATGAGGTAAGAACCCCCTGTTTAGATTAAAAGTATTTACATCTCTAATTTCCCTTGATTCCCCTTTGCAGATTTGGTTCTAGCTATTGGAAGAATTTCCTCCCATAAATCTTTTATTAGCCACTAGAGGGGAATGTATAACACAGTGAGAAGGGAGAGAGCGACAGCACATTAAAGTTGCAGCCAGTTTGCTCACCCAGGTGAAGCATTTAGTGTCATGTTGGATCTTTATAGTTTTTAGCAGCTAATTTCACCTTTATCTTGTGCCTGTTATTTTCTTCTTTTCTGTCATATTGATTTCTCTCACCCACTGCCAGTTTAGGCTAGTTTATGCTAAAGTCATGGACTTTTCAGGTGAGAAAACCAATTCTTACAGACACTTAATTTGATGCTTAATACCCTCATAAATCCATAAATCATGCATTTGAGAATGTGATCACCACTGAAACAGTGTCCTATTCAAAACTGTTTACAGAGCATAGCAAGCAGAACATTTCTATCCCAGGAGAAATGCCGGCATTTCAGCCTTCCTCTCCATTTAAAACAGGATTAAAAAGTAAGATTCAGATTCAGATTTTTTTTTGTGTGTGTGTGGGATGGAAATTCCACATTAATTCCAGTTAGGAAATGACAAACAGATTCATTTGGGTGTTCCTCTAACAGAATGAAACTTTCAGCACTTTTAGAACTGATGTTTTTTTCACTTCAGTCACTGATAAAACAACCCTAAATGTCCTGCATCAAGAATGTGTTGCTCTGAGGCGTACGGGAGCCAGGCAGTGCTGGGACCCGGGTCTGCTTTTCCCTGCAGCCCAGACTTCCTAAGCAGGCCACAGCTTGTATCATACCCCAAAGTCCCATCATCACTTGATGTTACTCTCATCCAGGTCAGGAGAAAACCAGCACGTGGGCTTGCAGCCCTCTTGGGAATCGGGACAGCGGGGTGCTGTGTGGGTTTGTGCAGTGGGTAATGAGAGTCTGGCATCCTCACTGAGTACTGCACGTGAAACCTGTGTCCTGGCTCCCACGGTGGGTGAGGAGCTGTGAGCACCAGGGCTGGGGATGGGAGCAGTCTGTAAGGCTGGGAGCTGAGCTCCTGCTGCCAGTTGGCAAAGGATCACAGGGACACTCGCTCCAGGAAGAAAAAAGGAAAAGTCATTAAGAAAGGCAAGGAACTACTGGAGAGGATCCAGTGGAGGGTTTCAAAAATGATGAGGCGACTGGAACATCTCTCTTACAAGGGGTGGCTGAGGGAATGGGGATGTTGAGGCTGGACAAGAGACGACTCAGAGGGGATCTCGCCAAAACATCAAATATCTTCAGGTTGTGCATCAAGAGGAAGAGGGCAGAGACTCTTCAGTGGCGCCCAGAGACAGGAAAAGGGGCAACAGGCACAAACTGGGACACAGGATGTTCTCACAGGATGACAAAGAAAAACTTCATTACTGTGAGGGTGACTCAGCACTGGAACAGCTGCCCAGAGAGGCTGTGGAATCTCCTTCTCCAGAGATATCCACAACCCACCTGGACAAGATCCTGTGCGACCTGCTGTAGATGACTCTGCTTTAGCAGGAGGGTTGGAACAGAGGATCCCCAGAGGTCCCTTCAAATTCCAACCACTCTGCGAATCTGTGAAGTGATTTAAAAAGTGTTTCAAGTCAAAGGAAACAGTTAATTGCATTTGCTGTGGAAATTGCAAATATTCAATAAAACAAAACCTTTCCAATAGAAAATTTGGATCTGGCAGTAACTGCGTTTTTATTGGGAAAAATATTCTTTAAAAAAAATTTATTTATCATCCTGATAAAAGATTCCAAATCATATCTGGTTATTTGCATCAGAGATTTACATTTCAAATATGTCTTGTGGATGAGCCAAATTTTTGGCAGATGGGAATTAACAGATTCAAGTCAATAGAGCCAGAGAGACCAACCAAACAAAAAAAAGAAAAAGGAAAATGCATCTCTACATTTTCAAATGCTCTCTCTTGATAGCATATGGATGGATGCTATTAAACTATCTGCTCTACAAAGAGGCTTTCATCAGAACACTAGAAGGTCATGCTACCCCTTCAGTCTTCTCTCTCAAATCCCTGAAAACCCTCATGCATGTTCTCTGGAAGATGTGGAGCTCCCATACATTGCTGAAGTTGACCTCTGCCTACAGCCCCCTGAGACATAATCCCTAGACTTACCCATGGCTTCACTCAAGTCACTGCAGGTGTGATGTTGAGAAGAATTGGTTTGTTTTCACCAGAGGGACTTCCAGCCCAACAGAAACTTTGCCATGCAAATAAAGGCAGATGTTTGACTTTGGACCCTCAGCTTTTATATTCAGGGCACAGTTTGTGAGGAGATTAAGTAAGAAGTTTCAGATGTTTCTCTCAATAAGGGCAGGTAAAAACCATACACTGCAATTTGCCATGTTTTAGATGTATCTTCTGCTGAGGGCCCAGTGAGACTATTGTGTGATGAGTAGCCTCAAAGCTACACCAGTGCTATTCATTCATATTCTGCTGATGCCAAGGAAGCACAATTAGGAGCTGATGCAACAGCAAACACACACTTTGCTAAAATGATCACATTTAGTGTGATTCCCATAATAAAAGCATGAGCCAGCACGGGGAGCCTCTTTCAGTTTACACAGAGAGACTTGGGGTCTCCAGACAGTCAGAACAGAGCCAATGTTTCTGAGTAAACTTTGTTAGGAAAACAGATTAAAAACTCTAGAGGTTTAGTTAAATCTTACACAGAAAAACACCTTGTTACCCTCCTGAATTAGAATCATAATTTATTGCTAGTGAATAACACATATTAAGTGGTGGTAAATATGTCTTTGTAACAAAGTTTACAGGATGATTTTTTTTCTTTTATCTGAAACATGCAAAATTAGCTATTCTATTCTGATTTTTACTATTTTATTGTGACTAGTTGTGCAATAGTTGCTACAATCAACTGGCTCAGTAGTGAGTAATTAACTGGAAATAGTCAAGTCTCCATATTTAAATTCTTCTAGTTGGACACAGTAGCCTTGTCATGTGGATGTGCCTCTGACTAGAATATTGTCCCATCTAGAAATAGGATTTAGGTTTTAACATAGTAGATATAAGCCGCCCACATTCAATTATTTTCTAGGAAAGCAGGAAGATACTTCCTTAAAATCAACTCTTTCTTTAAAATCTGCTCTAAAACTTAGCCATTCTGTTGGTGATCATTTATATAAGATGAATATAAAAGGAGGAAACAACTCCCTCCTGTCTGAGATGGATTTGCAACCTCACATTCCTGTTCTTTTCTAGCATTGCCCAAGAATTTACCTCCACTTTTATGTGTGAGTAGCAGTACCAGCTGTTGCAGTGAGCCCTCTTATGCTGATGGAGTAGGGCCAGGAGCAGATGATGCTTCAGATGCACAGACAGACTGATGCTTCAAAGGCTGTGCTGAGAGATGGTTACCCCTTGAGTTCAGGTCCATGGCTGATCTCCCTTCATGGTTTTCTTGACCTGTGATGGGGATCAGCTGGATCTGGGAAGGATCGCACTGGATCACAAGACCAGGAGTTCAGGTTTTATAATGCCCTGGAAATGTGAGAGCCAAAGGCAGCCTGAAACTCTGACACAGGTGTGATGTGGGGCTGTTAGGCTGGAGATCAAATACCCCACTGTCCATTTTCTGCAGCCAAAAGAGAAAGACATTTTCCTGATTCATTATCACCACCATCTTTATATTAATGAAGATGGAATTGGGATGCTTATAGCAACGTGATCATCTCTGATGACAACATGACATCTCTGCCCATGGCAGGGGGTTGGAACTTGATTATCTTTAAAATCCCTTCCAACCCAACCCAACCCATTCTGTGAGTCTATACTTGCTGCTGAGTTTTCTGCTTTGTTGTACCTTCCCCTAAGCCCTGTGGTCCCCTCCATCCCAGCACTCGCCCTCTCTGTCCCAAAGAAGGGTTGGCCATTTGACCGCGCTGGGAGCATGCGTTCATCCACACCGCCTGTGCTGTATCTCACCTGAACTGAATTATTCACTGTGTGTGAATTCTGTGTGGGCTGAAAGTGAAAATCTAAGCCACGTTCCCTTTCTCCTCACTCTAGGAAAAAAGGAACCCCGAAACAAACCACCCAGATTCTTACAAATTGCTCTGTAGGGATTATTTTACCTTTTTATAACTTGATTTGATTTTATGTCTGACACAATGTTACTGTTTTTGACAGTTAAACTTTCCAGTCTGCTTGTTCCATATATTTTAATATCCTGTTACCTCTGGCAGGGAAGAGCTAAAATTTCGTGCCAGATATTGATGGTGATGGGGAAGAGACTTTTTTAAAAATTTACTCAAAAAACAGAACTACTTGCCTCTATCTGAGGCAACACAAATTCCTAAGCAACTACTGGTAATAGTTAGCTAAGCAAAAAATTGGAAAATCAAAGTGAACATCCCACTTCCATTCAGTCCCTGCCCCTTCTCAACACAGAAAAATGCATATTACTTATGAGGAGCTCTGTTGTCCTTCCACTCCAAGGCAACGTGTCAGCAAAGGGTGACAGAACCTGAGTACTGAGAAGCGCTTGTCCCCTCACTTGTCCTACACAGTGTTCCATGTTGTTATGGTGGGAGTTGCCTCCAAGGTTCTCACCTTGCAAAAGACAGGGCTAAATTCATCTTTTGAGACAGTCACACAAAGAGGGTTGGGGAAGAAATAGATCTTAATGTATAGATTATGACAGTCATGGCTCATTCTTTGGAAGAAATATGATCTGGGCAGGCTGAGGTCATGGTTGTGCAGGCAGGTAGTGAGCAATTTGCCACACTTTTAAGTCAAAGTCATAATGCTCAATATTTCATATGCAGCGATAGAAAAAAAAATCCACATGATTTCCTGAATAAGTTGTTCGGATGTTTCACAGATGGTGTTAGAAAGGAGACATTGAAATCATTTGCCTAATGCAATTTCATTACTATAAATTTTAAGAACATCCCATCTCAATTTACTCCTGCTTCTCAGATACAACTCTTCATTTAGTTATTTGAAACTAGTTTATTCAAGTATGCAGAGACTCTGGGACATTTGCACAGCAATGTCAGATGCTATCTGGGAAATAAGTAGTACATTTGCAGGCTCTGAAAGTAATTTTTGATGACACCCTTAAATCAACTTCATGGTCAGTTTTCTCATTTTGAGCAAGAACTGGGATTCCATTGTGATAACTGAAAGCTGCATGTTACTTGATCTACAGTAATGTAGAATAATTACTAGTCCATTGCACTTCATTACACTACTGTAATAGGCAGCAGGTCAGTGTTTGAGCTACAGCTGCTCTGAAAATTGAGCTGACACTGATACTATGGTAGAAGTGATAGCAAAAGGCTCTCATGCAAATTGCTGAAATTAGCCTCCACTCAATGGGTTTTGAAATGCAATACATGGCTCTGATCCGGACACCTGGTTTGGGCTAACTTTTTTTTTTTTTTTTGATACAATGGGATGGTCATGAAATAAATGAATTGTTTAAAGCAATCTGCCTTACAAAAGGTCACCGAAATGCCAGAGGATTCAAAATACCACACAACTGTTGGACTCTGGCTAATAACGTTCTCTAACACATCACTGGAGACTATGTGCCGGTGTTTTTATTTTATTCAGATGATTCTCACGATGATTTGCAAGCGTTCTGCTCCTGTATTCGCAGGACATTTCATTGCATAAGACACTGCTGCTACTTTTAATCAATGCACTTAATCTACCCAGCCTTCAGGAGAGGGCAACAGGCAGAGGGTATGAAAAACAAGGTGCTTTCCTTTAGCAGCTAGTGGGAATCTGAATTCAGCTGGCTGCTGCACTGCAGGATCCCCCATGCAGTCATTTAGTGAGGCACACAATGATTCTTGCTTCAAGCTGAACCTTCCTACAAAGTCTCCGAAGAGCACTCAGGGTAACACACCACTGAAACACTTCTTACTGCTATTCAAAAATAGATGTGGTTGTTTTTAAGGAAAATGAAATATTTCTCCTCTGAAACATTCATTTAATGAAACTATTCATTTTAGTAAGTTGTGTTCTGCTGGAAAACAGTTGTCTGAGCAGGCATCCCACATCTCCACTCTAGGTAATTCTTATCAATACTCACAAAAAAAAAAAAAAAGAGAAACTTGACACGTGGAGAAAGAAATCTTGTCAAACCTCTGGAGAAAAGTGAAGTGTTTTATAGAAAAACCATATACATTGCCCCTGCTATTCCCCTGTAGATATTTTCTTTACTGCAGCCTGCCCAGCCACACACTGTGTGTTTCCAATAGAAAATGTCACCTACTCTGTGACAGGGACCTGGTGAGTCCCCCTCTGTCCCTGAACAGCCTTGAATGGAGTTGGGGGAGCCCAAGCAGACACTTTCCTTTTTCTGAGCTACGACACCACAGTAACTGTTCTGTTTCTGTCTCTAGCATTTGGTGTTCAGTGTGATTTAGACAGGTCCCTTTCTTTTCAAAAGGTGCCCACGATTGAAAGGAATCCCTCGACACCTGCCAGCACATCTTTAATGAATAACCACGCTGCTTTTTGTATGAGGTGGAATCATTTAAAATGATGCTTTGGCTGGAAATATTCTCTTGACATTTGTATTTACCAGCTTCAATACGTACTCAAAGAGATATTGTGAACGTATACACAGACATTTGAAATCTTACCCCATTAATGCACTGTGAACTGCCTATAGATTGTGCAGTTGTCTGTATCTTTCCTAACCTCTTGGGGGATTATTGCTAGAATTGACTACCACTGTTTGTTTGAACTCTTTATAAATTAATAAAAAAATCAATACCTGGTTGTAAATGCCAGCTAATCACAAATAGCTTTGTACAAATTAGAGCAGGGATATAAGAAGAAAGTAAATGGACAATGCCTGTGAGGGTGAAAAAGTCAACACTCAAAGTTCATGTGCTACCTGAATGATTCCAGATACATTCAGCCTCTTCCCATGGTTTTGTTATTCATGAGAGATGGAAGTGGAGGAAGAGAGCTAAGCAAACACAACCCATGCTGTATGGGCAATGAATACAAAGAGGCACTAAGCCATGAGAGTAGGAACTCTATCAGAGAGAGCTGGGATGCTGGAAAATTCATCAGCTGTATTTCAAAATGAAAAAAAAAAACACCAACAAACCCTTTTTTAAAAACTGATTTCTGGATTAATATCTGGGAAAGAATTTTCTGTCAGATCCGAACTCCTTCCTTTTCTACCTCAGGAAACACTTCTGAGGTTTACCTATGGCAACTGTGATACAGCTATGTCAGCCAACAGCACCCATGAGGTGGGATTCGCAGTTAAGATACTGCACAGTTGTGAGAAGATTGAGGTATTGCCCCCAAAAGTTACACAGGTATCCGTGACACAGGAAAGCATTCCTTTTCATATATATGAAGCAATTCTTTGGGAAGGGATATTCCCCAGTGTTATCATGTTCCAAGAATGACAACCAGAGAGAAAATGGAAATGTATCACATCATCAGCTTTGCTTCATCTAATTCAACGAGATCCCATGGATCTGTTGGTACATTTGGTGCAGTGTCAGTCCCTTGTTGAGAAGAAAGTCCCTTGTTGTAAAGAAAGGTTAAGTGTACGCAGCCAAATCGACAGAGCTCTGGGTGAGGAAGCAGCCTGGGACCTATGCATCATACAGATTGACCTTCATGCAGGTGGGATCCTCCTGGAATATCACAGCAACGGGGAAACGAGAGATCTTCCTAAGGGATCCTAAACCTTTTGTGCTTCAGCCTGTTTGGCTGCTCATCTTCTCAACCTGTTTTGCTACTTAGCAATGACAGCACCCACAATTCTGTGCAGTATGAAGTAGCGGGGATTTGCTGGCTAAAATACCAATGCAATACAATTTCAGTGCAGCAAAACAAAGCAATTCTGTATAGACACACCCTGAGTTTAAAAAAAGATATTTCCTACTTAGCGTTTTATGAGGTTTCTGTTTGGCAAAAGCATTTTTCCCCAGTATAATTCCCAGCTGAAAATATGCTAAATTTTTTTTATTAGTAGTATTTTATTTCCCAGGTAAGGCTGGTACTCTTTTATTAATTTTTTTGACTGATGCAGATGTATACTCTAAAAATCCTTCAAAGAGGGATTTGGTTGGTTGGTTTTGGTTAGGTTTTGTTTTGTTCGTTTGGGTGTTTTTGTTGGTTGTTTTTTTGTGTGTGCAATTTGTTTTCCAGTGTTTCCATAATGGTAAAATACTGTCCGAGCTGCTCTGCGAGCTGTTGTGCAAGACTTACATGAACCTTCAGTTCACCCAGTTTAAGCTGTGAAAGGAAATCGCAAATGCAGTTTCCAGCATACACAGAAGACCCTGGAAGCACATCCAGAAAACTTGCTGTTTTGGATAAATTGCTGTTTTCATGTACTTCTTTTTCTCACAGTAGCCATCCTTTCCCTGTGTTTGTTCTCATTTCAAATTACCAGCTGAGCCTTTCATCTAAAATACAAGGGACATTACCAAGGTATTAGTAGTTAAGCTGCTTTGTTAATTACAGCCGGGCTCCTCTTTTCCCTGCCTGTCAGTTCAGCAGCAACAACAGAGCCAAATGGCTCTACACCTGCTCTGGGCAGCTCCTGCTCACACACAAATCTCTGCTGTGAGAGATCTCCACGTGCTCTTCTAACTCCTGGACAGGTGGAAGACCAGCCAAGGGCACCACCATTTGGCCACACAAGGTCACACAACAGAGCAACCTCTCCAGGCTGAACTCAACATCTGCTCAAATGGAAGTCACTGAAAAGTTGTGACCATCCATGGCACCGTTCTCATGCCTTCTCCAGGCCTACATGTGGCCCTTTGTGTGCATCCTGAATCCACAAAGGGGCATGATTATATTTTCTGTGTTGTTCTCTATTTCTTTCTTCATAATATCCAGCTTTTGTTTTGACTGTGGTCTGGCATTTCTGCAAAAGTACTCGTTATAACCCTAACACTGTTCCTCACACTTGCAGGTAACCAGGACTTCATTGAAGTATCTGCAAAATTAAATATTTTTCCATTTTCATCACAATGCACTCACATCAAATTCCAACTTTTTTTCCTTTTTTTTTTCTTGTCACTCTTCTATTGATAAGGCCCTTCTTCGGTTTTTCACTATTAACCTGCATGTTTACTCCCCTGGTAATCCAAGTATCCTCAGAAGATTTCGCTAAGACAGAATTGCTTATTGCTGACTGGTGACTGCAGGGTCACCCCTAGACACTGTGGGAACCAAGGGGGCCCTGAGCTGTGACCCAGCAGCCCTGAGGGCAGGCACTTGTTGCTGCTCCATCCATCCTCAAGTTTGTTCAGGTGAGAAATCTGCCAAAGCTTAGGACAGCACATTCACTAGAATATCCATATTTAAGAGCATGGGGATTTCACATGGTACTGCCATCTCCAGTATTCAGAAGACTGAGATAAGTCAAGATAAAGCCTTTACCCGTGTAATGAGTATTTGGGGTTATTGCTTTTCTAAACTGCAAATATTTCTTATGCAGTTAACAAAGCAATTGTCTGCAGATCACATCTGGCCTGTCGAAAGAGATTCACCTAGTGATATCAGTATCATTGCATGCAATTGTGTTTCCTTATTTTTGTTTATACTTTTAAAGAAAGCTCGCACAAAGTGAAAATAAAAATGAACAAACTCTAATCTTTCAGGGCCAAACGATAGCTAAGGAAAAAAACAAAGCCAATTTATTTTTCCCTTCTGTAATTCCGTTTGTGAATAGAATGTAAATCAAGTTAGCTGGATAATTTGCTAAAACCCATGGATGCAATAATTCTTATGTTGTTCTAACAGAGAAAGAAAGTAGAAAATGTTACAGGGAGAGACAATATGCAATTATGTATGAATGCTAACACCCTAAGGGACAAATTACCAACAATGACAGTAAAATACTGCAGATTTCTTTTTGTGCTACAGTATAATTGACTTATACTCCTACAAGAAGAAACAGCTTAGCTTTGGAAAAAAAATTTAAAAATACAAGCTATGTATTTGCTGGAAAGTATAGAGACTCTTTGTTTTTCCACTTTGCTTTACCTATGGTATTGACTGCATTCGTTTATTTTTAACTTACATGTGTAACTTTATTTCAGATGACATAATTTTTTTAATCTGTTCAAGAAATCATTAATCTTTCTTAATGGTATTAATTATGTGGCTTCAATTACTTAATCAAACGTAGTCAATACATTCAATGCAAACACTTTTAAAATCACATGTGGGAAACCTCTTTGTTGTTTAAGTGAAGGAGAAATAAATCTTTCTCTAATGACTCACAAGAGCTGAGCCTCAAGGGGCTGTTCCCATCCATCAACACTACACCTTGCAGAATCTGCTGCGTGGCATGGGAGAGCAGTAGTTGATGTAACCTGATAAGCAGCAATCTGCAAACACCAATCTTGGGGCAGAATAAGGACCTTAATTTGAATTTTATTGTTACCTCAAGGAAGATTAAAGAAACACAGTCAAGGTTGGCTGCTCAGCATCCAGGGTACTTTTTGAGTCATATTTGCAAGGTCCACATGATTAGACTTCAGACTCCCCCCACTCTCCTGCATAAATCCTCTGATTCTGTTTTTTTGTAGGGTGGTTAAGGAGTTGAGACAGATGTTAATAAAGAACTTTATGCTTTGCATTTAGAGGTGTGATGCTTTTATTGTTGCAGAGTACCTGGATGTGACCATGAGTAAGGCCTCCAAAGATTACCTACGAAAATGGGCAACAAATTGCTTGTAAATTAATTACATGGTATCTTGGAACACCTCGAGTTGGTAAAGGACCTATATGGAGCCTCAAGTCCAATGCCCTGCTCCTCACAGGACTAGCTACAACTAAATGATATGACTGAGATTGTGCAGATGTTCCACAAGCTCTGTCAGGCTTGTTGCTGTGACCATTCCCCTGGGGAGCCTGTTCCAGTGACTGACCAACCTCTAAGAAAGGAACCTTTTCCTAATGTCCAATCTGAACATTTTGTCTAGAAGGATCCTCTGAGAGTCAGTATCAAAAGCTTCACTAAAGTGAAAGAAGTCCACATCCAAAGAATCAAAAGAATCAAACCACACTGGAGAATTAGAGATGTGCTCTTGGAGAACAGAGCAGCAGATTCCCACCAGCACAGAGCCAGGTTTGCCTTTTCTGTCTCCTTGATTTTTTCAAGGACAGTATCTTTCTAAAGGATGGGAAAACAAAGGCAAACATATTTTACATTGTTAAAGACAATTAAGCTCAAATTAACTTAGAAAGGTTTTGAACTGCAAAATTGGGAACTACATTATGTAATAGCCAAAGGAAAATGGAAACTAGCAGGGCTTAGTCTTACCTGGGGAGGTATAAATCATTGAATGTACCATTATACTGTACAAGGAGGCACCCTGCCTCAGAGGAGTCCTTATATCAATTCATGCTGCTTGCTGACCAATCATCCTGACCACTCCTGATCTCATTATGGTGGAGAAAAATGAGACTCTGCACAAAATATCTCTCTGAGTTATATTCTGTTATCAAAATTTGCAGGAGAGTTATTGATGGGAACTCATGCACCATCTGAAGCTGTCAGACGGCTCAATTCAGCTGCTGTAAAACTATTCAAGTCAAAATTGAAAAACATGCAAACATCTGAGAGAAAATGAATGGATAAGCAAAGAGTTCTCTTAACACTTCCCAGTAGAGGTGCAACTATGACTTAACAGTCTCATGACGTTTTTTAAATGACCGGACACTTTTTAAAAGTACTAATGAACTAATGCAGACACTACATCTTCTAAAGCCTGCTACCACCACCATCAGTGAGTAAACTGGAGAGAGTGCATGGATTCATCTACCTGCAGAAAAGGGACCAAAATGTGACTTTGGGTTAGTAGGAAATGTGAGGCAGCAACATTTTGTGTTCTTTGAGGAGTAGAAGGGTTGTCACTGAATAAATACAATGTCTGATCACATGGCAAAGATATATTTTGCTCTAAAAAGACAGAGATACTGCAGACACAGTCCCTATGGAAGAATTATTGTGGAAGGCACTGAACCTCCCAATACAACAAATGCAAAGTCCTGAGTTAAAAGCCATGCCAGGTGGGCACCATAGCAGAGGAGACCAATGACTTCTGTTAGCCCCCAAATACTTCTAGTAGTACCTTGCACAAGCAGCAGGTACTTTGTCCTGCTCCCAGTTAGCCCATTACTCTACTGTGTAATGTACCCCCAAGTGTGGCTGGAAAGTAACAAAACTTTGAAATTACATGAGCAATTGGTTTGCACATCTCTATCTATGAGTGGTCTGAACACTGAAACAGCTTACCTGCTCTCAGAAGAACATTAGAGTTTGGCCTATCAAATTCATCTCATTTCTTCTCTTTCTTTGACCAGCAATTGGATTTTTAATAGGTTAAGGAGGCTAGGAGAGGTTTTGCAGACAAGAAGTGAGCAAAGTTATAGCTCTTGCCTATGAAGACACTAAGCATTTTCTCACTTGGCTTGCCAGTTTTAGTCTTCCTCAGGCATGGAGAGAGATTTTAGCCTGATAGCAGCAGACACAGCATCTGAGAGCAGATTAGAGTCAAGAAGAAAGCGATAGAGGTGACTTCTTCAGAACATAAGTAGTTCTCCTGTAACACTTAAGCCCTTATCAGGTTTAGGTGCCTTCTCTCTGCCTTTGACCTTAAGCCCCAGTGAGATAAGATTTGATGACTGTCCCCATGGCTAAGCAAGATGTTTACCTGTTATATTACATATGCACTGCATATACATTCTCTTGGGCTCAGAATGATTATACAAACGCTAATAATCAATTAAAGTCTCACAGGTCCTGAGATTAGGAAGGGTTATTATCTTCATTTTACAGATAGGGAAGAAAGCTTTGAAAGGTTACATGATTTTTTCCAGAGGTCACTTGGGCTGTGATATACGAAGGGCTCCTGAGTATCAAGGCTGTTCATAAGGATTCCTACACTTCAGTGTTAAGGCCTGGGACAAACTCTGATCAAGAGTTGAACTGATCTTTTAATATGCTGTTGCGCACCAAGCTCTAAGTCAGAAGATTAATGCTGATTTAGTTATATCCAACATGTTTAGTATCATTTCATAGTCTGACACTGATGATCAGTGTCTGAAACTTCTGTTTTTCCATCCTCTTACTTTTGTGAGACATTAAAATCTCCTTACCACCTGGTTAAACTGGCAAATATCAGCTTAAACACCTGTGTTCCTGATATATCTATTAATATCACAGCATGCAGCACATGCCAGGTGCATTACTCTGAGAGGCTTGGGGTAGGGATTCAGTCTAAAATTATGCTGGTCTCATTAAGAACCATGTTTTCGTCTTTCTCACTGCGTTCCTCTAATCTTCTTACAAGGCAAACAAGCCAGGTGTTTTCTGAGTACTCGCACAGAAAATACTGTACTTTGAACCAAGCTTCAGATATTTATAGACTCAGTTTTGTGCAATTATGGTATTGTTTGTGTGGTGCAGAGTTTAAGCAGGCCAACTGAGAACAAAATATCGCCCTTTCATTCTTTCACATAACCCAAAGAGTAATAAAGATTTTGTGAAGGTTCATAAGTCATTTCAAACACCCTCTGAGAGCAGCAGTGCAGCCATTTAGTAACTCTCAGTTATATCTTGAGAAATACTTTTCAATATATGCAGGCTGTACTTTTACATTTATTTAATTTTAAAGGAAATATGCAAAGAATCTGAGGTGGGAAGGAGTTGCATGGAAAACAAAGCTTATGTGAATGACTTCTCACTCCAGAATGAAGTTAAAGGCCATCCAAAAGTTGTGTGAATACTGTGCTAAGTCTCTCATTTTAGAAACATTGTTGGATAACACGAGCAGATTCCAGACTAATACAGCTGCATACCCCTCTATCACACAGCTGCCAATTCCTAGCAAGTTCTGCAATATAGTGACAGTAATGGAAAGCAAAATGATCTCTAAATAATGGTTTAAGATGGTTACTTGATAAAGGGCACCGCAATAATTATGATCAATGGAGCATGGATTCAATATATATTGCCCATTTAGATGCACCAGATTAGCTTAACAGCTTTCTTTAATGTTCTGAGTATTTTGTGTGTGTCTGTGTGTGTGGTTGTGCATGTGTATATGAGAGGGACAGCACTGCACATTTCGGTGTATTCCTCATTATTTAATATTTATCAATGCAGATGAGCACCTTGCTGCATGGGAAAGTGAAATGCAAAAGTTAGACTACCAGTTGCAAAGACAAAGTATAAAGAGTTGTGGGTTTTTTTTTTAAGATGCAGTAATTTTATGCTCTTAGTGCCAATAATTGCAGAAATAATATTTATATGTTTAAAAACACACACGCACAGTAGGAGATAGAAAAAACATGCAGCTGGACTGAGTGCTTCTTGGTTCCTGCAGACAAACTGAAACAAGGTGATGGCTTGAGAAGAAACAGAGGCAGTGCTGGGTTCTGACTCACACCAGGAGGGTCTAGGGATGCCCTGCAGGTTCCCAAGTTTCTGGGAATTGTATTTCTTCACAAAATATGAGTTTCTGAAATACAACTCGCTGCTAAATTTCGAAGAGCAGAAGAAGTGATTAAATTATCATCTCTAGGACAGTTTCACTGCCCACTGAACTTCCATGGAGGGTCATCCATCAGCTCCAGCATTACACGGAGCTGACAGTAGGGCTGTATCATGAGGTATAATGTGCTTTGGTCAAACATGTGACCTTATTTACACAAATCTGCTGCATGAGCCCTTTCTGCTCCTCGTTGGCCACGTTACTGCAGGATGAGTGGCTCTGCTGTTTTAAAAATGTGCAGAACATTGTTATTGATAATTTTACTTGAGAAACTGAGGCACAGCTGGGATGAAATTTTCCCAGAAAAACGCAGGCACGGGTTTTGCTGGAAACAAATGGCTGACTTCCCACTTCCAGCCTCATGCCTAACCACTGGCATATGCTGCCTCTTATTATGCAATGAAATAACTTTCAGATGAGGTTTGGTTTCAAACCGAAGAAGGACAGAAGTTTTGTCTCATAGCTCTGATGAATTTAGGACTGTATTTATGACAGGGCATAGAAGTACAATGGCAAATGTCACAGACAGTATTAGACCTCAGCAACTAAAGAAGCAAAGCTATTTTTAAATTATAGCGTGAATACAAAATCTAGCTAAGACTGCTCCTAAATGTATTTATATGACATAAACCCTAAACAAACAAAGAGCACAGCCCAAACCCCCACACTAAGGTTTTGGAGATTTCATTTGATGTTGTTTTTGGGTTTTTTTCAGTGTAGATTTTTTTTTTTGATTAGGCTCTATTAATAACTGCAGCATCGAACTTTGATTGGGTCCCTAAGATGTCCCCACTTGGTGAGAATTCTTACCAGGTGCATTTTTCCATATATTGAGGTATATACAAAGGAAAGCCCTGTCAGCTGCTGCCTGGCCAGCCATTCCCCCTGCAGGGATGCCTTGTGGGGCTGTGCACCACCACCAAACTCTTCTGCCTGATTCTCTGCTCAGGGTGAAAAGCAATCCTGCAGGGGTAGCAAAATGCACCGAGTCCTGTCCTGCAGGTGATGCAATTCTTCATGTTGATCAGTTCAGAGGACCAATATAATGATTTCATTTCAAAGGTACTTCGGGATAGGGTTTGAATGAAACCCGAGTCTGTATTTAGGGGATCTAGTTAGGCACAAGCCTTTCACGGCGTTCACTCCAAATAATGGGCAAAGTAAATGAATATTAAAAGCAATGCTTTAACTGTAGCACCACACACTGGCTCTGTTTTGTGAAAAACCACGGCAATTGGTGAAATGATAGAAGTGTGTGATATACAAATATTTTGGTTGAAATATATAATCAGTTAATTGGTTTATTAAATTATAAAACTTTTGTTTGCTTGAAAGAGCAATAAAACTAACTGACTAAATGAATATTCGCCCCTTTGAAGACTTCTTACATTAATTATGTTTATGCATCACTTGCAGCAGTAATGTTAGACAAAGGAAGCTTTATCTTTATATGCCATAGCTACATTGTATTGTGGTACAAATGATGGCACCGACTTTATGTCTACATAATTACTGAAATCTTATCCCTTTTGTGTTTGCACATCATTTTCAGTTTTTTGGAATAGTTAAACTCCATTTTACTTTTTAATAACATTTTAGAAATCATTCTGATTCAGGTAAACAGAATTTGATTGCTTTGATGGATTGAAAATGGTTAGCTCAGCCAGAGCTTATTTGATTTGTTTCTTCAGGGATTACAAAGAATAGGATTTTATCTATGAACTGACAAAAGAGGCAATCTCTGCATTTTTGCCTATGAAATAGCAGATCCACTAAGCCATTGCTCCTTCACATAGCGAATGTATTAGTCACGGGGTTGCTTTTTATTCATTTTCAAAGTTTATATTCCACACTGTGTGGGGTGTCAAGCTCCTTTGTTCTTAAAAAAATTAATCTGGAAAAATAATACTGTCAAATGGAGTTTGGGGAGATGCAGTAGCCCATTAGATTTCAAGCAGATTTTAAAAACAAACAAACTCTTTCTCACCAGTAATGGACATCTTAGACAAATGCTCTTCAACTAATGCAATGGATTTAAAAGCCTGAAGTACCTGAATGCTGATTACCTGATAAAGTTCAGGCGGAGAGTTCTCCTGTGGGTTTCCTAAGAGCTCAGTCCCTGACCCAGTCAGATTACGTGGTTTTCCTGGTACTGCTCTTCATTTTATCCCGTGTGACATGACATTTGCAAAGCAGACAGCATCAAGAAAATGTCAATATACGGTATAGAGATGATACAAGACACCCTGAATAATGTGTTTGGAATTGTTCTTTCACTGGCTGGCATGTCCAATGAGTTCTCTTCAGAGAAGCTGCCGACTCCTGGGGCCCTGTGCCTGCTGGGTTTGGTTCATGGGTGAAGAGTTTGTTGATACACAGAAAAGCACAGAATAGTTTTTCAGGGAATTCGTAATTTACAAGCCTGGTGTTTGTCTTACACTGTCTCGAAGGGAAAAAAATAAATGTAAAGTAAGTTGGTCCTTACTTTGAAATGCTGCAGCCACATATTGGAGGATGCACAACAAATATATCTCTATCCCAAAACACTCCATTTTTGTGGAGTCTTTTTCCCTTTATCCCTGTTTGGGGTAGCAAATGGAGAGATGTTTAGTCATTCAATGAGGAAAATGTTTAAGCACACATTCAATTTTCACTGAGTACTCACTTGTTTAAAAGAGAAGTTTTTGCAGGCTGGGACCTTGTCTCCTGTTTCCAGATTTCATCCTCATGCTCTGACTATTGGAACACAGCAAGATTTCCTGTGTGCACTTTAAAGCTCAATTAGGTTCTATATCCTATACAGCCTATGCTCGAGAAAGTCCCTTAACAGTAATAATGTGATATTCTTTCTCAAAATTTCCATTTTTAGCCAGAAATGACAGGAAATATAAGGCATGTTATTTCTGTATTATCTCCGTTAAATGTGAGGTTTTAGATTTGGAATTTAATAGGCAGTTTTAAAGTGCCTATTAGAAGAACAGCTAGGGGAAATCAGGTTTGATCCATATTCACCTTTGATTTACACTTATCTGAAGATTTGGTCCAGCATCAGGTTGTTTCTCTTTTCCTTTTAATGCACAGATATAGAAAAAAACCTACTGGTTGTGGTAACTTAGGTTCTGGAAGACAGCTTTGGGGAATATAAATACAAGCTGCTCTAGGAAAGGTCAGCTGTACCAACATATAACCCTGCACCCACAGCTCTCACTTTAATAGCTCCTTGCATCCTAATACCACCAGAGATGACACAGGATGGTGTGTGGTTCAGAAATGAATGCAATGAGTCCCAGCACACCCAGAGCTGTTATTCTGATGTTTTGGTTTAATTTCAGTTAAGCAGGAATGCTGTCTTTCCAAGGTTAAACATAAATTAGTTTTTTTTTTAGAAGAATACTCATTCTTGTGGTTACAGAAGAGAGAATTGTTTTATATAGCTCATTTTTATAATTAGGTGTCTTCTTATGCTGATTTATGACTTATTTTAGCTTTAACTGCTCTGTGTTTCTGGCAGCAAAAATGATAATCCATACTCCCATGTAAGCTTCAAAGAAATGCTGATAATCTGCTGTGCCTGATCCCAAGACCTGGCAGCAGAAAACTGAAGGAGGAAAACAATGTGCTGAGTCGCACCATTGAAAACCTCCCCAAATTAGTGGGGTCTCACTCAGACCCCGAAAAGCATCTCTGACGTTGAACTTCTCTCAAAACTCTTGATGAGACTTTGTGTTACTCGCTGTTACCAGGATTCAGTGGAGGCTGCTGCCCGTGTCAGAGGGAGGAGAGAACCCTTACCGTGCCCTTCATCAACCCTTCTCTCACACAACTCCGTTCACAGAGTGAAAGGGTCACCACAGAAGAGCTAAAGCCAATCGCCCTTTCGAAAGCACTGGGCTTGATCCTGCACTTTCTGCAGCTTTACAAGGCCAGGTGAGATCATTCATGAACATCAGAGAGTTAGTTCATTGCCAGCGCTCTGAACTCCCTCAGCTTTAACCTGAGATCTGAGTTGCACATCCTGGGCTTAATCCCATATTTAATTAAGAGAAGGTCAGGAGGAGGGTCAACTAGACTAGTGAACTTAATCCAAGACCCATAGGTTATACAACAGCTGCTTTGGGGAGGTATAATTGTAGATAGGAATTGAAAGAAGAAAAGACAATATAATTGAACAAGTTATATGATAAAGGAGGAGGGGAAAAGCAGGATTAATTTTTTTTCAGATTGTGAGGCACTGGATGTATTTTACAAGAAGAACCACTAGATAGCACAACAGGCATGATGCTCTGAGAGTTTCCTGGGCCAAATGCAAGACAAACAATGGCTTGGTCCCAGCAAATAAAGCATGTGTGACAGTGTTGAGCTGGTACTACTGTTTCAGCGGAGAGAAGGATTTTTAAGATGCTATTCCATTATGCTGCTTCCTGCTGCTCTGATCTTTCAGCATTTTTCTCTCCAGCATGCCGAAAGCGGAGCTTATTTCCTGAACAAGCAATCAACCCTGACTTTTGTTCCAGGGCAAACTTTCTTAATGAGGGAGCTGATCATTCACCCAGGTCAGGGGAGCCCCAGCCCACTGAAAGTCAGCCCTGCCTGCCTGGTACCTGAGCAGAGTCCCCACGAGCTGGCCGTGGCAGACTTGAGACACCGACAGCACATTATTGTTTCACCCTGGCACTCACCCGGGATTTCAGCTGGAAACTGCTGATGTCCCTGATGCTGAACTAGGAAAACTGTTCTCTGTCTTTCTTCCCCAGCACCCCACTGGACGTGATGCCCTTTAGAGACTACAGGGAGGAGACCTGTGCCTTTCAGGGACTGGCCCAAGGACCCCGGGCAGCAACAGCATCCTGCCACGTGCCCTGGTTTCTGTTACCTGGCACTGACCAGCTAACACCCAAATACTGGTCTGAGCAGATCTCTGCTGCTGGGCTTGGTTCTAGGTGATAACTGATCAAGCCTAGAAGAGTCATGACTTTAAGGTGGCTAAAGGGGAAATGGGGTAGTTCACCACAATCAAATTTCATGTGTTTTTTTTATTGCTGACCCAGAGAGCTACTCGTGAAGCAATCCTTCCCTGTCCATCTAGCAGCTCAGGATCCTGCCACAGGCAGCTTCTATGGCACAAATTATCTGAGTATAATATTGATTAATCAAAAATCTTCAGTAAAAGCTCTTTATCTGATGGTCTATAGAATTTGCTCCAGTTTAATAGACAACGATAATGTTTTTAAAAGATTATTTTTTTTGCCCATATTATATGCTCTGAACCTAACCCTCAAAAAGTAATGGTCTTCTTGTATTCAGAATTAGAGAGAAAGCTTCTTCGAACAGTTGGGTAAGAAGAATTTAAGTGGGTTCCCACTTACCTGCATCTCTGATGAAGCAGTGAAAAGCTGCACTAGCATTGCACAAGTACAGACATCTCCCAGTCTTGCTATGGAAGTTTCATCCATTCAGAGTTTGAAGTTGTACAGCCATACTCTTGACAGACATAAATTTAAAAAGTCTCTTTAATAGATAAAAACATCTTTGAACATTAACTGATGGACTCATGCAGTCCCCAGGTCTAGAGAGGGCTGGAGGACTTCTGTAAGTCAGAGGGATACAAAAAGCACTCAGAGCATTTCCAGTGCTCCATGTTTTGTACCACACTGTGACAGCCTCATGTGATGACTCAAATCCTCATCTCTAATTCCTATGCAGTCAGACCAGCTTGGGAAAGTCTAGAACTTAATTATGTAAAAACATTCCAAGACACCAATAGTAATTGATCCTCATTACAGATTCAATTTGTCTGCAATTGTTTTAACTAAATAAGAGAGCTGTTTTTCAGCTATAGCAGATGAGGGAAGGAGGGCGTGGAGACTTAAACAAGGATACACTTTCTAACTCACTGCCTCAAGGGGAAAACAAGGTTTTTCCAGAAAATAAAAACAGTGTTTTCAAGTAATTAGCTCCTGGGCTGAGATATTTTCAGCCTGATGTGAATTTTTATGACAGTTCTGTTAGACTGCTGAAAATATGGTTTCCTAGTTTATCTTCCAGAATTATAACTGTGACATGGAAGTAATATTGCAGCAGTACTAATGAGGTTTCTGTAGCCATATATGCACCTGCATATACATGCCTCGATATTTAAACCTGTCTCTTGCAAGAACTGAGCCTCTTATGCTCAGTGAAACAATGAAGTACATTGCACTGCCCAGTTCTTTAACATTTTATCTGTTTAAAAATGAAAATTAAAAAAAAAAATAAGATATTCTTACTTCAAGTGAGTTGTTCAGTGAATAGGGAAACTGGTGCATCTCAGAGAATTAGCTTTCAATGCCATCTCATTGTCTGACTCTGGACTGGGTGTATTTGCTGTCTCAGCCTCAGCCTCCTGGTTTGCAAATTGGGGATAATGATGTTGAACTCATTTGCAAAATGCTTGCAAGTGGAGCCGGAATAAGACCAAATGCTCTTATTTGATATGAATCATGTAATCCTATCTAGCAAGAAAAAAGGTAGTGTTGGACCCTCTCGGGTACCCAGTCCATTCAGAGTGAGCTGCAGACATTTTGCCAAGAAGCGCCTGTCACCAACACGACACTGTTCTGATTCCCTCTGCCAAAAGCTCACCTTGGTCTCTCCAGAGCTCAGTTATAATGCTCAGGCATCCTCAGCCCCTGTCCCTTTCCATGGTTTGAATCCCAAAGCAATCATCCTGCACACAAAGCAGGATGAGCGTCCCATCAGCACCAGTTCCAGGTCAGGAGCTGTGTCACACCCAGTTATGGTGAATGGAGAGGTGCTGATGGCTGGGGCGGATGGAATGGGCAAACACACCCCCTCTTTGCAGGTATTTCACATTAGGCTGAAATCTTTAAAGGAACAGGAAGAGTAAATAAAAGAACTATGTATCTTTTTACAATAAACTAATAGGCAGAGTCCAATTAAATAAGCAAATAGTTTGGCTCTGTCATAACAGAGCCTTTCCCCTAGAACAGCTTTCACACTGTCCATACTCACCCCCTCACATGAAATATAAGCCTGCAGGTGACACCAAGCATCTCCAGCCTAAATGAGAGAACAGTAAGGAGGAAGTAATACTGTCCTGCCTGTGTAATTAGAGAAGCTGATGCGTGAATCATTGTTATAACGAGTTTAATTATAAACATGATTAAATAGGCAATTAATGCATATTCTGCCCCGGATAAACAAAATTAAATTCCTGCAATATTAACATCTTCCACAAGGTTTGTTATTAGATTGCTGTAAGTCCTGTGGCACGGGAACATTTTCGTGTCCTGTATTTGTGAACAAACACTGTTTTTTATTTCCACTTAAGCAGTTGTAAAGGACAAAATTAGCCGCTCCTCTACACTGCCAGCACCTCTGGAAAAACAGCATCCCATGCATTTTAAAAAATGTATCCTAAAATAAGCCACAGACAGTCCAGGCTCTCCAAGCTTCCCTCATGGCATCCCACCACAGCTGCACCTGAAAATTGATACAAATACCAGGATTGTGTCCCAGGCAGGCAACTCTCCCTCTGCTCTCCACTGCCTGCGGAAGCTGCTGGGATGCTCCTAGGGTATCAAAACAGAAGCACATCAGGGTCAAAACTCTGGGGAAAAAGTGCTTTGGATCTGGGGGATGGAATACCTCGATTACAAGTAAAACACATAGGATTTTTCATTGAAAAATCAAAAGTTTTTTTAGTGGGTATATTTTATTTCCTGGCATATATATCTTCAGTGACAGCCTATTAAGAAAGGTAGTGATACTTTCAACATGCAGGCAGTCTTTTGTCTGGGTAACTGTAGAAAATGTTATAAACATTAACTACATATAAACAGCCTTTTCTGTTTAGTGACTACTGATTTGAGGGTGTTGAGGAGACAGAAAATGCTAAATGTTCATCTCTCTCTGTGCAAATCAGGTCCTGCGAGAAGACTCCAGTCAGGAAAATCCTGAACTAGTTCTAGGAAATGCTGGTTTTTGGATTAATAAACTGGCAACAAGAAAGTGTTTGAAACTGGTTACCAACTCCAAAAGGATTTAAATGTTTGTTTTCTTTTTTTTTGCAGCTCAGTCCCTTTTTACTTTGGTTTTCCTTGATGATATCATTTATATTTCCCAAACATCTATAGAATTTTAAATTCCATACATTGTTCCATGCTTCCTAGACAACTGCGATGGGATTTTGCACCAGTCACATGGAAGGGGGCTATACGTATTCTTTATTTGCTGCCTCCACAGCCCACATCCTCCTCATGCACGAAGTTTGGGGGCAGTTGGTAAAAAAAAAGAAGAAGATTCTACAGTTACATTTAGCTGTAGTATCACATTCAGTGTTATTATTCCTGACTGTTGAGATAACCTAGATTCTTTCTCTGTATCTCTTATAATTGCCCTGTGAATCCAGAAAGGATCCAAAATAAATTGATATACCAGCCATATGCATAAATCTATCTCTGCAGAAATTGATTCAGCAAATTTTCTGCAATAGTGAAGGTACCTCATCACTCCTGTACATTGTTCATTGTATCCTCAGCTTTTGGAAAATAAGCAGCATTTATATAAGGCTGTTATGCTGTGCAGTTAACATCTTCAGCACGGACAGAATAAGCAAGCAGCTGGGTTATAGAGTCTAGGGAAAATCTCCATTTGGATAAGAAATTGCCACAAGTAATTTTAGCTCTCCACTGCCACAGTCTCTTACTCTTTCATGAACGAGGCAATCTTCATCTAATATAGCATGGTATTCACATCTTATGTGATACATAATGGTGTTCATACCATAAGAAAATTTGTGTCTCTATCTACAGCTGTTAGTGACGGTGCAGCGTGTAAATTCTCAGGTGGATGACATAGGCAAATTCCAGCTTTCTCCCAAATACAAGTGAGGGCCAGATGCAACTTTGCCGATCAATGGACTCTGTCAGTTGCTGGGAAGTCACAGAGCAGCGTGGGGCTTAACTGGAGTGTGTGTATCAGCGAGTTTTGTGCTGGGCACTTGAAATGAGGGTAGGTAATACCCTGAGCTGTGCTGATCAATGCAATGTATGAGAATTTGGATGAGAAGAGTGCCCCAGCTTTAGGCACAGAGTATTCTTGTGTCTGTGCCATGCACCAGCATCGTGTGACTCCAGCACACTGCAGAGTGGTGCAGGTATTAGCCCTAATGCTGACCTGCTGGACAGGGGTGAGCTCCAGGATGGAACAGGGATGAAAAGGGGCCTTGCTGGCCACTGCTGGGATTCAGGCAAACAGCACTTACTGATTGAATGGGCCTGCATGAGGCATGTGTGCAGATTTATGCCAGTAAGGGCTGCACGATCAGGCTCATATTATCTTATGAAAAGAAGTAGGTGACATACTGAGATATGCCTCCCAGATGTAGAGGAGAGACAAGCACAGCCCTACCATGAGAAAGCCTGTCTCCTCCACATACCACTTATGCTTAGCGAGCCCTTTATCACATTGTCAAAATCAGCACCAGCTTCAGCTTTCTGATATCAATATAACATTAACTTGTCTTGGGTCAACATTACCTATGAAAGAGCAGAAAGGAATTTCAGAATTCCCCAAGACATAAGTGCACTGAAAAGCCAACTGAATCCCCAAATATGCTTTTTCTCAAAACTAACAGGTGTACTTTTCTTTCTCTTATTTCTAATTGAACCTCTTGGCATTCTAGTCAATGCTCCATAGTGTATTTTGGAAAACAATAAATCCTGGTAACATGAGACCTTGCTGCAGTATTTCACTGTTAAATCTTTGCTGAGATTTGGGAAGAGTGTGCAGGGGTTTGTGTGCTGAATTATGGGGTGTGCGGATGAATGATTTTCCACCCTTCACTTTTTCCGTCACAGAATCAGCACCCAGGGAAAATCTCTGATGAGTCGGATTCCTACTGTGTTCACGTTCGACTGTGTATTTCAAATATATTTATATCTTTCTTTGAAGGTAAATTAATACTTTCAAGGAGGGAACATGGATGATTTGTTTTACAGGATTAATCAATGTTCCATTTTCTTCAAAATCTAAGTTTCATGACAGTGTGTTTTCCCCTTAAAAGAAAATATTTTCATAGAAAAATAATTTTTGTTCAGTTCTCAAAGAAAACTTAAATTTCTTCTTATTAAAAATTTCATTTATAATTTTAAAATATTTTGCTAATTCCATACACAATTCTTGAAAAGCAAAAATATTCTCTGAAGCACTTTTTCTGTGAGAAAAATCCCATCCATTTTGCCTGAAAATATTGGGAAAACCCCCCTACTTTTGGGAATTTCATTAAAACCTTTGTGTTTAACATTACTTGTTTATTTTGCACCCAAATACTTTTCTGTTCGACCATTATATCGTTGCCACTGTGACTAACTGGAAAGCAGTGTGGATATTTCAGATATAATCAATAATTTGGTATTTAGGGACTTCCTGAAATTGTCTGAAATGACAGGTTAAGGAGAAACATTGAAAAAAAAGCAAAACCAAAAGCAAATTTGTGAAGCTTCAAAATCTTCTATATATTCTTAAAGACTTATTAAGGCATTTTAATATGATAGTGGGTTAAACATCATTGAGGTTTTCATCTCACAAAGGCATAACAGCAAAGAGTTATCCAAGACACTGCATTAACAATGATTAAAAACTGTGAAATTGTATTTAATAGTTTATAGTCTATATTTTAACTATAACATCATGAAAAATAATTTTTTACTAGTTTTTTCCAGTTTAATGTCACTATTCTTCAAGAGCCAAAGAAGCATAACTCTAGTAATTTTCCTATTTCTGAGAAAGTTTTATGCTACTTTAACTGACTGCCCTAAATGAATGTAACTCTTTCTGTCACAAGCTTCAAACACCGCCCAAGCTTTTTACCCCAAGCTGACCTGCAAGATCAACTGTAAGCTTTTATTCCTCTAACAGGCTTTATGATGTCAAGAGCAGCACTCATAATAGTATGTTGGGTTTGTTTTACCCTCAGCATTTTTGGCCATTCACAGGGTCCTTCAAGTTCAGTCATTAATACTGGAGCTTGATCATCCCATGACTATTAAAATGGGACATTACTGGGAAAATAGCACACATTCTTTCCAAATCTGCACCTTGTAACTTCTTGCAGTTCCACATACACACTGACATTTGATGTAAAAATTAGGATATATATAAAAGCTTCAATTTTGCCTTTTTTCTTGAAAGTTATGGAAAAAGTGCACAGCCCAGAAGACCAGTTGCCAGCTGCAATATAAAGAAGGATACTACAGAAACTGAGAACTGGTTATGGCAGATATCCTGTCAAAGGAATGACTTATAATCTGGAAATACAAGCAGCAAGGGAGGCCCACCAGCTAGACCTGTATCATCTGAAGCAATCAAATCCTGCAAATATAAAGCAATTTAGTATTACCATTTCCAAGTGCTCCCCACAATAAGGACTCTTGTATGCCAAAGTTTAATATTCAGAGCAGAAACCACAAACTCTAACAGCCGCTTCTGGTCAGGACAGCTAATAACAGTTCCCAGGCAATGGCACAGTTGTAATAGTATTGCACAAAGCAGCTGGGGATTTACTTGTATGTCAGCTCCTACATCTGAGAACTAGAAAACGATGGTGGGTCAGACATCCATTTGCTTTATATATTGATATAATTTCATCAGAATTTATGATGTGGGAATTATTGCACTGGCAAGAAATGTAATCTAACCTTCATCTTGCACAACGTAGTACTGATATTATGTTTTTGAAAGAAATATATGGACTTGTTGAATCAGATTACTCCAAGTGCATTCCTAATGGATTTCAATATTCCCTTGGATAAACCAATGCTATTTGCTTTGTATTTATTACATTTAAAAAAATATACAGAAGATAAAACCTCTTCTAACACCATATATTCTTTCATTTTGCAAACTACAAACATACATTTTTTCATTAATTTTAATGTCTAAATTTTTCCCTGGGTTACAGTCACGGCATTTACTCAACTACCTGTTTCAACTACACACTTTAAATGTATAAAGAATTTTAAGCCTAAGTATTGACAACTGTATACTTTTTTCCTTCCTCTCCTGGATTGGACAGCTTGCCCTTGCATATCTGTGAGGATCACACAGTATAATTATTAGTGCTGGGATATTCCCAAATGCTAGGGTATGCCACTGGTAATAAGTGATATATTTGGGATATTCTTTATTATGACACTTCTGGTGTAACAGAATCCAGGGTATTTTATCAAGAGATCAGTCCTGAGACTGCTTTATATCATGAGTCAAGAATGGGAAAAATAATAATAGCAATAATGATTTATATAAGAGGAGAGAGAGGGATCTTGAGAGCAAGTCCCCCAAACAGCTCTGAAAACACCTCAAAACTCCCCTCAGAACTGACCTATAGTTAGATTATTCCCAAGAAGAGCAATTCTTTTCAAACCCATCCCCATCATGAACATGCCCACTGCTAAGTTATCTTCTCCAAGCTTTCATTTGCCAATAAAAGAATACTGCCAAGCGTCCTGAAGGAGATTCGTCTCTGGTGGTGCGATATTCAGCATGGTGAACATCATATGCTGGAGCTCTTGAGAGCCCTGACACACCTCCTGGGCTGGAAGCACTCAGAGCAACTCAGGCCAGCTGGACATGGATGTGCAAGAGCAGAGCTCGCTGTGCCTGTCCGCTCACCTCAGCACCACGGTCATCCCCGTGCCACTCTCGAAAGGGCAGGATTGCTACTGGGTTGCAAAACTGGAAACAAAGCTTCAAAGAAGCAAAGAAAGAAAACCACCTCTTTTGGGGGATGCAGCTTTATCCTCAGCTGCTACTCCAAAATTCCTGTGCAGTCAGTGTGGGAACAGTGACTGAACACTGAAGGTGAAGGGCAACAAATGTTCTCCCAGACAGGATGCCAGCTCATAGAATTACCTTTTGCCTTTCTCTCAGCACATCACTTACACTCTTAATAGCTATTGAGTGGAAATGGTTCATCTCCCACCCCATTCAGAGAGCTCTCCAGTCTTCTGGCTATTCAGCTAGCACATTGTTTTATATTCCTGCTTCATTTTATTGTCCTTCCCTCCTGCTGTGGTGATCAGACAAGAGAGAATAGGTTAGTATATCAATAGAAATGCAAACCGCTGTGCATAGTATGTAAATATTGATATTAGGAACAGGGAGACTGAATTAATACCTCCACACACTGTTAGTTCCAGGGTACTTGGTCATGTCCAGGCAGTTTTATAAACAAATATAAAAGGAAGAAACAAGACATTCAGACAAAGATCCAGTCCCTTGCTGTTACTTATGCTTAAGCACAATTGGAATCAAAAGACAAAAACTAGATAATTCACCAACAGTGCACAGTGCTGGAAAACAAATTTGAGTTGGAAATTCCCCTCTTTGTAAAGAGCCTCATATTTTGTATGGTCTAGTCAAGCCAAAGTTGTTTTAGCATTGACACTTGGGTTATATTTTAAGTGTCAGATGATATAAGATTGTAATTCGAGAGTATTCATTACAGCATTTGTAAAAAAAAATCACCTTTTGAGCTCATCTTGTTATTCTCCAGTTCCACTGCATTCATTGTGCTGATTTGGTGATTCAGGACCTCCACACTGAGGAGCTTCGTGGGCTGTAATGCTCATCAGAGCGCAGAACTGAAACAGAGGTCAGATAATGGAGATGATTGCCTTGCTTGGATGTTTTCTTGGGGAAAAACAAAAAAACAAACCAACTCCCAAAACCAAAACAAAATAAACATCCCCCAATCTTTGATAGTGAAGACTCAACAACCTCCTCAAGCAGCCTAATGCATTGTTATTGTAGTTTTTCTGATGAATACAGCTACGCCTGACACACAGCTACACATTAAGTCTATTGTTTCTGGAACAATCCAACACTGCCATGCAGAACATGTGTTCCTTATTCCTTTTGCTGTACAGATTTTACTTGATAGCAAGTAGTTACGCAAAAGGCAAGAGTGAGTTAGTGTCACTTATTATTGAGAATGCTGACTCGCCCAGCAATGATTGCTGTTTAGAAACTGGTGTTTGAAAGAAACACTTTTTCACCGCAATGTTCAGGAAGGAAAACATCCAAGCAAATTCTTCTGGATAGACTCATACTACATGACTGCAGTCACTGCAGAACAACCACCCCAACAGCACTGTACTGGCTCTGTACAGTGCAACCCTTTCTCCTGACTCGTAGAAAGATGTGTAAGGGTTACATGTGAGCACCTCGAGCTGAGGGTTTTTATTGAACAGACATGCTATGCTAATGGATGAGATGAATGTATTCAGTCAGTCCTTTACGATGATTAAGTGGTAAAGCCATTACTGCAGAAGCTGTGAATGAGATGGGAGATGCTTGTAAGGACAGCATTCCCTGCATACAGGTGGCAGTGCTTCAGATTACAGGTATGGTGTTGCATGAGATGGTCATCACTGTTTCACTCACCTATTCTTCATTGTCTCTTGATGCTCACTGCAGAGTGGCATTATTTAATGATGCAGGAGAAACTATAACACCAAACCCACCTAATGTTTGGTTGGGTAATTTCCTGCTTGATTCACTACACACAGTCTCCTTCTCTTTGCACCTGAAAAACACATCTGTAGGAAATATAACCATGCGGTACTAAGGAGTCTTGTGTTGGTAAGATTTTTCCCTGGGAGGAAAAGCTCTGTGTTATGAAGCCTGCTTAACTAAATCATGGCTAGTATTAAATTCTGCACTTGGAAAAAGGTTGCAGCCCAAAATTAAGGGCAAAAATAGTGGTAGAGTTTGAGCGTGCAGTCACATGAGTGCATCTGTCTGTGTTTTACAGAAGCAAGGTTGAGGTATTACCTAAAAGCATTCATTTCAAAGCAGTGTAGTGAAGTCTGAAGGAGCACTATTTTAAAACAAATCAGTCAGCATTTTATTGGTGTCGGCCCAGCTTTGTACTAAACACTCAGATTAATGTTAAATCAGAGCTCAGGAATTATTCATGAGATCTCATACAATGTAATTGCTGATTTTGGCATCAATAGTCTGTATCCCTTTATTTCCTAGATTAGCTTCCCTTCCTGAACTACTGTATGTCATGCCAGAGACAATGATTTTATATGACATATTTAGGAAAGAGAATCCCACCTATTTTACATAAAACAACGTCTGAGAAATGTACCCTTATTGCTGAGGTGCCAGTCTGTGCTGACACATTCCTGTGAGAGGCAGAGCCTGCTGGGAGAGCAGAGAGCATGGAGCTAAATGTCTCCTTTCAAACTGTTAACTGAATGGTTAGTTTTATTCCAAACCTTTATAAAAACTAATGAAATTACCCTTCACCTATCTTTAAGGATTAGCATTAATGCTCAGAACAAACTGCATGACTACTAATCTCTTAATGTCCCTAAAGATATGTACAAAATGAAATTTATAAATAATAAATGAAACCCAACTTTTTCTAGAAACACCAAGTCATCCTGCTCTTTCCCTCTTCCTCTCTCTCTCTGAGAGTTATGTGCTCTTGTGTAAGATTCGGCTGATATAGGGAGTGGGAGAAAGGTGCCTTTGAGCATGGAAGTCGAGTTCCATGCTTTGGGCCTCCACCATTTTTTTCCTCTAAAAATACTGCCTTTTCTTCATACAGCAGCATGTTTAGATCTAAATATCTTCAGCCTCTCCCTCCTTTCATTCCTTCATGCTCCAAATACCTGTATCACATGGGTGAGCAATGAGAGCAGGAATCCCTGATGACACAGAGTATTTCATGCTCAGGTTGCTGCATCCTGTAGCTGCCAGAAAGGGAACACTACCACGCATGCCATTTCCTCACATCCAAATTTTCATCCGAACAAGACTTAAATTCTCAGAGTTGATGAGAAGAAATTGTTAAAATTTATGAGAATTCATTGCGTGTACCACGAGAAAAAGAGTTTCCCAAGTGAGAAACACAACTGTTGTTCTCTTAGTTGGAAGGCAAACCCAGTATTTTTGCAAATGATGATACTGGAGGGATTAGTCACTCTGATTTTCCAGTGCCTTCAGTCCTCCCACTGCACTTTCACCCCTGCGTATAGAGACTCACACTTGCATACTTGAGGATTTTCATATCTACCTTTAAAGACTTGTTTTCTAGGCCATAGAAAATTACAGATTTTGAATTTAATAGTTAAAGATTTCCCAGGAAAGCTGGTCTCTGACCTCCATCCCTGGGGTGTTTGTTTGCTCAACAAGCACATCTGAAGTGTATTTATCACACTTGCACATATTTCAGAGTATATCAGGCACAGAAAATATACAAGAAACCATTTCTGAAAGACTGTGGCAGCATCATTTTGAACTGATTGTAATGATACGCTTTTGACTGAAATTTGCTCACATTTTCAATCCCCTGCCATCACAGGCCTGGCACTGTTTGCCCAAGGGATCTTCCCAGGTCATTATTTGATCTACATGTTCTCAATTTTTAAGAATCTTCACTCAAGGAAATGTTTCAGGCCAAAGATTTGGTCCTCTTCAAGGACTAACTTATGGAAGACTAAGATTCAAGCCCAAAAAGAACCTTGGTTACTCAAGTTATCTGAGACTCACGCACTTACTTTTAAATCACTGAGCCCTCACAGCAAGATCTGGAATTTCTAAACTAGGTATTTAGGCTTCCCAGGAAACAGCATTATGTGCCTTGTGGAGGGAATACACAAAGCCATAAGCTAAGTAGTGAGCCTCCAGAGTTGTCAAAAGAGGCATGAATTTATCTTCAATCCTTCCCTGTGCCATGACTGTCAAAGAAAGCGATGCCATCATCACCTTATTTTAGGGAGGCTGATTTAAGCAGGTAAAAGTAGGGTGTCATCATCATCTTGGTCCCTCTAAAATCAACAGCCCTCACTACATTTGGATGGATCTGTCTTGAAGTTTATGTCTACTGGGTCAATTCTCTCAGATGGACAATGTGGAGAGGCACCAAACCTATGGATCTCAGCTGAGCCTGGACATTAACTGAGAACTGACAGAAATCAGTACCCTGTGCACGTAGCAAAGCAGAATTTTTTGAACACTGGCAACTAACATCACACAGACACCCACAAGAGTTGCTGTTATTAGGCAACAGTGATATGATGATACAGGATTGTTTCACCCCTCAGCAAGGTTTGGTTCCTTTGATTCTGTAAGCATAACCTTGGGATGAGAAAACACTAGTACTGGTTCAGACCTCGGTTTCTAATGGAGCCTCTCCCCAGACCTCACTTGGTGTGAGCTGTGTTTGTACAGTTAAGGCCTCAGAAGCCTAAAATCCTCTTGAGCAGAGTTGTAGGAAATGTTACAAGAAAATCATGTTTATCCATGATAGAGGAGCATACTTTGTGGATAACATTGTCTGCTCATACAAAGTACATATATCAAAAAGTCATGAAATGTTCTTTAAAAATACTTCCCAAGTGATCATTACTGCTTGCAAGCCAAAGAGCCATTTTGTTAATATAAAGCAGATCCGTTTCTGAAAGTTATAAGACTCCCAGAGGCGTTGAGTGGAGCTTTAAGGGCTCAGAACCCAGAAAAGCAACAGCACTTATTTTTATGCTCATAATTTTGCAGTGGCCAAATGTACAGTTTTCTAACTTTACAAAAATGGCATAACTTAATAATACACAATAAAAATAGCATGATCCAAATTACCTCAAGGCTCAGATACTATGTGCCTAATTTCAGCCCAGTTGTCGTGGCTGTGTTATCTGAGCCTGCATATTTATAATGGAATTATTGACAACCCTTTTTTCATAAAGAGTTCCTCCTGCTTTAAGACCAATATAAATACAGTTGGACAAATTTAGTATGCAGGAAAACAAAAATCAATGCAGATTTGATACGCAGAATAATATAGAAGTGACAACATATTTTTAACTCTGTACAAAAACATGCATTCGTCTGTAAATGATTACACTTCTATCTGTGGTAGAATGGTAGTGTGGGGCATATGAATCTCACCTTCAAAAGATATTCTTTCGTTCTACAAAAAAACGCCGGCAAGCACAGGAAACTTCAATCAATGTCTTATATTCGAAAACTATGACACTGTCAAACTGGTGTCATTAAAGCTAACTAACCATATTAAACGAATATTAAAATATAGGTTTCTTTGCATAACATAATGAGTAAAACTGCTTTTAAGTTTTTCCCTATGCTTTGAGGTGTAGGTGGCATTTTCATTCCAAAACTTTGAAGTCAGAACAAAATGTACAGGTAGAGGGTACTAGATCAAATAATAATCAACTTCAAAAAGCATTTTGGCTGTTAGATGTCCCAAGGCTAATTTCCTCTAGACATTTTAAATGTAAATGTCTAAACTCATTTAAAAATTGTAAATTGGTCTAGGTTCAATCAAAAACCATCCTGACACAGAACAGGGAGACTGGGCTAATTGTCATTTGTTTGTCAAATGAATTCCATTTGGAAAGCAATGAAACCTCCAAGCTAATTCTTTTAAGGTGAGCTGGTAGTTGTATTATCAGTTAAATGCAGTAAAATGGATAATCACATGATGATAATGAAAACTGAACCTATGTTAGCACTCAGGCTTAGTCTGCCACAGGGCATATAGTGATGGAACTTAAGTACTGTAATGTTCCATTGGGCACAATGGCACCAAGTCTGCTCTTTAGCCTTACAGACACTTTCTTTGCATTTTAAAAAACTTTATCAAAGCACCGTGGCAATGTAGAAAATGTCAAAGTGAAATGCACTGTAGGCAAATTGAGATTTCATTAAGTTTAAATTTATTGCTTTTGACTGATGTATTACCATGCTTGTTAAGAACCAGTAATTTGGAATATCTGCCTGCCTGGTAAAATAGCTTTGTCTCCTTGCGTAATACTTTATATGGACTTTGAAAGACCACAGTAATTCAAAAAGAGTGTGAGTTATTTTATTTTTCTAAAGAACAATTCCAAATATTTTAAGGTCCCTGACCTAGTGGATCAATAGACTTATGTCTGTGTCCCAAGTGTGTTGTTGGTGCACATGGTAGAAAATTACAGCACTATATGTTATTTTTTTTGCCTTGGTATAGCATTGTACTTGCTGACAACAGAACCTTGGGAAGCACTTAACAAATCTACTTGTTCTGTCACTTTCTGATATATTGGAATTAAATGAAAAATTTTTGAGAGATAAGGAATCCAACAAGCTGGTGGGAGACTGTGTGCTGATGCATAACTTTTTTATATAAATATATACAGGCACATAAATTGTGTGTCTACGTGAGATTGTGCATAGGTTTGTTCACAGACAAAGCAGAGATACAGGTGTATCCGTATCACAGCAGAACACATACAGGTATTCTTTGCATTACATAGTATAGCTGTTTAGTTTGCCTCAGCCATAGCAAAAGCTACATTTGAGATGTTGACATTAAGTCTCTTAATATACTGCGGTGCTTTTCTCGCCCTCAGGAAAGGATTGAATCAATAGTGTAGGACTAGCAGAATTTCTGACCGATGAGGAAGGTTAGGCCTTCAGGAACAGATTACTGCCCTTGGAGAGAGACCTGGACTGAATTTCGTATATTCCAGATATTTTTATTTACACTAACTGCCATGGCTTTATGGCAGAAGTGACAAAGTTTGTGAAACCCAGGAATGCATTATCATGTTATCTGGTATCTTAGATGGACAGTCAATATGAACAGACTGTAGACACACCTGTCCCGGTATCCAGTTCACCAAGTAATGAAATGGAAACAATAAAAGTCTTTGAAGAAACAACAGACATTTGAGTCTTTGGGTTTAAACAAGAGGATTGTAGAATTCAAATGGGTTTCCTCTAGTGCTGCCAAGGCAGCCATATCTGTATTGGTGCCAACACTGAGAGTCCCACAACAAAGCTCGACTTGTGTCTGCCCATGTGCTTTCACCCTGCAGAATATGGATATATGTACTTGATATATGTACTTCTTGGGGTAGGGATGAGGGAAAGAAAAGAGTTTTAAGTTATACTTATTTTATCTACACTTTCAATGAGACTTCCAGTTGAAACCCGAGGAGAAAGCAATGTATGCTTCTCTATGAATTGAAACTGAGTTCTGTTTTTACCATTTAAAAATGACACTCTGAAGATTAGGGCAGGTTTTGTAAATTAATTGAATTAAGCCACAGTAATTTTTCACTGGAAAAACTTTTTCTTTGTAGGGACACAATCTGCATCCCTCCACCCCGCTATTCAGATTCTCTCCAGCAGTCCCTGCCTGTGACTGCAGTTACCCAAGCAGGACAGAGCTGCACCTGCAGAACCATAGCCCAAATTCACCTAAGAGAGATTTTCAGCAGGGGCACTCACCCTTCTTTCCAGTGGAACCTCCAAAAGCTTCTCTTCTGCTCCTCCAAGGGACAGTTTGGCAAGGGGTTCTTCTGTCACCGGCGATGTCCAGACTGAGCAAGAAGCTTCCAGAGCCAGAGGAGATCCATGTGCACTACAAAGTCCTGATAGAAAAGGAGTCCCACCAAAGGTGGATGCAAATCTCAAACCCTACTTAAAATAAAGGCTTTCTAGTTTCGTTTTTGCACATTGTACAAAGGTTACACCAACTCTCAATAAGAAGGGTGCAAAGTAGGAGCTAAGGTAAAGCTTTTTATTTGATAAAACCTCTGTTTTCTTGCTTTGAGACACATATGTGCAGCTCTCTTTGAAGTCCAGAAGAGCTATGCAAGTGTACACTTGAGGGCAGAATTTGGCCCAATGTGATGACACAGGAGCCTGTCATCTGAAAAAAGAGGGTATTTATTACATTTTAAAGATTTCCTGGGTTAATTCACATTAGCCAGGAAGAACTTATGCCTCTGAATAATTCTCCCTCTCAACACACACTTCAGAACACTGTAAGAATTACAACTAAACTCCACCTTTCTGCTTTCTTCTAAAGCATTGGACAAACTTTGCATTTTGGAGTAAGCCACTAGCTGGAGCTAAAGACCTGTAGAGCAAATTCAAAGTTAAAAAAGAAAAGAAGGGGGGAAATCCGCAAACCTGGAGAGAAATCTAAACTTTTTAAGGCAGGCCTCTGACAGGTTTTTGACTGAGTTGTGGATACTGGCTGTCCCCTGTTAGAAGGACAGAATGACCAGACTGAGAAAAATGAAAACCTCCGTATGCTTGAGTGGATGGCGAGCTGAACCAACTGGAGCAAAGTCTGGTATTTAACAGCAGAATTAATCAAAACAAACATATTGAAAAGAGCTTCTTAACAGCACCCAAAGGAGCAGGGAAGCAATGAAGGAAAAGAAAATCTAAGACACTGAAGAAGTAATTAAAGGCAGAAATTAATTGTTAGTGTTTGGAATTAAGAAGGAATTGCCTAGAAATACAGAAAGCACCTAACAAATCCTAACAAATCCTCTGACCTATTTGCTTTTAATTACTAATATTGTGAAGGCTTTTCAATATGTAATTGTTGAAACATCATCCAGAAAGATGCTTTCATGGGAGCAGAAGAAAAGGTCTCCTTTTGTAGATAAAGATCAATTTATCTTTGGCAATCAGATACAATATATCAGGTGGGAACTGAGCACTCCCTGGATTTGAAGGGTCAAAGTGAAACACAGAAACACAAAGAATATTCTGCACATTCTCCTAGTTCAGTGACACATACACAGGGTTTGATCTTCCCATGTAATGTATGGCACCGAGGTGACTTCAGTGCAAATGAGAATCACTCCGAATCATACAGCTCCAAGCAAAATGTATTTCAATCTTTCAAAACTTCTCAAAACGTCACCAAATAAATGCCTAATGTGCCAAGTTGGATTAAAAGGGCCAGCTTTCCCCGCAGGCTTCCACAGAGGAAAACCAGGAGTAAAATGCTGCTAGGGAGCCAGTAAACATGTCTTAAGTTTGTGTTTGTGCCTTGTGTATACTCAGATACCAAGGCAGGCAAGGCCTTACACCTGGGGTAAGCATGTGTAAGTTGAATGTTCCCATGAAGGTTATACATGTCACTCTCATATCACGCTGCCCTTGCCATGACTCAACAAAACACTAAAATATGAATGCAGATTTCAACACTTGCTGAAGAGCTCCTCTGCAGCTGGCTGATAACCACTTGTTAATCTCAAGCCGGCTGTTGAATATATGACTTAGTTGGTATATGGGGGCATTTGTTTTCCACAGCAAATTTACCTCCCAGAGGCTCACAGAGGTGTCACAGAAATGGCGTGTTAATTTCACTACCGTGATGATTTTTCTAACTGAAATAAGTCCTCTTTGAGCAACTGGTATTTACTGGATTGCTGGAGCAAGTTTGCATAGGCAGCATCCACACCAGCAGCAAAGGCAGCTCCCAGCTTTCAGGAAGGCGTTCTGCTCTCCCAGCAGTGGTGGCACATTGCTTTGAGGCATCCATGTATGAATGGCTGTTGCCATCCCTCTGCTTTTGAGGGATCAGTTTTGTTGCTGTGCCACTACAGAACTGACTTCTATAGTCTTCTGTGTGCATGATCCAGCCACAGACACTGCTCAGCTTTCCTGGGGATATATTTTATGACATGCTTCAAAGATTATGCTATTCTGAAATTCTTAGGAGTAGATTTTTTTCCCTTTTTTTTCAAAGATAATGAAAAAAAAACCCCAACCAAACAAACAAAAAAATTAAATTCCCAAAGCTGCAAAAGCACACCTTGAAATTAATGGTGGATTTTGCAGACAAAAGTATACTATATGTATTTATTTCACACACAGCATTCATAATACCTAATTATATAGAATGTGACATATTCTTTAATAATTTGAATATGCAATTATTTCTAATATATGCTCTCTCTTGATTCATAGGACTAACTCCATTAAACACAGATAGGTACTGTACCTTGAACTGGACCTTTCGTTTCACTCTTTAAATTTAAACAGAGCTGCTTTCAAATGTGAACATGAGACTTTCTTTCCTGACACAGGATAGGAATGTTTTTTAAAAAAGCTATTTCCACTCAACTACTTTCCCAAACCAACAGCCTGCAGATGTAGTAAACAACTATATTTTCTCAACAATACCACAATTCTGACCATTTATACTTTCCTTTGTACAAAAAAACTTTGAGTCAACACCACCTGCAGAACTCCTTTACAGCACTATGCCAAGAGTACCTACATTCTGCTCCACAGGATTCAGAGAGAAATTGCATTGTTTCTGTGCTCTAGGCAGCATTGCAAATTAAACTTTTATATTGATTTCCTTAATGATTCAGAAAAGTTTCCTTCTGGGTCACTTTGGGGACTCTGTCATTAAATTCTGAAAATCAAGACATAAGGAAACACAAGGAACTCTGTGTACATTTATGTATGTTCTACTTGGATGAGTGTTGGAAAAATTCAGCCAGGAAAAAGTACAATATTCCTGAATTAGTGACTGCCTTTACTCTATTGCATAGACACTTCAAAAAGTCTGACATCATCCTGACATCAACTTTTGCATGGGTAGGACAAGGGGGAACAGTTTTAAACCAAAAGAGAGATTTAGATTAGATGTTAGGAAGAAAGTCTCTCCTCAGAGCATAGTGAGACACTTGAATAGGTTGCCCAGAGGTGGTGTGGATGCTGGAAGTGTTCAAGGTCAGGTGGGATGGGCCCCTGAGCAACCTGGTCTAGTGGGTGGCATCCCATCCCATGGCAGAAGGGTTGGAACCAGATGGTCTTTAAGGTCCCTTCCAACCCAAACCATTCTATGATTCTATGAACTCAGAATGGAGCAGGGGCAGACTCAACCCTACTTGAGGCCAAAAGCTTCTCTAGAGGTAGGCTTAAAAAGCTGAGCTGCAAGCTGAGAAATTTCCAGAGCAAGTAAACTGAGGGGAAGGAGCCTTGGCTGCAAGACCAAGAGAAATGGACAGCGATTTCATTTCCCTGTGCTGCCCAATGCACCCTTGCATGAATTCAGAGTCCATGGGCACTTGTGCTGCAGCTGATCCTCACTCTCTTGTACATTATTGCACATCATTTCCTAGAAAGGAGAGGCACCACTCTTTTAAGCTTTCCCCTTGTGAATCTTGTCAAACCAACACCACAGTCTTGCACCTTTTTGGAATATGGGTAGGAGATGACCCAGAAAAGAGAGTTGTACTGCACAGAAAAGCACATATCATGCAAGAGAAGCAGGTCAGGAGCAAACCCATAAGCCTGATGTTTGTTTTGGAGTGAAGCAGCAGAGGATTCAAAGGCACCAGGCACAGCATGTAAAGGAACACTGGGGCTGGCTGGCCAGGGAGCGCCTCTCAGTAATTCGGTATCGCGTGTATCCGTAAGAAATCGCACCTACCTTACAAAGACATTTGAGTCATTTACATACCCTCATCAGCAGTGCGAAATGGCTCCTTGTGGAGTCAGACATTTGGAAACAGATAAAGCCCGTAAAGAATGCTTCTTTTCTCCCTGAGAGATTAATGTAGATGTGAACACATTAGCGCTGTTTAAGGGAGAGTATTCTCTTTGACAGATAACTGGGATTGGGAATATTAGATTACCAAATAATGGACCTTTTAAATTCTGTCATCATTACTTATCAGGTACATTAGTTTAAAACCTGCAATTTTGAACTTAGCATTATTGAGCTTTTGAAAGATTAAATTACTGAGCTTTTGTTTGTGAATGGCTCTGTGAAATTTCCTGAAAAGGATAGTCCTCGTCCTTCATTGTGTAAATGTGAATGCCAAATAACATACTATATTGATATTTACAGACATACAAATGATAGGACTAATGCACCTTAATGTCTGTCTCCCTGAGTGAAAAGGCAGAGCACTGCTAGATAATATGGTTCACTGTTCTCTTTTGTAAACCCATTTGGAAGAGTTAGTTTTTATCCCTCCCTTCCCCTCCTGAAAACCTTATTCTCAAAAAATATATAATTGAAGTTACAGAGGCATCTTGCATGTACGGCTTGGCAAAAGACCCACGTCCAATACATTAAAAAATTGGATATTTATAAGCACATCCACAACTGCATTAGATAGGGAGGATAAAGTCCCACATTCATTAGGTGATCAGCCTCAGTCAAGGGTTTAGGAACAAAATACCCTGCTTTGCTGTTAAAGCATTTTTCTCAGTGGGTTCAGGAACAGGGTGATTCTGCAAGATCTGCTCTAACAGCCATCCCAAGGTCCTTGACTACTCTGATGACACAGGTGCCATCTGTGTCCTGGACATGGCAGTCCGTGACCTTCCTCTTCTTCATACTGAATTGTGAGATTGAGTCTTCAAGGCAGGATTTTCAAAGCTGAATAAGGAAAGTAATCTCACAAATGACATATAATGCAAATTGGGTGTTTTCCTTATACCAACACCTTTGAAAACTCACACTGAGTTTCTCAAAGTTGTTTGGCGAGAGCAAGACTTTTTATTTTTCAAACTTTTCCAACTTTTTAAGAAGTCAATAGAGTAGTGAGCCAACAAATATGAAGAGTGATAAGCTACAGCCATGAAATGCAGAAGGAGTGTTTGTGAGGATATATGTTTGTTTAATGAGGTAGGAGGTAAGTTCAAATTATGCTCATAAAACAAAATCAGAGAAAAAGAAAAGATAAACTGTAAATATCCCTGACTCTGCATTAGACCCTAAATGTAGGTACCGCCTATGCCGAAACAACTCAAAACACTTGGAAACAGTTTAAAATATATTTTGTTTTGCTTGTTCAGCTTTTATGGGTTTTTCTGTGGTTTGTTTGCTTGTTTTTTTCTTTAAGTTACCGTGTTTTTTCATGCCTCTGAGATAAAACCTGTTATATTTGGGAGCCAGACTTCAAATAGATGAATGTTCTGTATATGTTAAAAGAAAGAAAATTATTTCAAAAACAAAGTCTCTTCTTCTGAATAATGTTTTCTTCCTTTTTCCCCCACAAATGAAATATACTTTCAATGCAGATGCAAAAAACTGGACATCTATTCAACACATCAATTCAGCTAAAAATGAGGAGCATAATCTAGCTACAATATTCATGAATTGCTTATCAGGTCAGGCTTAAAAGCCTTCCAAACTCTTGTATGTTCTTAGGTGTCTTTGTTGTACTTGGATACTTGTAAGACTCACAAAATGTCACTTAATCATCAAAAAAGCAACTGAGTTGCTCATCAAAAATGAGCTTCATTCTCTTCTCAAAATGGTATTCTTGTTAGCACTCATTGAGAGAGGGAAAGATCAAGATAATATACTTGTGCTTCTTTTTAATTTAGAGCAATTATGTTGAATCTCACATAAATTGCTCCAGGTATAATTTGTGTCAAATAACAAAGACATTATTTTCTACAGGTTTAAACTGCCTTAGCTGTTTATTTGACTCCTAAATCACTGACTGTACATCACTCTGTATTGGTACATTCTAAAATATACCATCCACCTTGTAGTGGAAGATTCCTGCCCATGACAGTGAGGTTGGTAGTAAATGATCTTTAGAGTCTCCTTCAACTAAAACCATTCTATTTTTCTGTGGAAAGAGAATAAGGATGTGCAAACAAAGAAAAACATAACCAAGCCAAAATGAGTATACTGATTTATAAGCCCAAAAGTAACAAAGGTGTGGATAAAAAGAATACTAGAATATAAAGTTGGAGACACAAGAGCATCATCTTTCTGGGTGCTTTACCATTTTTGTGTGAAATGAACCAAATCAATATGGCTCCTTCCAGCACAGGATAATATCTGCTTTTGTATTTGGGGAGTAATGTGACTTGGAGTCCCACAAATGCTTTTTCTTGCCTGTACAATCTCTTCTCATTATGCTAAAAGCTCATTACCATTTTAATTTTTAGATCATGATTCTCATTAATTGCCACTAAAAAAAAAAAGGCTTAAGGTTTGAGCTGTGTGTAGTGCTAGAGAGCTTGCATGAGCATCCAACCTTTTTTTTCCCCAAAGTGTATGGAAAAGATCTCAATGGCTCAGCAGATGAATATACTGGACTATCTAGAAGCCCAAGATAAGGGTAATAAAACTGCTTCCTCCTTGAACCATTGTTTATGAGGATTTTTGCACCTTCCTCTAAAGACATGGATAGAAATGGATAGTAAGATCCACGGCAAGATTGTAAGATTTTGGGGAATATGGCTTAGGGGTGATTATGGCACTACATACAGTTGGACTAGATGATCTTGAAAGTTTCTTGCGACCTCGATGGTTCTGTGGTCAATTAATTGAAACCCGTTTTCTCTGGTGTCCTTGTAAGAGGGATAAGGTCTCAGTCCCCCTGGTGGCAAATGTCTTCAACTTACAAGCAAGCAGAGCTGTTTGAAATTAAAACCTTTTCTCTTCAACATGAAGGGGAAAATCTAGCAATTCCTTGGCATAATCTTATGGGAATTTACAGAAACCTGTTCAAAGAGCACATGCTACTCCTACCAGCCCAGAACAGTTTTTAAGCATATTCTGCTGACATGTACAATGCCACAAACACCCACTACCATTTATATAAGCTAAATGACAAGACCATCTCCTATCCAGTGGAATTTCACAATACTCCAGTGAAAACAACGGGGAAGCAAGGAAAGCCAGCTTTTTATTGCTGTCCCTCCTTCAACATCCTCTCTTCTAGTCCTTCAGCTGCACACTGGCCTTGAAATGCCCAGCAGTAAAAGCCTTTGGCTACAGACAGGTTGTGTTATGCTGCATGCTGGGCACCTTATATGAACACCACTGATGTTATAGTTATGTGTAAGGCACAAGCAATGCTATTTATGCCTACTAATAAAGAATCTTTCAGATAATGACCAACAAACGTGCTTTAGTTTAGGACACACAACAGAAAGATTACGTACTAATAGCAACAGCCAGGAAGGAAACATGATAGGCAGGGACAAAGAAGAGTAAACAAGAGAGATAGAATTTGAAAATGGCAAAGATGCAAGCAAATATTTGTGCAGGCTAGCTAATGTCAACCTACCCCTGCAGTGCCTGGGGTGTGTGGCCCTTAAGAAGGACCCTAAGCTCCATCCTGTCTGTCTCTCAAGGGGAACAGGATTATCCAGCTAGAAAATGCCCCAGCACTTGGGGGAAGAGGAGATATTTCTTGGATGTGGCTTAGAGTGGAGTTCTCAAAGAGACACTTGAGAATGTTAAGCACAAAAACTTTAAAAAAGCTGCTAGGATTTTTGGCCAGGCAGAAGTCTCTGTGGTGAATTCACACATTCCCTGAAGTGCTGGTATTTTGTTAGATGTAGAAATGAAGTCCGACTAAACAGAAATATTCCACTTGAAAAAATAAAGTTTAAATAAGTTCAGGCCTCAAATGTCTGTGTTTAAAGCTCAGGTAAATGTGAAGGCAAAAATAGAGCAAATGTTATTGGAAGACAAGATGCAAATGAGAGAGTCTAATCTCTCTGCAGCGATCAGCACACTCACCTTATCTGGTTTCCATCTGTCATCTGAGCTGCAAGTTTACAGGCAATGTACTGTCTGTCCTGAAATCTACATCGCAGATAAGGCATTCGGTTCTCTGTAGTGGAGAATCTCCTCCATGGAGATAACTGGTCTTTTTATTTGGGGAGAAAGGTAAAGGAATTCACAAACATACTGGAAAACCGAAAGCTTTTCTGCCTGTTTTCACTTTTGAAAAACCATCACATTTCCAAAGTTTTCTTATAGAATGGGAATAAAATTTCCAAGTTCAGAAAATATGTTTCGACTAAAGGGTTTTTGTCAGGTGATGGTGAAGAGAACTGTGAATAAAGCTAAAGGGAATTAAAAAGGCCATTAGATAGACTTCTCCAAATAGTTTTCCTCTAATAATTTTTTCTAGTATCTCACAAAACTCACTTTTAAAGAGTTGACTGAATTATTAAATAAAAATTACAAGCGTAGGTGTAGGGTGCTGTGCTGGACAGAAGTCTCTGCAGTGAATGTTGTGGAAGCAGAAATGTTGACATTTCTGATTACTGAGCACCATTCACATAGCGAATTTCAAAGGCTTTTCCTCATTTTACATCAGATCTAATTTCAACACAAAAATTGTTCTGTGCTTGCAAGAAAGCATCAGGACTAGCAAATCTGAAACCAGTCTGTACTTGACATGAGACACAAAGACGTGAATTCCTGCTGCCTGCACTGTGGATAACAGGCATTGCTACCTGACCGCACCTCCTGTGTCATCCCACAGACTGGGGAAAGGCAGAAGTGCTTTCAACCAAAACTATGTAACCCCCTAAACTCTGCATGGAACCCATGCTGGCTTTGTGATGGTCAGGTAAGTCTGGCTATAGCCAGCTTGGGTATTAGCTTCTTAAAAAAGCTGAATTTATACACCTGTAAAATTTACAAACCTTTTTATGTATATATAATTCTGCAAAAAAGAAATAAACACTTCTGAAACACAGGCCTTCTGTGAGCAGGCCCCTGATGACAAGTTTGAACAACCTCTAAGTAAATCTGCTGCTGCTTTTCGCCCACTTATTAAACTGTTTTGGTGGGTTTTCTTAAAAAAAAAAGTTAGAAAAACAAACTGCCAAAAACTTGCATAAAACTGATTAAAACTCATAAGCCCTCTGTGCAACAGGTGTTAAATCTAGATGCAACGTGCATTATGTTACCACCTGTGCTCATCTTGCTCTGGCCAAAACAATATCCTCTGCAGGTGTGCAGGAGAAGTGGGAACCTAATGGTGCTTTACAGTAAGGGGAGAAAGTGGCACCTTTGGCCGAGGCTTTCTCATCAAGTCTGCAGTCAAAGAACATTAGGCTGCATAGCAGAGGATGACCAAATCTGTATGCAGATGTGGACACCAAGAAAATACTTTCCCAGCTTGATTTCTCTGTGTACTGCTGCTGATCCATCTAGAAATGGTGGCACAAGCCAGTTGCTGTATTTCCTGTGATTAATAAAAGGATCAATTAGACAAACAGAGTCTTTAATATTTATCATAATCACCACATTTATGAGCTGATTCTCGCATTTCTTTTCGTTTCAACTTTTTCTCCTTTTTTCTGCAGAAGTAGCTGAAGAATGTTGACGAGATAGGAATGAAGTAATTGTACCCTTACCTGTGCCCAGTGGGTAAAGTTTAAACCCAAATGAGCTTGAGAAGTAATAACTTTCATTGGTGATCCTGTCTTTTCAGCTTCAGTGAGCACCAGGTCCACCAGGAAAGCGCTGCTTGCACCATGAATATCTGGTGTTTCTTCAGCATCAGCCCAAATTTCATTAAAACTATGAGTGAAACCGTGGAAGACTTTTCTTAGACCTGCTGCATTATTTCCTGTATAGGAAACACACCATTTACATCCCTCTCAATCAGCTGAGAGAGGTTCTCAGCAACACTTCTCCACGGGGACATGCATCACTTCTCTACAGCTATTTGGAAGGTAGGGCATCCAAGTCAGGGGGAGAGAGACACTTTGGGCATTTGTAAGACTTTGTTATTCACAACACAGTTTGAAAATGGCTGTAGGAATTTAATTAGAAACTTCCATTAGGAGATTAGATGACTAGAACAAAGAAAACCAGTGAAAAGGCTTCTTATTAAAACCAGTAGCACTGCAGAATATTGATAATATAACAAAGGAATGAGTGGATATGCATAGCAAATTATTAGAGGTTACAGATAAATGTCCAAAAGTTGCTTAGTTTCTGGTTATCCCAGTATATACAGAAGCCACTGAGACAAGATGACACATGGTCCCTGCCCCTGCAGAATTCAGTGGCGGAGAACAGCCAGAGGTATTAGAGCACCGAGCTCAGCAGTGCTGTGTGTTACTTGTTTGCATCTTTGCAGCTCTAGTGCATAAATGAAGCATGAACAAACACACAGAAGTCCACAGGTTGCAGCAGGGATTCTAGCCCCAGAGATTAGTAAATATAAACTCCTCTGATAAATAATCATGCCTGGAAAAGGACTGGGGCAGGAAGAGACTCACAATGCTGTGACACTGCAGAATCCCTAAACACCATTACTGGGCAATGTCAGCTCAGGTGAGCCTAAGTTCTAGAAGTTTCAGCCCAGTAAACTATCTGGGCAGAATCCCTGGGCAGGGAGCTATAATAATTTAAAAAAAAAAATCACTAAAATATTTAATTTCAAATTTAGACATAATTTGAGTAAATTCACGTTCTTAGGAGTCAGATGAGTTGTTGCCATTTGTGGTCAGTACTTAGAATCTACTTACTCAAAACAGTTCTACTGTTTCCATCCAAGACTGGTTCCTATTCACAGGAACCATTCAACCACAAGTTCTTGTGGTTCTGCCCTCTACAACAATCCAATCTGTGCCTAGTTTTATAATTTATACAACTGAGAGCCCAGTCTTATTTAAATCATTCTTTATGATACAGTCTGGCCCAGTTCTTAATCTACACTTGAAGTTTTCAAGATTCAGCCAAGAGCAGTCAATGGGTTTGTAGTGCGTACAAAACGAATGGCTGAGGCACAAAGCATCTTCCTTTTCAACTCATAAGCGCTAGATTTTCCCAACCATCAAGGGTGAGACTGTTGGCTATGTCTGCACAACATTGCAATACTGAGCTTGCCCAGGGCTACTCACTGTGTTGATGCAGGGACATTGTTGCTCTCAGTATCCAAGTTAGGTTATGCAGAGTTTGATCAGATATCTTTGTGTGATACTTCAGAAAACACAGACTGATGAACTGTGATTTTTTAAAATGCTTTTCTTACCAACCATACACAGACTTCATTTCTATGAATACTGATAAATACGCACTCTATTATTCCTTGAGAAAAACCTTTTAAGTAATCAAGACAAAACCAGTACATGAGTAGCCATGCACTGCCTACCTCAGCCCTTAGCCTTCCCAGAGCCAGAGATCCTCCCACCTTTCCCACATTCCAGTGGGCTCCAGTGATCCAGCACCACCTGCCTCGTGCCTCATTGCACTGCTGTAACAGAGCTTTCTAAATGAGACTAATGTGCCTTCAAACAAAGAGCCAGCTGTGCTGGAGACTAATAAACCTGCAGTTACCTCAGTATTAGTGACGCTGCCAACCAGGTAACACCTGCCATCGCGGAAGCCAAAGCAGCACAGGTAGGAACTGCCAATGGCAACAATTGGCTAACTTTTGTCTGCAGAAAAGGGAGTAAAACAATAAATTAGCACACAAAGATTTACAGAGACAAGTTTCCTATTTGTTAATGCAAGAGGGAAATTTAATGATTGCCAGTTACTAAAAGGTTAATAAATTTGAATATTTCCAAGAAAAAGTAAGGGTATTACAAGATGAACAGATAGCTAGATGGATGACTGTAAAATACTAGAAAATTGCTGATTGCTTTGCTAAAGGGCAGAGGCAAATTACAATCATTGTCTTTTGTTCTTGTGAACCCAAGGCGCCTTTTTTTTTTTTTTTATAGTCAAGTTATTTTAAAAAGAACCATACAAGAAGCTGTGATGTCCTAGGAAAAAGTGAATATAACCCAGGACATTTAAATGGGTCGTGAAGCCAACCTGAAGCAATACTGAAACACCTTGACATGTTTGTGCATTTTCACTGGCTTCACAGAGTTTGGAGAAAGATAGTCTTTTTTGCAGTACTATGGTATCTTAAGGTCAACGTTATGGTAACACAAGCTTCCTCTCTTTGAACAGAAACGAAGTTGTACAGCTACTGCAGGACAAATTCTCACCTAGTTTAGTAGTACAAAAATTAAAAAATCAACTCTTGTACAGTACTTGCTGGTGAAATTAGGTGGGGTTACCTGCTTAGGCAAGCAAGAAAAAGGGAGAAGCATGTAATGGTGGCAGAGCAGCTTCAAACCAGACCTTGCTTGGTACTTATAATATTTCCATAATAATTATTACTATTCTGCTGAAACAAACCAACCCCTCAAATCCAGATATCACAAGTCCTTTGTCTTTTCAAAGGCCTGTGATGGTTCCCAAGAAAGCCTTTTGATTATATGTGACTATTCCTTTCAGAAATGTGGAGGAAGAAACAAACTTTCTGTCTGAAGAAAAATTGAACCATCTCCAGTCTGAGAGGCTCTCACACAGGAAGAGGACAGTTGCCTTTTCTGGATTCCCACAGTAGTTGTTAGTGTCTCATCCTACCAGCAATCTGCACTAGGATGCCTTTTTGTTTTATTACGTCCTTGTTCTGTCATGAAGAATGATTAAATCATTGATGACAATGATTCCATGAAAGAGTATAATAATTCATGGGGCCACCGCCCCATTCTGGCCATGGCCCCTGATTTGTGAAGCTCAGTAAAGGAAGGCTTTGCCATGGGGTCTTCTTAAACCCCTCTGCAGCAGCAACCTGGTGACAACACTGGGGAGAACCGGGGCAGCAGCCTGGGAAGGCTCTCCTGGCATCATCCCAGATAATGACAGTCAAGCTGAGAAGGAGCCTGGCAGCCTGGTCCAGAAGCACGGCATCACCCTGGAGACAGCCAGCATATTTGAAAGTCAGCAGCTTTAGGGATCTCTTGGCCCCTTTCTCCTTTAGGCAAGAGTTCCTTGAAATTTCACTCAAAATAACTCTAGTATTCCCCCAACCACATAGTATCTTCTTTAAACTTATGTTTATATGGTAATATTTAAATTATAAAGCGCTAGCCTTTCACCTTTAGGTTCTTGACTGGATTCAAACTCTCCTCCTATGGGAAATGAGTTTGGTGGCCTAAGCTGAGTCTCAAGGAGACAAAAGTCCTTATCTCTAAACTCCAAACATAATTCAGCACAACGTGGCATGATTGGAAGTCCCTGCTCAGGAAAAGACAAGGAATGAGCTTGTGTCAAAAGTAAATTACCTAAGTAATCAAATCAATACTGAATTCAAAGTGAAAATATCGAAATTATCAGGTGGTGCTGCAAAGGCTACAAAATTGCTGTTTAGCACAATGTTTTCCAGCTATATTCGAAATGAGAAATGTCATTTAGAGCAGATAAACTACAAAAAATGAGGTCAAAGCTGCAAAGAAGCATAAGCTGAGAACCTTAATAAATTAAAAAATTTCCTTGAATAGCACCTTATCTCCCTTGGAAGAATGCATACAGTCTGGAACTCTGTACTCCTGAGTATGAGGCAAAGGACAACCATGATCTTCATCTCAAATACATTTGAGGATGGTTGAGCATGTGTTAGAAATACCTTTTAGAGGTAAGTCCTTACACAAATTGGATGAGTTTAAAATTGGGCATTGCATGTCCCAAAATACCTACAGATGAACTATCCTATCTTTAAGTTAAAAGAAATTCAAGGAAATATAGAAAAGTACAGTTCTCCTCTTGGGTTGGAGGGGACAAAAAGATGTAAGAGGCTGTGAACCTCCTCACCTGATGATGAAAAGAGCAAAACAAAGTACCATGTTGTGATCCTCAAAGCACCTCCTGGTCAAGTTGACATTAGATGTTCACTCCATGCCCAGGTGCCGTCTCTACCCTTTACTCACCACAAAATGGATGACAGTTTCATTACAGAATGGCATCACTTGTCGAACTTTGAATTACTGATCGTAAAAATATCAGTTATACTTAGAAGGATTGTTTGAGCACTCTTTTTTTTTGTTTTATCAGCATTACTGTTTAGTGCAACGTACACAAGGGGTTGAGTGGGGGAGTGATGGTGGAAAGAAATCAAACCTGGCTGAAGAGCTAAGAGTTTGCAATACCCTACCCATACAAACAAGCTTCTATCACAGTTATAGACAGCAGAAATAAAAGGGAGCTTTTTGGCTCACAGCTATAAAAAAAAAATTATCATAGTGATGAAGTTCCTCAGCCATCAACAGAGCTGTGATAACGCTGTTTGATGATGATTTTCCCATGAATGTTAAACAGCCGCCACTGCGGAGGAAAAGGAGCTTATCTGCACCTAATACTGATCTCTAATTCCTGCCCTTCTTGAACCATCCATTTTCTAACAGCATTAACTGGCAAATTTACATCCCATCTTAATGCTGCTAAAGAGGACAGGAGATGAAGAGTAAATGACAGCAGTGTAATGAGGATGGCTTTTTTCTCCTTTCTCTTTAATGGCTGAAGATTTACACAATTGTCTGTAAGCTTATATAGAGAGCTTACCTGAACCTTTTGCCAGCATGGATTCAACTTACAGGAGCTTTTGTTAACTAAATACACATAAATATTTTTAAGGAGGTTTAATATTGTGACTTCAAAGAAAGCTAAAAGACAGGATGAGAAAAAATATTTTTTAGCATTTTGATTATGGATGAAACTTGCTAATATTTCTTTCTTAAGCAGAGGCAGTTGTATTTCCAAAATACAAAAATCAGATTTTAATAAAAATTCTTTTTCTGCTTAAAATTACTCATCTTTTTTCTATCACGTGGAAAAAAGAGAAATTTTTTTCCAGTTACAGAATTCTAGTGAAGAATTATCTCCAAAACTCAGAAATCAATGGTTATCCAAATACATTATGTAGAGCTGTGTTTCATATGTCACCCACAATGTGGATTGCTTTCTGATCATGTCGCTCCCATCGGAATGGAAGGCGCTACACTGCATGGCAGAAAGGAGAGTGAGAATGGAATGTTCTAATATAGGAAACCACAGCAACAATACTTGGCCAGATCCAGTCAAAGTGTTTTTATAGATCCAGATGATAATTTCAGTGGAAATTAGAACCAGTTCAAGATGTGTTGTTGATATTCAAAAGGCTCTTGGTCTGACTCAGGCTTTTGCTCAGATACAAAAGGCTAAATTTAATTAGCAAGGATTTTTTTTAAGATAGCCTTTTTTCCCCCTATTCTTAATTCACTCCATATATACTATTTCTCCAGGGTGTGTAAAAAAGATCAGTTGAAAGGGAAAACACAAAATATTGTTTAGAAATACAAGGGTGGAGGCTTCAAACCCCATTCCACGAATGCAACCCAGGGCAGCAAAGGTGTCTGAAAGAAATGCAAGACAGGGGCACTGCTGCTTTTCAAAGATTTTTGTTCTAATCTATTAATTTTAATCTTTAATCAGAATTTTCAATGTTTGTTTAACGCGCATTGCCGCTATTTCCATTTCAGGCATATCTCAAGTATTTAATACATACAGCTCTGCATGTATGCACATCTACACACACATACATGTGTATGTAAGTTGCATCAAATGTACATGACAATCACATACATCTAGCATAATGAAATATTCAAAAATAATTTTTATTCTTTCAGAAACATTGGTATACACTTACCCTTTCTATGGAAAACTGTTACTGTACCTTGAGAGGGGCTTGTCAGCAGTGTCTACCCATACACGTGTCATTGCTCAGCTGAGGACGGTTCAGGAGCTCTGAACCCTTGCTGTGTTAGAAATGAGAGCACACAGCAGCCCCAGCCTGGGTACTGTTGCTGTCCTGACTGTGGTGACATATATTCCTGGAAGCACATGCATCTCAGAAGACAAACTTTATACTTAGAATAATATTTGGCAGCTACATTTATAAAACATACTTGGCTAAGACTCCAGGGCCTACATTTTCCAAGATGTGTAGGTTTCTAAACTGCTTTACTACCTTTGACTACTTTGGCATTTATTTTGAGGACATTAAAACCTGTTGTAGGTAGAACCCAACACATCCAACACAAAATGCACAGGATTGATTACTGAAGGACATAATTTGTCATTAACTATTAAGTGAAAATTTGGGTATCTGTCTTCTGTTCCTCTACATTAATGTCTTGGTCCTAAGAAGCTGATAAAGTAAGATCATTTCTAATCTGTCATTACTGTCCAAAAAAATGTAAACAGTTTGAACTCTGAGTCAATCTAATCAGCTCTCAACTCCAACCAGTTGACCACAACTTTCTTCTAACCTTTTAAAGACACTTTAATTGTATGCTATAAGTAGATCCTGGTGAGTGAAATAAAAGCAATACATACAGAGAATTAATAAGAGGTTCATCTGAGTGCTTCTGTTTATTCATCAATTCTGCTGACAAACCAGATTTTCTTTCAAATAATTAAAAGTTTTAAATAGTACATTGTTATGGCCCAACACTACTTAAATTCCAGAATCACTAGGGAAGTTGTCACACAGAAGAAACAGAGAAGCTTGCATTTTGTGATGATCAAAAAGATCATCCAGTTCCAGAGGCTGGGAAGGTCTGTATAATCCTCTTTTGGCTTTGATATTCCTTTGAGCAGCATCCAAGCCTTCACTACAGTTGGCTATTTGGCAGATAGAAGTGTCCTATCACAGACTTGTCTGTCTCTTCCAAATACGTTCCAAATTGAACCACTTTTTCCACCTTTCAGATAAGAAATAACCACATGCCTATAATTCCAGATATCTACATGACATCGTAGTACTCTCCAATCTAACATCCAGGCAGCCCATCCTTCTACATTGCATAAAACTTCCTGAAATAACAAAGACACAAAGGAAGAGGCCTAAGCTCAGAAGAAAATGAGAATATTAATTGACAGCAGGATACAGATGTAGAGGACACTGGAAAAGAATCTAGGAAGACCAGCTGCCATCCATGACTCACTATCTCTTCAGGGCTGGCATCACAAAAGTGTTTCACTAGGTGAGAATTTTTTACAAAATGCTATTTCCAAGAAAACTGTTTTGTTTTTTTTTTCCATAAGAATCAAAACATTATGACTTTCTTATAAAAACAGAATATATCCATCAGGCAGAAACTCTCTTTGAATAATTGGAGGAGGTTTGGGGTTTACTTTTTTTAAATGAAGTTGAAACCAATTAATTCAAAACATCTGAATTACACTTCCCATGAATTACTGCAGTGTATTATGTAGAAAAACTCAGTTCAGTGTTAAACTACACCATAGAAAATATCTGTTTGGTCTAATAAACTGAAATGGAACATTTTAACATTTTTCAATTGTTTCTTTTACATTATTTATATTACACTGACGTACCAGTGTGATATAACGAACCTAGGGACATCAAAACTTCACCATAGTAGATATTTCTGTTTTCAGCCAATTCCTTCACCCACACACACAAACTTAGATCCAATATAAAATTGGTTTAAAGTTGGCTGATGGCAAGAAGGCAAAAACTGAGGTCAGTGTGGAAGTGTTCCCAATAACCACTTTTCATTTTGCTGTCCACCATAAATAAATAGTATGAAAGAAAAAAAAAATAGTGAAGCAACTGTACATGTCTACCTTCATTACACGTTTGAAATGAGATTAAAAGATGAAATGCAATCAAAATCATCACCAAATGTCACTGTCTCCTCATGCTGCAGCATGTACCACCAGAATCACTGTTGGAAATGCAGAATGCCAAGTGTACCAAAACTCTACCTTACTATAAACTCCAGATGTTTTTGTGTGCATGCAACAAGCATTTTAGCATAACAGGACATAATAAAGATGCACCTCCAACTGTACTTCACAAAATGTTCTTTCCTGGGCTGCATATTTGGGAAGAGTAGGGACAAGGAAAGAGGAGGAAAAAAGTACAGTCAGAAATTAGGGGCTCATACAGGAAAAGTAGACACACCCTTACAGCAACTAAACAAACAAACAAAAAGCCTTAAATACCATCCAAATTGCTTGAATTCATCATGAAACTCCATATTCTGTTAAGACTAAGCCTTACAAAGAGATATGGGAAATGTGATGTGGCATAACTGCATTTAATCAAGGTGAATCCCTCTTTGATGATTATCAGGTGAGGATGGATTTCTTGCTGCACTCTGTATCCATATATGTGAAGAAAGATACTGTGACTGATAACATCTAAAACCATAATAAGAAAAAGAGATTATGTTAACTCTTGCTTAAGAAGTTTCTTTGTACTAGAGAAACAAACAAATTGAAGGCTTTAAAAATCAAAGGGCAATTTAATGTTGCAGTTCTACACAAACACAAAAGGACTAATAAAGAGCTGCCTCCCCTTGTTGCAGGTGGATCACAGAACTCTCACTGTTTCCAGCGTGTCAGCAGTGGCTTCCTACTACCACCACCTTATACCAGCCCTGGGAATATATGGCTGAGTAGCTTTACCTTCAGAACTGGATTATAGGCTGTCTATGTTAGCTTTATTGTAGTACCTGATAGAAGAAGAATGCAATGTAGCTATTCTTCTGGGAAGAAAACATTCAACATACCTGCATAAGCAAGGTCTGTTATTAATTTGTGATGTTTGTGCCCTACTACCTATCTGGAACACCAAACCAGAGATCTTCCCAGACTGAAATGGTATTAGATTGTATAACAGAAATGGATTTTATTTGGCAGAAAAAAAAAATAAGCTAAACACAGAATGAACAGTCTGCATCAAAGAGCCCTAAACCAGGACCCAGAACAATAAAAATCCCAATATGCTTGACTGAACCGAAAATTACTTCTCACATAAAGGCTGTTCTGGGGAATGTCTGAAGCTATAATACTGAGAAAGCCAATGAACAGCTGGATTCTGCTGTAGTAAGAAATGTTTCTGACAACAATGAAGCCAGGAAGGGATTTGCAGGTGAGAGATAACAGTGACTGTCCTGTAGTCCACATAACACTGCAAGGACATTGCAAGATTACCCTGCATAAAGTGTTCAGTTCATCTCAGGTACTGCCCTGATCTTTATCTCTCTTTCCCTCACACACCCTGGCTCACAGATGAGGACGTGGATGTCCAGAAAGTTCAGTATCATCAGCTTTACTGTTTGTCATTTCATACAGCCTTATGCCCTAGAAACCTTCATGATCCTCATGTGGTGATCCACCCTTGTCTCTGTGGTGTGTTAGGATGTATGCCTGGCCTTATTTTGAAAACCAATACATTAATTTCAGTCAATGTGACTAGGAAATAGAAGCAAAAAGAAGAAAGGGGGAGTCACGGCAAAGAGTGACTTCTTATCTAACCACTCGATACTGGGCATCCAGACATGGTCAAATAGATGGAAGCTGTAAGCAGGAAGCACAACAAAAGATGGGAGCAAATATTAACGAATCTCAGTTAATTTTTTACACACAAAATGCAGTGTTTTGCTTGTAGCTTCAGACCTACCTTCAGTTTTGTGAATGTGTCAAATTACAACACTTATAATGCAGCATTGCAGATTCAGTCTCTGCAAAATATCACCAATGGCGTTTTTAGTGGTCCACTTTGAAAATATGACCCTTAGAGACTTAATGAATAAAATTAGTCAACTCTGTAACTTTAAAATAGCTCTTTTCTAATTAAAGTGTGATGAAGCTTTCAGCCTATCTAGCTAGGGATGCAGAGTGCACAAGCAAACCAATTAGAGATAGTGGCAAAAACAAAATGGTGTCACAAAAAGATTTACCACATCAGTCCCTCCAGTAGCTGTACCATTTCTGCTGATAAAGGTGAAACAACAGCTACTGCTGCAGCTAAGGCTGAAGCTAATGTTAAGCTGACAAATCAACTTTTAGAGTCTTGGGAGATTCAGCAGAGCTATCAAGAGGCACAAAGGCTACTAATGCTTATGTCATACTTCTCAACTCTCACATTTTACCCAGGAGACACCAGATTTTTTTGGCTTAAAAATTTTTTGATTTTTGTATTCTCCTGGGCAAAAAATCAAAGAGGCCCATTAATTCAATGAGAAATTCACATATCTCACTGCTTGATTTTTTTTTTTTCCACAAGACACGCACTGTTTGAGGTTGAGAAGTATGCTCTACTTTGATAATGACACCCTGAAGGATAGCACTGGTGGTAGAAGGATGAACACAAAACAAAATCCCAGCTGCTGCCATTCAATGCAAACAGTCAGGACATGTCGATGCTTGAATTCAGGTGGCGAGACTACCATACATCACTGCACAATTGCCATTCTGGGAAGTGTACACAGTAAGACACAAATTCAGCTGGTATTTGAACCCACATAGCACAGGGAAGACAACAGATGGGTCTGAGTCCTGCAAGCCAGGATCCAGCTAGTAATAATCTGTCAAACATTTGCACGCCTCGTGGTAATCTGGTTCACCACTTCTTAGAGGACATGATTACATGCTTACTTGAACAAATCTCCCTGGCTGTCTAGTGGTGAGCATTAGTAGCAACGGGAAGAAACAAAGAAAAGAAAAGAAAAGAAAAGGCAATGATTTTTATGATAGACTTTCCTTACGTTGTTCCAGTCTCTCATATCTTAAAATGCTGGGGGCTAAAAATAAATTTTTGCAAAAATTGAAATATTACACAAAAGCCAAAAGCAAAGAAAGTGTTAGGGGATGGAACAAGGTCTTTCAAGTAAAGTACTTCTGATGTTGGGTTTAAGTTATGTTCCAAAAACCCCAAGAACACCGATCCTTTACAGTCAAAAGCATGTGTATTTGGGGACCTGAGGGCAAAATTACTAGATCTCGGCAAAATGTGTGTTACCAAAACAGCCCAATGTACTCTGTACTTACATTCAGTGAGATTCCATGTCAGTGTCAGAATCTCAGTAGCATAAGATGAGTGGTAACGGTCTAGGAAAAGTACATGGCTCACATTTTAAAGATCTATATCCAGCTTCAAACAAATCTGTTTTCCTTTGCTTCAGTTACAGATAATTTTGTAAAGAAACAATAAGGGCCCAATAAACATATATTATTCAGAATTTAATGTGAACTATAAATTGAAATACAGATGCAAATTTTCAGGACTCAGTATCCCAGTGAAGTTCAGATTTGAAACCTAATTCAAATTGTATATCTTCAAAGCCATAGGTTTATTTCAAGCTTAAATGAAACATTATTATTATGAAGAAAAAGTAATTAAAAGAATAAGTTAGCCAGAGGAATTGGGAAAAAAATGTAAGACAAAGCCTAATTTTAAGATGTAGGTAAATATGGAAGAATGATATCTAGTTAATTACATGCAGGAGAATGGAAATAATATGAGCTAGGTGCATGGCATTATCGAAGGTAATAACATCCAGTAATACATCATAGATTATATGAGATAAATTGAAGAAGAGTAGACTCTTTTCAGGTGCAATCAGAAAAGATTACAAGTAAGTAACCACCATATAATTTACCATCTGTGGATGTGATATGAAAACCAGCCTTGCCTTAGAGAATAGGACAGGGGTGGTGGTCAAAATGCTGTGTAATTGCCACCCAGTTTTTCAGAGGAGGCAGAACAAAAATTCTCAGAAGATGTTCTGACTCATTGGATTAGCAATACCTGCAAAACATGGTGAAAACATCTGCGTTTGATGTAAGATGATGTAATCATAGTGGAGGAGACCTTTGGAAAGAGGGAACCATGTTATGGACCTGGTGCTGGAAACAGGAACTACAGGGAGAGAGTTCCTAAACTCTTAAAGGCTCAGAAAAAAAATCATAAATTCCCCAAATCAATATTTGATTTTCAGTCTGCAAAAAATAGAGGAAAGATGTCATAAACGTCCAACAGAAATACATTTCTAATTGACTAAGCCCATCTTGCCTTTACAATGCTGATACCTGTGTTTCTGACTTTGTCTTACCTAAGACGTTCTCTAAAACTGTCATTTTAAGCAGCACGTGCAAAATACAATCTGTTTTTTCCTGGGGCCAGCATTTTTTTCTGGGCTCTCAAAGCGCAGCTTTGATACAAATCTACATCTATGTGTGCCTGCTGCATTAGTGATCATACGCAATGGCCTGTCTGCTGTGCGAGATTATGGGGATACTGCAGGCAGGGGGCAAGGGATCAGCCAGGATGTGTACAAACTTCAAATTGCTGGCTACACCCCTGACTGAAGTCTACATAAATTATGTCCACCACGTTCCCATCATTTATTTCTTTTGTCATTCCTTCAAAGAACTCGGTCATATTCTGTCTGACAGGATTTATTCTTGGTAAAACCATTGCTGATCTTCTTTTAATAACCCTTTCTCCGATAAATACCCAGTGCTTTCATCCCTAATGATTGATTCTCGTATCTTAACTTTCAGCATTATATCTGAGGATAGCTATTGAAAAGCAAGCTTCATCTGCCAAGGCAAGTATAAAGATGAACTCAGGTGGCTCTATGCTTAAATGTCTATGTATCTATTTATCATCTGTTAAGGTACAAACAGCTCATCATTACAACAACAACCACTGAAGATGAAAACGGTATCCTTCACTCAGTCAATCCAAAAGCAGGAATCAAGTGTGTGGAAATAACAGTTTAACTTTTTTTGAACATGAAAAGGAAAAGCCACCCTTTATCAGACACATTTTTTCTGTCAGAAAACCATTTCCCACCCTGCCCCTCAATACATATCTACTACAGCTAACACATACATACTAAAAAATATGACTAGTTTCTTGTAATGCAGACTCCCAGCTTTTACAGGCTCAAGGTTTAACTTATTTGATTGGTGAGATTTTATGATAAAATAGCAGACAATAATGGAAACTGTCATACATCCTAATATTCATATTCAATTATTTACTGATGGGTTTATTTCCTCCTGTTTTAAAACACAGAGAAAAAACCATGGTACCTGCCCTTGCTAATGCAAGTTTGCATGGTTGTGCCCACTCTAGAACTCACTAATGCAATTCCATGTCAGCATTTTGTCGGTCTCACTATTGCACTGATGAAGAAACTTCAGTTAGTCTGGAACTCAGCTGCTGAAATTTTGACTGACACCATGCATGAAAATCACATTACCCTGGTTGTAAAAAACCTTCTCTGGCTACCTGTAAAGTACAGGATTATGTGTAAAGTCCTAGTTATTAACTTACAAGTCCTTAAATTGACTTGGGTTTGAATACCTCAGAGACATTCTGGAACCATACATCCCCAGTCGTTTTCTTTGGTCTCAGTCAATTGGATTAGTTCTTTTTGGCTGAAGACATTGAGCTACAGGGCATTTTTAGTGTTTGCTCGCTCCTCATGGAATTCATTAACCATGGAGGTCAGACTGGCTGACTCTTTGACATGCTCTAAATCTGAACTTAAGGTACACATTTTCAGATTGCTTATTAGGATTTGTAAAAGTGATATGATTCTCTCTACTAGGTTGCTATAGTCTTTTCACATATGAACATATCTTTGAGTGTCAGCATTAGAGAACTGGAATTAGTGTTGTCTCAGGGTTATTTTTCCCCTATGCACTGCAAGAAAAAAAGAATTTGTATTACTGCAACTTTTCCCAATAACTTTGTAAGGATCTGTAGCAGAGAATAGGCTTGGCAGATGGAAATCCCGTGCTTAGACAAGACATTCCTACCATTAAAGCACATTTGACAATGTGATCTAGATCAATATTCCCAGGAAGCATAGCAGACAAAATAGAGAGCAGCTCTCCTTTTTTTTCTCTTTTTTTAAGTATTTCATGCAAATATTGTGAGCATTTGCTTTTAAGATACTTAGAACTTTTCCTTTTTCTCATCATTACACAGCCAAAACTTCCTTGGTTTTAGCTGGACTGCACCACAGTAAACGAGCACAGAATCCAGACATTAGATCAAATTAAGCTCTGATTAAATAATTAATAAGATAGATCAGATAATACTTTTACTGTAATAACAGGCATTATTATGAACACCCATGGGGTGTGATGATACTTACATTCCACAGCAGTACTGCAGGTGGACATATTCTAAATTATAAAAGCATAACAAACTTAAAAGGTTGACTAACAAGAGTCTAACAGGATTTGATTTGACCCTTCCCCTGTGTCCCAGGGATAAGTCAACTACTCTAGAGAGGATGATGCAATCAAAAGGCATGGATGTAGTTAGCCCATGAACGTGCTCCCTATATTGGTATATCATATAAAGAACAATTCCCTATCAGCAGTGTATGAATAACTGTGTCTTGAGCTTGCATGCCAACAGTTATGGGTAGATGTCATCACTTTAAAAAATAAAAGCTGTTTCTATAGATATGCAAGACAGATTGGTGAATTTGCCTGGTTTAAATTAGGCTGAGTGGTTCATGATGGTGTAAGGAGAGGAAAGATATTTTAATAAAACCAGCCAAATCAAACCTTCCCTGCCCAATCGACTTTTCACAGAACAGGTTGATGGGGTATTAAAAGCAGTTCCATTGCATTCTGCATGTGAAAAGGGTGCCTAGCATCTAGATTTAATAGAGCCCTAAATAGCTATAGATAATTTATTCTAGTTATAGCTTTAAGTTCTGTTTTTCAGAGAATATGAGTCTTACAAAAATGGTTTCCATGCAAATCAAAACCAGCTGAAAGCTTGCCAAGGCCAAGATGTAATTTAAGATGGCATTTAAGCTGCTCTGTCTTTTCTGTCTCTAGAGATATCATCATAAAATAAAAGAATTCATCAGGTAATGTTTTCTTCATTATTCAACTGCACAATTCTGAAGTGAAAAAGATAATTAGACATACAGCGCTGTCGACACATAGTTTATTAGGAGATTCCGATTAATTAGCTATGGTAAAAGGTTTTTATATAGTCATAATTAATTTATATTTCAAGAAAAAAGGCAAACAGACAGTACACAGATTTAAAAATTTCTTTCCTCTGACAAATTTATCAAAGTAATTCTGAAGTTCTGTTGAACCTACTGCACTTCATTGTTGCTTTATAAAGAGGGAAGCAGATATCTAACAGCCCAACTAACGCTGACTTCTCTGGGAGTCAGCTTAACACTCTCACATCATTTTGAAAAATGCCTTTTTTCTCTGCTGAACCAGCAAGTGAAACCACTGTGAACTGCTCATCAAGACACACCTTGGTCTGGAATACGTTGAATCAGCAATGGAAAATTTGCATGTAACACACTAGTTGCCTTCTAAATTCTCGTATTTCCTCCTACCTACTTGACCTGATCTGCAGTAGGACTGAGGTCAAAAGTCGACTATTCCATACTTCCTTTACTTTTGCATATTGTGTATTATCTAAAAGAGCTAGACATATTCAGTCCGTATATTGCCATGTTTGCTCCAGACTCATGTTCACACTGAAATCCAAACTCCCCTAACAGATGAGACACGTTGATTTACGCTTTGGTCAACACAGGAATGAGCCAGCTGGTGCAGCCAGTGAAGAGAAGGATGAGACAAACTCAAGCAAATTCAAGTTCATAGAAGAAATGCAGGTTCTTCCAACCATTTGGTATAGAAAAAGAGCCTTTGCTCAAGCACAGATAAAAAAGACAAAGCCACAGAGACTAATTGGTGTATCTTCCCTAAATTACTGGCAAGGATTAATTTAATGCAAATAAGAGAAAAAACTTGCTGATCTTTGAGACAGTTTTTAAACTGCATCACTGTATATTCAGGTTTATTAGCCACAGCACTTATGTTCTATCATATAAAGTTTCGGTTTTTTGTGAAACAAACACATTAAGAATTCATGTTTGGATATGAGGCTACATGTAAAAGTACACATTCAATCACCAGATGCTGGTCAAGGTTTGCAGGCCACTGAGAGACACTTAGAGGTAAAGTCTTCTCCTGGGGCCTTCATCAGCAAGGGACAGCAGGAGTCCCTCCAATACAATTTGGCTCAATCTTTTGAAAATGCTCAGATGGCACTTCAGCTATGAGCAGAATTAGAAACCCTGGCAGAAACCTGTTTCTTCTCTGGTTTCAGTAAAAACCTCAGTGATCAAAAGTAGCTGAACACTAAACTGCAAGATTCCAAGTAATGTCCATTCAATTTCTGGTTAAGCTTATTTGATGCAGTACATTACTCAGAACGATTTGGAGCTATAAAAAATGTTACAATAGTGAAGATTCCTGAATAAATAATTCTCAATTAAGTGTTAGCACCTAATTATATTAACTTATAGTAATTACTGATTCAATTATGAAATTGAAGATTAACCTGAAAATGCAGACTGGCTAATTTATTTTTATGATAGCTATACACTAATAGCACATGTAGTTGGGCTTCTCTATGCACAAGCAAGGTAAGGGTTATTTTAACACACTTTTAGGAAGATAGATTGCCTTGCCACACTTGAAGAATATCTGACTAGAATACATACTGAATTATCTCTGACACAATGTTCCATTTATTATTCTATAGTCTCCTGTATCTTGCACAGAAATAATGCAAGAAATAGACCTTGTTATTTATCATTTCTTTTTATGGCTGAGGGTTTTTTCAGTTGAAATTTGCATGGAACATTCCATGTCACAGTCTGACTTTTATATTAAGTACAAGAAGCAAACATATTTCCTAATACACTTGTCTTTGTGTCCTGTCTTGGGAACAGGAAAGTTAGAGACTGCTTTATGGTTCAAATTTGGGTAGAGGGGAGAATAGGTTCAACTGTCAGTCCACATGACACCAGTTAAGTATTTAGGGAAAGCTTTTGATATTCAGGACATTGAGGTAGAATAAGACGAAGATGACATAGTAAAGCTTCCTTTGGTTTGGAGAAGATGAACTAAATGAACTCCTTAAGATCTTAGGGAAGTGTGTAAAATAAGACTTTTGGTGTTTTGATCTCTCATGCAATCACATGATTACGTTTTTTCTTTCCATATTGTGTGTGACTAAACAGAGTTTTGCCACATATTTGTACTTTAAAACCACAGGACTAAAAAAATAACAGCATGCCTTGGAATCTTAAACAGGTAATTTCCCCCAATCCAAATTTTCAGTGATAACTTACTTATTGTGCTACTTACAATAAACATCATGATTCTCAGCTACAAAGATAACAAGCTGTATTTGTGAGTGGTGCATGTCATGTATCTAAGAGGTAACAAAGCAGTAAAGATTACTTCACGTGCACAGATTATGTATTATTTGTTAGTATGTCACTTCCAGTGCTCTTTCTTTTCCAAGTGAAAGTATAAAAAACATGTGATTAGCTATGACGCTTTATGTGTTAGCTTTTACCCAGATAAATGTCAGATTTAGATAATCCTGTAGGATCTATGCTTCAAATGCTTAGAAACATGACTCTGGAAGTTGAAGAAAATACATACATACATATTATTGAGATTAGTATACCGAACAGCACAGTCCTGCAATAAGAATGTATGGGGCAGATTGAGTTCATCAACCATCTCCAAACATTTCCTATGTGAATTAGTGGAAACCAAGTACATGGGAAAGGGGACTGGAGTATTCAGTAAAGATGACTAATAAATTATCATTTCTCTCTAATCCATCTCTAAAAATTCCAATCTCAAGTATATTTGTAACTTTCAGGAAGATAAAATATAATATATATGGCTTCCAAACGTGACTCCTGTGGATAATTCTTATCATTCCAATTAATGGGCTTTTGCACAGGTGATTGTTTTTTCCTCTACCATTCTTTTTGTTTATATTTTTCCCATTTGAAATACCAAATATCTATAGAGTGCTCAATTAAATAAGCATCATTATGAACACCAATTTTATAAAGGCAAAACATTTTTTTATCGTAAGAAGAGTTCCCACAACTGATCAACTTTTTGGTCCATCACAGGCTAAATATCTGTTAATTGCCTTCCAGCCTGACAAAGCATCATATTTATTAGGCATGCCATCCTTGGGAACTGAGCGCTGCAGGAAAATTTTGTAACTAATCCTCAGGCACTCAGATCCTTTTACAAAATTAATTTTGCTTTTGAATTTTGTCTTTTAAAACACAAAGTCAAGTTGATGACACTACCTTAAAGAAAGAATTTCTGTCTTGCAGAGCACGCTGAGATACAAGTAGTTTTAAGTGCATACTTATTGAGAGGACTGCTCTATACCTAAGTCTTACTTCTTTGTCACTTACCATGTTGCTACACAAGAAAGTGGAACATTTCAGGCCCTGGCAATTTGTGCTTTTGACTTGTTTTCCTCATCAGGTTGTCAAGCTGCAAAAACATAAAGAATGTAGACATAATTTTTTTTAAAAGTAATTTTTTTTTTTTGTAAAACCCCATTTGTGTTTTGAAGAAAGTCAGATTGTTTCATCTTTATACATAAACCTGTCACTACCCAACACAATGTAAATAAGTTATATAGGAGTTCACTGTCTCTTTCCACTTCATGACTCACTGCATGTTTCAGTTACTTCTGGTACACACTCTATTACTCTACATTCTCATAAACACTAAATATTTTAAGAATTCTTTACTGTTAAGAAGTTGCAAATTTGAGTGCACGAAAGGATTGAAAGAGAGGCAATTGAGCTTTCCAACACAGAGCAGAATTTACCACCGGATGTGTAGAAGTATGAACAGCAAGGTTAACCTTGTACTCAAGTACCCCCTTTCCCATTGCTGTTAAAATCTGTTTCTTGCTGATGGTTAACTCACAAATGCAAAAATTACACACCTGTCTGCCAACTACACACAGCTGCATAGATCTTGCTGCTGAGCCAACCATCTGCAAAATGCAGCAGCCAGTTAATGAAGAAATTCAAAGCGCTCTTAGAAAACAATGTTTGCCAAGTGCTGCCTGCAACTCCAAAGAGGGATCCATTCTTTGGGATTCTTGATTAACAGCCTCGGATTCAATTTGGGAACCTAAATGGGCAGACCTACCAGCTTTAGTATTTCTAAATTGTACTAAGGGCCTGATACAAACCAGCCTGGTTTTGATTCCTACACCAAAACAGAAAAATCAACCTCACTGGTATCTACATCTGAAAACCTTAAAAAAACCCTACTCAGAAATACACATCAGACAGACTTCTGATGTTAACACACAGTTCAATATATGGAAAATATGCAACAGGGCTTTATGACACTTTGAAATATATGAAAATAAATATACTAAGAATTTGAGGTGGGAACACTAAATTTAGAATTAAGAGTAGTCAGCACTGATGTAAGTAGGCCCTTATCAAAATATTTATTTTCCCAGGGAAGAAAAACCAGAGCAATGCTTTGTAGTCTTGAAGGAAAAAAAAAAGGAAAGAGAAAATATCCTGGGTACTTAGAACACAAATGATGGGCTGTTAAGAGATAAGGGATGGTATAGATGATTTCTCCATCTCTTAAACTACATCTTTCTCTTGGAAGCAAGCTCTGTGTAAAAGAAAATAATAGGACTCTGTTTATTTAAAGTAACACATCTAATTCTTTAACAACACTCCAAACCAACAGCTTTTGGAAAATTACTGTTGAAAAATAATGAGCTACAACAAAACTACGGTTAAAATGTGCTAAATTATGATGATCTGCTTGACACTTTCATGTAGAAGTAAGAAGAAATATTTTCCAAAATGTGTGTTTATTTACCATCATTAATTCTTTTTTTTTTTTAACCAAATAATTCATCCTGAAGTGTTTATTTCTAATCAAAGGCCATTTAAGATCTTAAAAGTAATTAAATAGCAGTCACTTAATAATGTGTGTTCAGGACTCTTTCATCCCTCCAAATACACACACACCAATTACCTTACCTTATGCACTGACTGTGCTATCCCAAAGCATCCTGATGTACTTTGCAAATATAATTAACAACATGGCATGTCAATGTCCACTGTTGATACGCAACTGCTATTTCTGAAACCATCAGCACTTGGCAATACTATGTAAATGTTTAAAACAAAAATGAAGAATTGGTTATCAGTTTAGTGGCAAATATAGTCACTGAACTTGGAACTGAATTGGGAGAAAGCCCTGGGGTTTACAACCTTGTTCTTATTACTGCATTCCCATGTTATCTTGATGGTTAGCATCCTTTACGTGCATAATGGGTAATAATGCTTGATGGGGTGACTGCATCAGAAGGAAGGGTGCTACATAGTGAATAATCCTGTTTCTTGTTTTGTTGTGGTTTTTTTTTAATAAAAGATTTTAAATATTTTTTTCCAAAATACCTATTTGGTACAGTTAGAAGGAAAGCGATTTTGGAGTGGAGGTAGGTAGGCTGGTTGCAGCAACTACAGCATCTGGAAGCTGCTCACATGACATCCTTTCTGGATGTCCCCCCTTTCAAGAGATTATGAGGCAGCCAGCTCCAGGCATTCCTCTGGGTATCAGCTGGCATATTCCTGACATACTGCCTACAGTAAAATGAGTTGATTATTGTAGCTACAGAGACCTGACACGTTGGAAGAATCTCAAGCTGGTCACTCAGGCTGTCCATACAGCCTGATACCTTGGTAGCCCAACAAGGACTATCACAGAATATATTAAAACACAGCACAAGGCATTACAGCTAGAATAAACAATTATTTTATGGTTCACTAATTGCGCTTTATGAAACAATACATTGTGTTTACTTCCCCCGGTTATAAAAGAGGATACGAGAATTCCTAGGTTGTTCCAAAAATGTAAAACAGGATCAGCAGTAAAAGATGTTGAAGCAGCAGCGTTTCTCTGAGAAGCAGCCAACTTAGAAGTGGAATATGGATTAGTGTCATCAGGAGCAGCAGCAAGAGCTGCACAGGCAGACTGATGGGGCACTTTCTTTGCACATCATTCTGAGGCTCTACAGCTGAGCCACTCAGAAAATCACAGCTGAAAAATTTTGTCCAGAACTATCAAGCAGATTTGCACCTTCTCTACACTCTGAATTTTGCAGGTTACTGAATAAAGATGAATGAATATCTTATGTTGCAGGTGTAATTTCGATATTCAGAAAAAAGAAAGTATCTCCACTACCATAAACAGTAATGGCATGAACTGGAGTTAGATGTGCCATACAGGGTCTTTGCAGAAGTCTGTAATCTCTTGTCGGATGAGGAAAATAAAAGCTCCTTTTAAACAATTCAGTCAATCTCTTCTTCAATATTTTTTTCTTTTTATTTGCAAAAACTGTAGCTGGGAAGTCTCTAACACGTTCTGATATAAGAAGGAAAAACTCAATGAATTTTCTTCTTTAACATGTCTTGAGATTATTTAAATACTCTCAATAATTGCAAACTAACACAAAATACACTAGTAATCAGTCTTCCACATTGATTCAGAGGTAGCATTAATTTCAGTCTCTGTCTTTAACTGGCTATAGTCAACAAGCCTTCAGGCAGCTTGTGAATCTGTCTCAGCTGAAACTTGCTGTCAAGTTCAAAAATGATGAAGGCATTGATTACTGAATGACTGATAGCCTGGCTGCAAGCACCATTTTTCTTTGAAAATACAGACCAACCAATATTTATACTGGGAGATTTTTCAAGTGCAAAAGATATTTAAGCTCCAAAAGCTTAGTAATGTATTTTGTCAATTTTAGAACGTTCTGAGTTACTGTAGGCCAAATTTACACCACCTGACTAGGTTCAGTTCAAAAAACTATTTCACAAGTCTGGGTTTACTTTCTAAGATGTCTCAAGACAGGCACCTGAAATTGCAAGTACCACAAGTGACAGCACACTTTAGGAAACATTTCCAAAGCACAGAAAGTTATTATTCTTACTGACTTTCAGACACAAAAAAGCCTTATTTATTCACCAGGCATACTCCGAACCACATGACCAGTTTCTTTGCTCTTGTCTGGATTGAGTTGGTTTTTCACAGTGTCCGTATTTTGGTCACTTAAGTTTGCTCCTATACATATTTTTGTGTTCTTGTTAACATTCTAAAGAAGTTCATGAATTCAAGGTGAAAACTAAGTTTTCCAATATGACTATCTATGCTATTTACCATTATAACATTATCTTCAAAAGATCTTTATGCTACCTAAAGAGTGGATAATTCTTTGTTTTGCAAGGACTTCTTGTCTTGACACTGAAAATTTTCATGTGTTCTGCTGCTTAAGGTGAAATAGCTCTGACCATGAAGAACACAGCTCTGTAAGATTTTAAGGTAACGATACAGTATGAAACACCTCCTTTTTCACAGACTACCCATTCCATGGTATAACATAATCTCCTGGCTTCTACTACTCAGCACAACCTGAGAGCAGGTGAAAAATAAGACAATTCCTAATTTTAATACTAAATAACAAGTCTAACCTGATATTCTTTTACCTCAATGGGTTATTCCTTTATGCCGTCAGGAAACAAGGCAAACTTTTTGTCCACATTCTATAGATGGGAATGAACAGGGAGGGAGGGAGCAAGACCAAATGACCCATCAAATCCGGGGGGAAGATCAATATACAAGCAGGAGCTCATAGCTTCAAATCAGCTCAGACAACTGGCCAGTGGCCTCAAATTTTGACCATGGGCCCATGCAAATAGTCAAATTGACCATGCAGGCATAATAACTATGCATTTAAATTAGTCAATTTGTTATTATAATTACAAGTTCAATCTGTATTCTGTGTGCATAATAAAATTTAGAACTACCCAAAATATGTTTCCCATAGTAGATTGCAATTTTTAATTTCCTGACACACTGTAGATATCAGGGAAGGGTTACTACGATCCCTATGTCTTCTAATATGCCCTAAAGATAAGTGAATTGAGATGAAAAAAATCCAAGAACCATAGGCAACCTCTTAATCCATACTCTCTGTGCTGTTCATTTCCTAAGGACTGTTCTATATGGGGGAAATTATCTATACCCTATGTATACTATAGAAGGATAGATCTGGTTTTCATCTGCTACATTTTTCCCCCCTCCAAATTGTACTCCCCATGTTGGTATAATCAAAAGAAGGCCATTTGTCCTTAAAGAGAAAATTATTTTAAACGCCTAACTTTATATATTTCATCCTGTATTTTTTTAGCAAAATACACAAAAAATCAAAATAATTATTATGGACTCTTAAAATGAATTAGGCCTTGACAGTTAGCTACCTCATTTTGTTCTAAAATTCAACAAACTCTGAGAAAATCTCTTTTTTTATACAATCTTTCGGATGTGTCATTTGCCATTTATATTTGATGGCCTTAAGGAAAAAAAAAGTTACAAAAAGGTATTAATGCAAGTAGATAATAAAGCTGCATTCTATAAATCTATAGCAGCTTACAGTAATCATTAAAGCATGCAAAACTCTTTCATCTATTCAAAAATATGCAGTGCACAGAATGCCTGCTAAGGTGCATGACAAGTCAGAGTTAAATATATATTAATAAATGAATTAGCTTCATAAATAATAGCCATAATGACATTTTAGGAGACAATAAGTCTGAGGATTGTCAGAAAATGGTTGATGTATGAGCTTCACGTCTCAGTGATTCTTCAAAATGAATAGGCTTTGCGAGATAGTTCAGACCCACGACCAGCCTATTTCCTTGAATAATTTACTTGTTGTCAATTTGTACAGCCACATTACACATGCAAATTGTGCTGCCTGTGCAAACACCACTTGGAGATGATAAAAACAAATTTACGAAGGCTATAGAGGAAGGATTTATTTCACTTTCTCGCCCAGGTCAAGCAATACATGTATCTGACGATTGTGTGTACCCAATTTTGTTGTAATTATATCAGCAAATTATTCTTTATAATCTTATTATTTTTAGCAGTCTCCTTGTGCTTGGGATAATTAGCTTTCTTCACTCAGTGTAAAAACAATTCAACTTGCCAGCTAGGCAGGGCACAGCTCCATTATCTGTTTTGGGTTTAAATTTATTCCCTATATTCTTGGACACTTTGTGTAAATTAAAAATTTCATAGTCCCTAATACTGTACACGCTGTTCATTCAGTGATGAATTAAGGTCCCTAAACCTCTACGTTTGCTATTAGATATCTCACCCACTTTATATGTTAATCTGTGCTAATGAATTCCACAACCCCTAGCCACAGCGAGATGACTAAAATTATTACCACTTACAGAGATATGCCTTTTTCATTTAAAGTTCAATTCAAATTGCTCCCATAAACAGTCTGCCACACAAAGATACCTCCTTTAAAGAAGAGTTACTTACCTGTAAGTAGACTTCTCTGAAGGTAGCACTATCTTTGGATACACATTCCTCAGCCACGTGACCTCTGGTTTGTGGCAGGGGGGAGTGGATCTATCCCTTGATAGTTAAGACTTTTTCCTCAAGGCATTTCATTACCTCTGCAGTTCCTGTGCCTCAAGGGTTATTTATACCACAGCCTGTCAACACAACCACCCCTCACTTTGGGAAGGCCTGGGACCAGGCAGAAGAGCAAAGAGGCTCCTTGGAGAGGTGGCCATTGTGTTGATGGAACATCTACACAGCAGCTTTGTACTGAGCGAGTCTCAGGTAAGTGCCTTCTTCCCTCTCAAGGATGCTACCTATGAGTCTGTCATTCATGGCAAGAACAGCAAATCCAGTGAAGCAAAAACACAGAAGGTAAGAAAAGAACCAACCTGGCACATGTGCAGCACTGGAGTCACCCGGTATCAGCTTGCTCATGGTGCAGTTTCTTGCACTTCACAGAGATCCTGGCTATATCACCAAAATTCTGCTACTCTCAAAGGAAAATAATCTGAATATTATAGTTTCCTCAGTAAAGGAGAACCGCAATACCCTCTGCTGAGCGATTGTGTTTCAAACCAGCAGAGGGCATTGGCATACATAGAGACTAAAATGGGAGCTTGAAAAGTCAGCTGTTATTTATATAGATGAAACAATAGCACACTTCAAATATAGCACAAAGTATCAAAACTAACCCTTCAAAGTTAATCAACACAAAATATAACTGAAACACGATTCTTACAAGACTTTATAAGACTTTCCAATTATATGGACCTTTATTGCAGTACAAATACTGAACTAATTAGTCTTACCTAATATCCTTGAAAAGTAGTTAAAATAGTGTTGTTTGTTTCACAAACTAAACCGAGGAGAGGTTAAGTGCCTTGCCCTAGCTCCAGATCTGAGTGCCACGTGATGGAACTTCTGCTCACTACTGTGCTTGTAAATAACACCAATTAATACACAAAGAAAAACTCTCTGAGAGGTTAAGACACTTGCTTTCTGACTCCTTTTGTGTGAAAGTCAGATGATATTCCCCTTAGTAATATGGCAGAAGGGTGTTTTATTTCTCTTGCCACAGAAATGTATCCAAGATCCCAATCCAGTGCATGGACTTTACAACAAAATTGGAATTCATGTGTTTGGATCACTGAAATTTGTCCAGTACTAGGTAAAGAATGTCACATCGGGGTGATGTGTATGTTACAGTGAGTTATATGGCTGAAGATCCCACAAAATGTGCTCTGTACTCAAAGTAACAAATGTAGCAGCACAGAAGTCAGGTCAGAAAACACAACAGTCCCTAGGTCCTAAGGGGAAGAATAATGGAATAATGAGAAGTGAACTTCATACCCTCACTGGCCTCCTGGGATCATTGAGTTAGGGTAAGGTTATATGGGTACATCTGCAACAGCTCAGCTGTGCTTTTGCCTTCTGCCAAAAGCTTATTCTAAGTACCCAGATCATTGGCATCTTTAAATGCTTACACTTTTTTGGCAGATCTAATCTGCAAGATGAATTAGTCTAATTGATATTTCTTCCTTGGCTTGACATAATATCTAAAATCTGTCACAGACCTTCAGTGGCCGTTTAAAATTAGTTGACTAAAACTTCTTTACCTCTTTGTGCCCATTCCCCTCTTCCCTGTTCACACCTACAGAATCACCCCTCTCAAAGCAAAATATGATCTGCTTTTAAACTGGTTCCTGAACTGATGTATTATTCAATGATCATGATCAGAATTAATTCAGACATAATACAGGAGTGAAAAATGTGGTGGTTTAGTATTTTGACCAGATATCCCTAACTGCTGGGAAGGTGACATCTGTAGTGAAGGCTGACCCTTTGAAAGCCAGACTGACAGTGCCAGTAATCCAATGCAGCCCTTGCCAGAATCTGTCGATGCCCTGAACAGTTCAAATGGGCTCAAAACCTGCAGACTTTATGCTTGGAATAGACAAAGGTGATGAAAACTCTTTTCTACCTGTGAGGCACTAAAGTTGAACGTGTCTTGTTCATTCATCACAGGAAGCCTGTGGCAAGGATGATAACTGAGTAGAGATCTTCCAGGCTTCGATCTGGAATTTTGGATGAAAGGTCCTGCTTCCTCCTTGAGTACTGTGTGCTAGTACTTTAGAAATGCAATTTTTAAAGAGTAGAAAAAGCAACTTGCTCATGAGCTGCTGCTGCTTAAAACCACAGACATTTCTTTCTGCTTCTATGGTCAGAATTTTCATCAAAATGCAAACCTCAGAAGAGCAAGGACATTGAAAATGGTGCTATGATAATATCCTCAGTAAAAGCTCAGGGCATGATACTACATGACTCAGTTATGTCCTTCTCTCAAACAAGAAAATTTAGGCACATCTGAACAGACCTGCTTAGATCTTATACTGCAGAGTATGTAGGGAAAATGGCCTCTGTAAACCTTTTAATTGACTTTAAATGTTCATTTGACTATAATTATTTTAAAAGATTGATAAAAAGTATATTTTAAGTTAGCAACACATTAAAAGTTTGGGAAAGAAAACCCAGAGGCTATTTTATTGTCTTTACATCTCTCTTTAAAATCATATTCATTTTCCTCTCCAACACTATTTTATTGTATTAAAATATAACCGTTCTAGAAAAATTTCTCATTATGTTAGCAAAAATGAATACAAGGTAGATACTATACTAACACAATGACTGTAATCTGCTAATACAATAAGGCCTTCCTATTACATTTAAACGAATCCAGTTCTTGATCATTTTGACATAGTTTGAAAACACCTCAAAAGGATAAAATGCAGCTTATTTCTATGCTTGAAAAAAAAAAGTTTATGTCCTCACTGTTGAAAAGAAACGTAATAATGCAAAATTAATGTTGTAGTAGATTTCACTTCTGCCCTAGGAAACTTTGTATATTTTGTAGAAACAAGCATGGACAGGATTATTTGTGATTAGCTAAACATGGTTTCAAACATGTATCCAAGGAAATAGTTCCAGCTTCCGCTGTGTCCTATGGTTATTCTTAAAAGAACCAAGAACTGCACTGTGAGAACCTGCCCTTGGCACCTGTATACAACAAATTGGACCACTTCTGTTACAGTTACTCATTAAGAGAGTCAAAAAGAATGCAAACAGTGCTGGACTTGGTAGATGATAATCAATACTTTTTACCCAGAAATGAGCAGCACAGTCTATTTCAGTGCTGCTGCATGAAAACAATCAAAGGTGTGGAAAAATGCTCAGTGGAGGCTTGACACAATGCACACTGCCAAATGTGGTGGTGGTATGAAGAGTCCACCCTAAACAGTAATAACAGCACCAGAAGCCCTGATTGCCTAAATGAACACAGGCTATCTTCTCAAGCAAACTTGCTCAAGACTACCTCACACAGCATGAACTAGAAGTACCATAGCACTTACACACTAATATTTGGCTACTCTACAGCAGCAACAGAAAATCCAACCCCAGAGCTGCTGTTTCCAATTCCTGAGCAGACCATGGCCTTTGCTCTGCAGAGATTCATGTAGCAGGAACCTCACAGTCCTGTTGCCACAAGAAAATACACCTGACAAGGTACACTGCAACAACTGGCACTCGCGGTAGTATCTGTAAATATCCAACAGCAGGTAAAGGAAGGTAAGAGAGATACAGAGAAAATTGCCTAGTACCTTAAAAATCATAGAGATCACGGAAGATTCAAATTAAACTTGATGTTACATCTAATTGCAGTAGTCCTTCCTTCTAAAGTTCAGGCAGCTTTTAATGAGAATGTCAAAAATATCCAACCTGTAATTACTGTGTTATGTTAGTTTGATGTTCCACAGGAATCTCAGAGGCATGACTTGTTTCATTCATAAGAGTCATTGTTTGGCAGGTCTCCAGGACAGGAATTCAAGTGAGAAAGGAAGTTAGATCAGTTGACCAAAAGGAAATAAATCACATTATTTGAATATTTGCTCAATGGGGAACAGAAAATTGCCATGAGAAGAATTGGACACTGAATCAAGTGCTGGACACAATAGTAGCCCTCACAATTTTGATGTAGGAACATCAATGTTGGTCACAAGGTTGTGCTGCCTTCTATTTTCTTCCCCAGATAAAAAGACACTACACATTATTTCAATAAAAACAAACAAACAAACAAAACTCCATGATACACAGTAAATAGCGAATTCTGTTATGTAGCCAACAATCCCTTTTGTAGTTTCATCAAGCACTCACTTTGTCAATACAAATGCTTCTGGATTGATGAAAGTCAGGCAGGAGCTCTTGCCACCATTTTTCTTTCATGAAAGAACCTGTGAGAACTCAGGACTGGAGTTATCCTGTGAATATCCAGTATCAATACAGTTATTAATTACCAGTTGTCTGTATACCAAATACAACCAGTTATTAAATGTAAATAAAATAACTCTCTTAAAAATTGATTTCCCAGATGAGAGGAAAATCTAGTTAGCAAGCTGAGTGTGAAATTTACATGTAGTTCATGAAAAAGTGATTACTTACGGATTTAATTGATTTTAGAAATGAATCTGAGGATGTTTAAAATTATGGCATAAAACTGAAAACAATCTCAAGATCTGTCCATGAGAAAGGCACTTAGTTTTCCCTTCCATGCACAGCCAATCCCAGAAGCTGTGATCCACCAAGAAATCCCTACTCAAACCCATATTTCCTATTATCCATCTTCATAGCTCTTGCCCTTTTCTCTTTCTCTTCATGTTTGTCCACAACTGGATTGTGTCCTGATTTGGTGTCAGCAACTCCTTTCTCTGAAGTCTCAGTATCCTACTGAGGCACAGTTTTCAACCTGTCAAATTGTCACTCAAAAATGCATCTTCTCACAAACTGTTTGAAAAATGGGAAACCCCCCGTCTTTCAGACACATCTCAGTGCTAGCGCTGTCAGCCTTATCCCTTCATCATTTCCTTGCAGTTTCTCTGTGCCTCCCTTCCTGCTCCTTACATGCAAGATGCTCTTGCTGAATCACATTGAGGCTGCTGCTAAGTACAAGTTTGTGTTGTCTGTCTCACCTGTGAGAGCTGTAAGGACAGGGTGTAACAGAATCTTCCACAGGTCCTTTGTCAAATGCTCTATGTAAACTGACAGTTCACCCTTGAAGCTCCAGCATACTGCCATCAGACTCAAATTCCCCATGAGTTTCTAAGAGCTTTTCCACATTCTTGGAGCAGCTTAAGGGAAACGTGAGCTCTGATGCTGGAAGAGAATCCGCAAGGAATAATCTTTTAAGACTTGTGACTTCGTGTTTTTGAGGTTTTTCTCTTTACCGCATTAATCCCAAGCACTAGTGGGAACCTTGAAAGGACTTTTCAATTCTGCAAGAGTATGACCACAGTCCTTCGTTCGCGAAGCCTAGCCATGATGATGACCGTAGTCATTCTGTTCCAGCATAAACACTTTGGGGCTGGGCTCTGCTCCAGACAACCAGAGACAGGACAAGAGGACATACTCTTAAGCTGCACCAGGGGATGTTTAGGTTGGACTAACTCAGAGGAATTTCTTCTCAGAAAGGGTGATTAGACAGTGGAATGGGCTGTCCAGGGTGGTGGTGGAGTCACCCTCCCTGGAGGTGTTTAAGGAAGGACTGTATGTGGCACTCAGTGCCATGGTCTGGTGTATGTGGTGGTGTTGGGTCATAAGTTAGACTCAATGATCTCAAGAGCCTTTCCAACCTAAATGATTCTGTGATTCTGACAACCACCTCAGTGGCACATATTGGGCCATGAGCCCCATTGGGAGTCCTCCTAGGACCGAGGGGGTCACTCTGTTACCCTCACATGGAACACCCCACACCTCCCACAGAACGCCCCACACCTCCCTCACAGAACACCCCACACCTTCCCACACAACACCCCAGACCTTCCCAAGGAACACCCCACACTCCCCACTCAACACCCCACAGATCAGCCCACACTCTCCAAGGAACACCCCCCACAACACCCCACGCTCCCCAAGGAACACCCCACAGATCACCCCCCAAAAACACCCCACGCTCCCCAAGGA
>VWZF01001391.1:432186-499980 GCA_013396755.1 Sclerurus mexicanus
CCACGCTCCCCAAGGAACACCCCACAGATCACTCCACCCCACACTCCCCACACAACACCCCGCCCCTCCCGGGGCCGCCCCGCCCCGCCCCGTTGCCACGGTGACCAGCGCGCCCGCTGATTGGCTGCGCGGCACAGCCCAATGGGCGGGCGGGGTGTTCCGGCGGTGCCAAGATGGCGGCCAGGTAAACACGGCCGGGGGAGCGGGGCTGGGGGGACAGCGCTGGGGCACGGCGGGGACACTGTGGGGACAGGGTTGGGACACGGCAGGGACAACGCGGACTGCCGGAACGGGGGGTGCAGTCTGCCTTCCCCCGGCCTGCCCCTGCCCCGGGCGGGCTCCCCGCTCGGCCCTGCCCGGCGGCGGGGACAGGAGGTTGTGCTGTCCTGGGGAGCTGCTCCCGTGGAGGGACGGGGGGCGTTTGCTGTAGTGTCGCCCTTAAGCTGAAAGTAGCTGTAAACAAATGTGAAGGGGCATAACTTTAAAGGACAAGGAAGCAGGGGGAGGGTGACGGCGAACTAGTGTCAGCCTGTGTACTCAAATCGCCTGCTTTTCTCTGAAATAGTAAGTAGTATAAGCTTTGTAACGTGCTTGTCTAAAGCATGTAATGACAGTAATGATAGTTGCTTATGAGAAACTAAAATATTTCTGATGGTGATTATGTGTTTTTCTGTTTCTCTCCTCTGCAGGTTGTTTTTATCTTGGGATGGGTAACCAAACGTGTCCTTGAAGTGGTTTGGACTTGCTTAAAGTGGAAGATGTGGAGTGGGCTGTTACCTCCGGGGCTGAATGAAAGCGATGTTGATTTAAGTTCTGATGATGATTTGCCTGGTTCCTCTTCGAATGCAAAAGGAGATACTGAAAGTGCTCAGCTCTCTGAAATCCCGGGGGATGGAGAGGAAAGTGGTGCCAGCAGTGAGCCTGTTGTGATACCGGTGATAGGTGAAGCGAGTGAATCTCAGCCGTGCCCTCCTGGAATTTCTGTAAATATCTGGAATGTGCGTATCATTACAGGTCTCCAAGTGAGCATTACTGCAATGTACTCAAAGTGGAATGGCTGATTTTTAGATTAGAATAACTCCATGTTGAATATTCAGTATGCAGTCTGAAATGAACTGAAATATCATTAAAGTATATACCTGAGATTGTTTCCATCAAGGTGAACAGGAATTTAGGTAAGAAGTGGTTAGGTACTTTGTTGGTGATTGAAAGGACAGCAAGGAGTTGTTATGACTAGACAGCTGCACGAAACTTGTGTTTTCAGTGCTTTATGGGCTCTGAGCTTCTTGGTAGTTGCTTTCTGCATTAGTAAGGATTCACAGCTCAGTATGTCAGCCACTGTAGGGGTGATGCATACCTAGAAAGTGTACCAGCAGAAATGTGTTCTGTCTCATATCCCGTGAGAAAACTATCAGATTTGAATAGTTCTGGGATGTAGGGAGAGCAGAAAGTCAGCGAGAGGTGATGAAAGATAAGAACCAATTCTATTTTAACACCATCAGAGTTGGATCTTCTCGATTTATAAATTTGAACGATAACACAATACTGTGGATAAATAAGGTACTGTGACAGCGTTTCTCAGCACAATATGTAGTTTCTTTACAATGGGGGAACACTGATTTGCTCTTTCTTAATCCTGTAGAAATTTGTGGAGCTTCAGGAGAAGCACCGTGAAATGAGAATGCAAGCAGAACAGGAAAACAGGTGCCGAAAAAGAAAACGCCACCGAAAAGGTTTTTTTTAATAATTGCAAACTTTATTCTTCTCAAAACTGAATTAGTATCAACACATGCTGGTTTGTGGAGGGGAGGTTGGTTGTTTGTGTTTTGGGATTTTTTTTTTTTGTGTTTTTTATTTAATGAAGAATTGCATGCCTAAGTAAGGGTATTCTATTTATTATGCAGGATTTTACTTTTCCAGTTGTATACACCACTTGCAGGTGTAGGTTGTAAATTGCTGCTTAAAATGCAAAGAATATATTTGTCCTCTTCTTAAAAAGGAAGTAGAACTTAGTTAATACTGATTTATAATGGTTAAGTGTATTTCAGTAATTCTGTAAACCATACTGGTTAAAACTTCACAGATACTGTAGGAGTTTCTTACCACTGAGTGCTTTAAATCCACATGATCATTGGGTAGAAATCCTAGTGTGTTGATCTTTCAAAGGAAATGTGGCCAGTTAGAGCTCTGTAACTTCACTGGATGCTGTGGGGTATTACTGTGTAATGTTGGATTTCTTTTTTTTTTTTTTCCCCTTAGCAAAACAGAAAAAGACCGATGGAGTGACTAAGAGGTATAACCAGGTCAATGTGATTACCTGAGGTCTGTTTTTAGTATCCAGCTAAACTTGTAAAAAAGCTTGACCACGTGCATAGCCAAAGCCTAGTTTTGTACACCATGTTAAATATCTGCTGAATTTGTCCAGTGTCTGTGTTGGGTGGGCTGAGTTTGTACCAGTGATTGCTTGATGGAGTGTTACTGCTTGAATTTAAAAATCAACACAAATGTATTATTTAATGTAACTTAAAATAGACAATGTTATTGGTACTTATGTTTTGCATATAAGTATATACAACCTCCTGGTCAGCCTGCTCTTTCTCTTTTTCTTCCTTGGAAGTGTTATATTTATGGTTGGACTTGATTATCTTAAAGGTTTTTTTCAGCCTAAATCATTCTATGATTCTCTCAGCTTGCTTTCATCATTCTGGAATTACACGTCCAGAGAGGGAGGAATAATTAATTTCACTTGAATTAAAAACTCAGTGGGTGAAGAGAGCATGTCTGAGAAATGGAAGAGTTTATTTTAGCATTGAAAAGGGTATTACAAGCTGAGGAAAGGGAACTGGTTGTATTAATGACTTGTTTGTTTGCTTTTAGTAGCCAACAGTTGGAAAATGAAGAGAAATGGAAAGAACTTACACAATACTTTGGAATCAATGACAGATTTGAATCACCTGTGGATAGCAGGGCTCCACAAAAGGTGAATGTTGATGCAAAAGCAGTGTCAGCTTGTACTTGGCAGTAAAAGAACTGACCTTAACTGAGAGAGGAATAAAACTGAGGCTGTTTGAGAGTAAAGGATCAAGTCACTCTCGGGAAGGGCAAGTTTGTGCACATTTTTAATAAATGTCCATTTTGAATGGTTGCTGTGTTTGCTTTTGAGACAGTATTCAGGCTTGTTTCCTGTCTGGTTATGTTTTCGCCTGTTGTGAGAGACAGAACACTTCATTTATGTTGTTTGGTTTTTTATTTTCTTTTGTTTAACCATGTTTTAACTTTAAAATGTGCCACATAAATCCTTCAGTTGACACCAGTGCCTGTAGGAATTGAAGGGGCAAATCCAGCATATGTTTTTGGTGTATTTGTAACACTTTCTGTTCATAAATATTACTCTGTAACTAGTCATATTTAAACAATTGGCACACATAATGGGCAAGTTAAGAAACTCATTATATTGTGAGTTCCTGGTAGCACTATTTGTTCTGTAGGTTTTTTGGCAAAGTCTTGTGAAAGTTCTCTGACATCAAATGTTCAGTTTGCCTCCTTTATGATAAATTTTGAGTTTTTCTTTTGCCTAGAGTAGGTTTCTACATCCAAGTCATGAAACACTGTTCACTTCTTACTTTTGGTGACTATTTAGTTGTCATTAAACCAGTCAGAAGAGATCTGGAATGAGGCTCAAAGTATTAAAATGCAGATGGTTCCCATGTAAGTTCAGGGATTTTTGTCTCTAGTGGAAAATATGTCTTTATTTTCAGAAAACACATCTAACAGAATTGGCTATTACTGCAACTTCCAATTGTGTTTTTTTTTTTTCAAGTACCACCTGAAATAACTCAAGTGCAGAGTTTGCAGATCACAGGTTCTCCAGGATTCTGTTAGCTTTTTTGTCTTAAAAAAGCGTTTGTTATGAAACTGTCAAATGTGTTTTCTTTAGCAGCACTAAAATTTAAAACCAATGAGGCTGTAAATTGTCTTTTGTTACGAAAGTGAGTTTTTTTGTGAATTTCTGAAGTCAGTGCCAATTGCTATGTTACCCTTCTGTATTCCATCAGAAATTTCCAACTGCAATTTCCAGGAAATATTTACTTTTTATTGTTATTTGTAAATGTTGCTGTTGAACAAGTTATGTTGCATTGATCATAACCTCTGAAAATAAGAAAATAACCTTTAAATTCTGCAGCATTTTCATTGTTTTCCACGGGGCTGTTAGAATTTTTAATTTATTAGTACAGTGGAGTGGCATTGTGCCAGAACTCAGTTTTTGGATACAGATAAGATCTTAGAACCGTAACGATACAGTGGTAATTGCCATTCTTCATGTTACCTGACACATATATTTCACATTTTGTTTAGAAAGCTCCAGGGATGGAAGAGATAAGACAGATCTTCAGATGAAATTTTATTGTGACAGGCATAAACCAGTCCGTGTAATTTTTTTAACCTGTAGTATTATCCTGCACGTAAGGTGGAACTAATGCAATGATTTGTGCTCAGGCGGCCTTTCAGTGAATTCTTAATTATACTGTCCATTACAATACACAGACAGTGATTTGTGTTACATAAAAATTGCAGGTTGATGCAGTGTCTTAAAGAATTTTATGAAAGAAATATTTTTAGAAAGCAGGTACAGCCATTAAAATGTTCTTTTTGTCTTAAAGATATTTACCTTTTTTTTTTTTTTCCTAGTCCGGCCTTGAACTCAGCATAGAGAAGTCTGTGGCTGAAGGTGACATTGCTAAGGCTGAGGAGCTGAGTGATAGATTAGCCATGCGTGAGGTAAGTGGGCTATTAACAAAAACTCCGAGATGATGTTTAGTTTTGTACATCTGTACAAAAAGTGTCAGGACTAAAATAGCAATGAAGATTATTTGTGGCATCTTTCCTGTTTCCTAAGCAGATTCTTGTCAGTGCTTGAAGGACTTTGTTGCTGATCTAGTGATGCTTGGACAGCTGTAGCTGCGTTTAAGAATTGAAAATAAAACCACAAATGATCCCAAGCAGCCTTGCTTTAAAGCCTTCCTGCTGACTCCACCAGTCAGAGGACTTGGTAACTAGTCATCCAAATTGAGCTTTTGATTTTTCTGTGTGTTACAAGCTAAGGGAACAGGAGTAGGATGTTCCATTCCCATCAGTTCCTGTACCTCGTACTTTTCTTTGCATTGCCTCTTCAGCAAGCTTGGGAAGCCTGAAGAAGAGATTTAGAAAGCTTAGGGTGAGATGTGTCCAAATAAGGACATATTTACCCCAATTCGTGCTCTAGTACCTTTTTTCCTGTGTATTTGTGTGATCAGGAGTTGATGGCTAGAAGAATTCAGAAGAATGGAGGAGATGATTGTCAAGTATATTGCTGTAGCCTTAGAATTGTATTGGATTTCTTTTTCTCCTTGCCATAATTTTTTAGTGTATAAATGCATGTCTAAAAGCAAATCCCACTGAGAAAACAACACAATTTTTCAAGATGTCTTGTTTGTTGGTGTAACAGAAATTTCATGAAGGCTGTGCTGCTCTTTGCTACAAAAATTGGACCCTTTTAAATCTGTATATAGTGCTTAGTAAATACTTAAACTGGTGAGAAATCTCTCAGATAGCTCTGGTAATTTCATGTAAAAATAGTAAATAGGTGCACATATGGCAGGTGGTAGCAGCTGAAGTATGTAATTTAAATCCATGGAGGCTGCTTTGCCAACTGCTAGTTGTGCATGAGGGAGAAAATGAGGATAAAAAGATAGTTGGAATAGTTTTGAAACGAGTTAAGGAAAAACCTAAATAAGTACTATTTGAGTGAGTGGAGAAGTGATCATTTTTTTTAAGTAATCTGATTAAGCTATGAAGATTCAAGATTTATATTAAAAATTAATTATATAATTTTTGCTTTCAGTCTGTTATTTTGCATCTTCTTCCATCTTCAGAGAGGTAGTGCAAGTTTTCTGTCCACCGTATATGCTTTCAAAATTCAAAGATATTAGAAAAGGATTAAGAAAGCAAAGACAAGTTTTGACTACTTCTCATTCTTATACATGTATTTTAGATGTTTCTTAAATACAGGGTTTTAAACCTGTATGTAAATGTACATTTTACCTTAATGTAAAAATACATATATATATCTGTTTAATGGAATGTATTACAATGTTGTGGTGGCTTTAAAACCAACTGGCATTTGAAATGGGAAATACAGGTTCATAAGGTGCTGTAAGGTTAGGTAAAACTCCTCTTACAGTCAAACTCCTCCGTTTAGTCACTCAGGGCAGTTTCTAATGATTAGACTCTTATCTGTGTTGTCACCAGTGATCACAAACCTTCAGTGTGCAAAGGTAACAGCTATTGACAGTGATAGCAACGTGTCCTGATGTTCCCTTTAAGTCTGACCAGCTTCTGACTGTTACATTACCTTTCATGTGTGTACAACATGAAAAAACACTTGCTGTTCTCCTTCACAAATGTCATTATCCCATCTGCTCTAAAGTGGTTAGAGTATCATAATCAATAAAACATACTGAGGTTCTAGTGCAAATTGTTTGACTATAAAAACAAATTAATGTAAGAAGTTTTAAGGTTTTGTAATATTTATGATAAACTGTTATCTGATTTTGGTAGCCATGGGATTATACAACATCTAGCATATCCCAGGTGTTGCAGCAATGTATTATTATTTGTGGAACATTAGCTCCAAATTGTTGACTTTCAAATATTAGCATGTTGTAATTCTGAAAACAAAATGCTTGAAACATTATTAGTATTCACAGCCTTGATTTGGTTTTGGTTAAGTGGGTTTATCTGAATAAATAGTATGTTGAAAGAAGGAAAACTCAAATGACTGGCTTGATCTCTCATGAGGAGTTCTGTAGAGGCAGATTCCATGTGAATTCACTGGGGTTCTCTGCTGTTGTAAAGATGTGCTCCATTACTCACTGCAAGATTCATTTTAATTTGTGATTTTCAGAAGCTGTATTTTTTTAAAATGTATCTTTTAAAATACTTTTTTGTTCTAAGGAAATTCTTCTACTGGTGACTGGTTCAGTGAAGGGCTATGGAAAAGGATTGGATTATGGAAGAGGTTGATTCAACAATCATTGCTTTGTATACAAGGACGGTTTATATTGCTTTCATATTGTGTAGTATTGATTCAATCGCTGCTTTCCTTCTCTTAGCAATTCAAAGAATTATCCCTTTTAAGACTCTTTTTATATAATGCTTCTAAGAAGTGGGTTAATTTTTAGAGTGTGTGGCTGTTTGTATCCCTCTAACTTCCACATGCAATGCAATGCAACGCTGTGAGCCAGTCAGGCATGGAACTATACTATGTCTGTGTTGAAGTGCACCACTTCTGAAGTCTGGAGTAATAATAAGTGGATGAATTATTGTTCTTTTATCTCAACTTCATCTCTTTATGTATAGTTTTCATTTTGCTTGGGCAGTGTTACAGGGTTGGGGACAGGGGAGTGTATGAGAAACAGCTGTCTCCTGTTTGGGGTGCAGCCCCCCTTGCAGCCATTTGAAAAATGTTCAGTGGGTAGGTGTTCTTTTTGAAATCAGGTGTATGGGGTTTTAATCGGCACCATTTTCTTTTGCAAGAAGCAGTGACTGGAACCTGCTGATAAAGCTTTTGCTTTGAGGCACAGATCCCAGAGTTCTTAAAGCCGTTTCCTGCCTTAATAAGTGAAACTAATTTTTGATGTATAACATTTATAAGCCTGTGAAACTGATAGGGCAGCTTCAGTATTTAGAAAAATGAAGCCAAAAATAAACAGATGATGGGTATAGACAGTAAAAACATGTCCTAAAAAGCAAAGGAATGTCAAAATGATGCTGTCAATATGCTATCATTATGACACAGCGAGAAAGGGTTTTTTAAAATTAAATTCATTCAAAATCAGTGATGACTGAGGCAATATGCATAATCTAGCAGCTGTGAATGCATTACAGAATTTTACATCCCCAAAACCTAAATGATACTGCTTCAAGGTTTTGGGTCTTTTGCTTTCCAAGTGGTACTTGTTACAGGTTCTTTAAGGAGAATGTAATTGTACTGCAATAAATGAGACTTTGGGCAATATGTTATTTATTGTTTTCTTCTGCTTTGACAAATAGGCACAAATGTTGATTTTGAAACAAAGCTTCTCAGCCTAGCAGTGTTCCAGGTTCTGGACTGAGAGTTAGAACTTAGACACTTTATACATGAGGCTGATATTCTGTCTAATCTCTTGGCAAACCTCACTACAGAGTATTAGCCCTTGTCTCCTGTTGCCAGTTAGCAGGGTAGCAGATCCTTGACTGTGGTATCCTTGATCATCTCCACAGCACGTTCTCTTTTGGGGTATCTTGCTTCACCAAGAGGTCTAGTGATCCTGAAATTCTTGATTTCATTATTTTATATAGGAGTGAAATTCTTCCTGAAAACATGTGGGCATCTCTGCATTATGTTGTACAGAATAATTTAGGCCATCAGTGACTCTGCTCCTTTAGCTTCTGGCTGGAGCACCTCAGTGCTGTGATGCAATTAGAGAATACAAGATCAGCACTCCTTTGATAAATATGTTGAACAGCATAATGCTGGTGGGTCATACTGCTTAATCTTAATTCACTATAGGTTTTCAAAGCACAGGTAGACTACTGAATTATTTCTTTAATACCTGCAATATAGTACTATCAGTATTAAATAGCAATTCATTGCAGTGTGCATGGTATAATATGCACAGTTATTGTTTATTATTGTATTCCAGTTGCTGTCTTTGTTATCCCATTCCAGGGCTCCCAGCATTGGCAGAGTCCTTAATGTTTTAGTTTTCTACTTTTCAAGTGTAGACTGGCATACCTAAAGCTACTGTTTGAACATTATGTTTAAGGATGACTTGTTTAATCTGAGGGATGCCAGTAGAACTGTTAATGTAGGAGTTACCCAAAAGAGTCTGAATCTTTTAAAATTGAAGTTATTGAGCAAATAAAGTTTATGGGGACACTTATCTGGGCTGAAGTAAAATGGTTGTTTGATGCCCTAGAGTGGGATAGCTGAGATCCCAAGGTAACAGGTACTTGGATATGTAGCTGGGAACAGACACCTGGAATTATGTCAACTTTTTAATGCTTTGTAAAAGTCTTCTTGGATAGTATCTTGAGATGCAATTAGGTTGTTCCTACTGTGTTTGTGGGAATCTGCCTAGATTTTAAAAAATAAGAAATGCTAATAGAGCACTGTGACTGTGCATAGTTGGATGTGTTCATCCCTTTGAGTAAGGATGGTATGTGGAGATACCTCGTAATTTCACTTTGCTGTAAATCAGTTTCAGTTTGGAGTGATACTTGTAAAAATTGTTTTCCCAATTAAACCAAATAAACTTAAAAGATTCCCCCCATTACTACTAATATGTATTTTCTGAGCTTTTTTCCCCCCTAGGGAAAGAGGTTTTTTCATAGTGCTTCTGTACTCTAGTCATGGTGTGGTGTCTCAAAAAGCAGAATGCAGATTTCTGATGGCTCTAATATTCTGAGAACTAATCTGACTAAAGCTCAAGCTTTGCATTTTCTTGTGGTTTTTGTGTGAACTGCCTGGTAGATAGGTGCCACATTGTCTAAGAGCACATTAGCCTGAGGACTGTAACTTGAACACGATAAAGTAGTCTTGACCATATTAGACTTACCTGTCAAAAGGAACTTTTAAAATATTTTGTAATTTAGTGTGCTAAATTACTGGAGTAGTTGTCAGTCTCTAGCACGGGCTTTTTGGCAGCACTGTTCTCAGTGCTTAGTTTAGTGGCTTCTGGCATTTTGGTGAAAGATTTTAAAAAAGCTGCAATTTATAGGGGCACTGTGGTATTTAATCAAGCTTAAATGAAAGATCTACCTCACAATTGATGAAATTAATTGGCCGTTCATTGGGGTTATCATTCTCGTGTTATGGCAAGATCAGTCCTGCTGTTGTCTTCAAAATTTGATGTATCAGTTGTGACTGTTTTCTCATGATCAAGTTAGTATCTGCTGTCTGTACACAACTTCCAGTCATGTAATTCAGAAAGTGAAGTACACAACCAAGGTTGCAGGTCATAACTGCTAAGAGCCATTGTGGAAACTGGTTTCCATTTGAGAATCTGGGTAGGATAGGATTGATTGTGGTGACATTACTGTTAAGAGATGGACAGGTGTTAGTGCTTGGTAAAATAAAATTTCTAAATTATGGTCAATGGTCACAATTTCTCATAGCATTTTAGGAGCCTGAAGAGAGTGATGCAATTTTAAATGGAATGTCACCAAGTACCAATTAACTTGGGAGTCTTCCCTGTTGAAGACCCCCCCAAAAAAAGGCAAAAAACCCCAAAAACCAGCCGCCTTTTTTTTTTTTTTGTGTCTGTGAAGGATTTCCTTTCTCACACTTAATGGAGGTACTTCCAAATACCTCTCTTCATTGAGGTGGTTTTCTTTTAACCTTTAGAACATGGCAGGGTTATCACCTAGAATTACATTCTTATGCTCCCTTAATTATGTATATCTTTTCCTTAACAAACCTTAAAAAAAGATTTCAGATGTTACAAGTCTAATTAGAGACAGACAAAGCACAGTTTATACTGTAGATTTTTTCTGCAGTTCAATTAATCAGCATGTTTTCTCTTTTAATTAAAACCATTTTAGTAAATTAAAGCCCACAGCAAAACACATATATAATTTGTTTGTAATTAGCTCTTAATTGGTGGTAGTTGAAGCTTAGCACCCTTGGTTTCTTTCTTCATGATTGCCATTTTATTAGCAGCCAGTCATTAATTAATCTTTTTTTCTAATTAGCTTATAAAACTGTTGATGGCACATTATTGTAAATGTGATTTTAAGTTCAAAGCTTGTTAATAAGCTTTCTTACTTAGAAGAACAGAGATAAAGAAATTGCTGAAAACAGTACTACAGTTCTTTTTTTAAAACTGGCTTTGTTATAAGGGGGCTCTGTAAAGCATCTAACAGCTTATGGTTAATTTTTTAATGCTGTGTTTTCTCATGAATGGAAGAAGTTACTTGCATTTAAATGTTAAAGTCTAGCAAAGAGCTTAATATTAGAACAGTTTTCTGTCCTTGCTCCATTACTGTGTCATCCAAATATAATTTGATGTTGTAATACACAGCATAAAAATACAACAAAGGTATTACAAAGTATTTTACAGTGGAAGTTGAGCACATCATTGAAAAGGGACAATTTTCACTGCAAAATCCACTCGGTATTCTTGTTTGCTTTATATATTTTATATACGTCAGCAATGGATAACATTCCATAACATAAAAGGAGAAAATCATTGCTACAGGCAAGCCTGAAATAACTAGATTCATATTTGATGAGAAACTGTAACACTATATTAAAAGGCTGTTTGGCTTCCCTGGTATGGTCAGAGGGTATTTCAGGACCTGTTTGAATATAGATGTTTTGTTGGAGCTTTTGTAGGTTTAACATTTTTTATTTCATACCTCAATATTTCTGGAGCGGTTCTTGAATCGGTTGTGTCAGTACTTGTATCCTTCAGCACTTAGATTGCACAGTCCTATCTGAATGAGAAGTCTTTGCCTTATGATATTTAGTGGTTAATATCTTGATTTGCAAGGAAGTTTTCCGGAAGTTACAGTAGGTTCTGTTGCAACTTAATAAAAATGTTTACTCCTCTGCCTGAACTTTACATTCCATTTCAACTTCAGCCATTTCTTTGCTTGTTTTAAAAGTGTTTTATGATGCTGTGCAAGAAACACTAGAAAGGGATAGCTGACAAGGAAAAAATTAAAAATTGGATAAAAAGTAAATGAATAATGTCATATTACTAAAAAGATGAGAGGCTAATTTGTGCCGACTTTTTGCTAATTTTGTTCAAGCCTCAAAATGAGGAGCTGTCACCCGTTCTGTGTAGCACTGATGACAGTGCCAATGATCCATGAAATAAGCTGCCGCTGGCTTTGTTCTGATAAGAATGAACAAATCTGCACAATGTACGGCTCCCAGAATCTCATTTTCATACTTGCATGCAGGCTAAAAGAAATAAGCTGTTTGCAGGCTTGATTAATCAGACATTTGAGGGTTTTTTGTCTCTTTGATCTCTTTCGTCTCCTAGGTAACTTGCTTGACATTAATGTTGAGCTTGAGTAAAGACAATCAGGAATTGTAGACCAAACTGATATAAAAATTAAAGACCTTAACACTTTAAGTACTCCAGTAATGGTTCCGCTTTACTTCAGAAAACATCTGTTTTCATTTAATTAAAGAACAAAAGAGAATGGCATAAATATTTTTCAGAGAGACCTGTTATTCCATAAAAAGTTAAAGTGTGATATTTGGTATTTTTAAATAAATGCCTTGAAAGTGTTCAAAAAGAGTCAAAGCTTCAGATATTTGTTACAAGGTAACAAATTCAGATGAGTGGAGAATTTTCATTTATGCTGCATTAAACATCTAGAGTAAGATATTTGACATGATTATTGGTCAACTTCAAAATGGAAAGGTCTTTGCCCTGTAGACACTAAGTTTGGGCTTTTTAAGTTTAAAATACATATATATATGTCTTAAAATACATATATATATATATATGTATATAGTGTTACAAGGATGAGCCATTATATCAGCTTTACTACCCAGTATGATTTACACACTTTAAACCTGTAAAATTGAAAGGAATTTAAAAAAAAAAAATGTCGCAGTGCGTTTGCTTGAGGTTATGCAGACGCTTTTACAAATCTTCCAAGTGGCTGTAAAGATGAATGCCTCAAGGGTCTAGCCAGGGCCCTGCTTTTCCAACCAGCTAAAGCCCTTATCTTAAATCCAAGCAAAGTACCATTAATCTTTTTGAAAGACCTTTTATGGCTTTTAATATATCCCAAATTAGAACATTTTACACCCTTGGTTCCTGAAATATGGTGATAAAAAGCCTTTAGAGCTTAATTTTCCTTACTGCGTGCTCTGACCAATTTGCAGTTCTTTGTGATAATGTTTAGACACCTTAATTAAAATGCAGCAAAATATTGGATGTTCTATATGGAAAATGCTGATACTTTGACTACACAAGAAATTGTTGTATATATTTTTATTCATGCTTTCTTACTTCTTTTAAGATTGTATTTTATTGAGTTATCTGATGACCTGAAATGTTAGTGGCTTGGGGTTTTTTTTAAATGTAAAATCCATTGACCAAGCGTTCATGGATTTCTTTTGAGGGGGGCAGTGAGTGAAAATGTATGTGTTGGTGTGGGTGGGAGCAGAAGACATTTAATCTGACTAAAATGTTTGTGTCTGTTTATAATGCAACATTTGTTTTCATGTCTTGCAAATTTGACTATGTAGCCTAGAAATGATAATCAAGGCTGCAAAATGTTCCTCCTTTTACTTGCACATATGCTGCAGAGGATCTTATTATCCTATTTTTTTCTGTACTTCTCAAAGATGCAAGAACTCATTCTGTCTTCCGAGAAATAGAGATAAAAACATTTTTCTGCAGCACTTGTGTACATTTTTATGTGCATAAGTGCTCAATAGGCCATTAGAATAGAAGGCAATGCTGTTACTCATCACATAGTAAAAGTTAATTTTCAAGTGTGTTGGAGGTAAAATACAGTTAATAAAGGCATGGTTCTGCTGATTGACTCCAGCCATCAGACTGCTCTATTGTTTAACCTAATAATTAGTTCTGTTTCGATTTAAAAGTAAACATTTCTTGAATATTTTAGGTGAGTTTTCTTAAGCATTTTTATACTGTAAGTATATTAAAGTTAATAGCTGCCCTTAAATATTAAGTGACAATGCAAATAAAAGAATGTTATGTTTTAGTCTTTGACCTGAGATTTGGCAGTTCAGATGCTGGCATTGAATTACTGATCATATAAAATGTTAATGCTCAGGGGGGAAATTATGTAGATAATATAAAAGTTTTTAAATAGCTGATCACATTAATTATTTTGTACATCGAGATGATTCCATAGGTACATATTTATGGTCTTATGACATGAGCAAATAGTGAGAAACTTGTTCAGCATTCTTTTTTCCTTTTTGAATACTATGCTTATGAAAATGTGTATTTTCCTTTTAAAATACTATGCTTAGCTCATAACTGCTTGTGTTGTGCTTACTGCCTTTTCTTAAAGCCCACTGCAGAAAGGCTGCTTTCTTGCTTCATGAGAGGACCATAAGGTGGGATAGCTTGTAGTGATGCTGGTTTGGTTTCCTTTTTTTGGCTTTTGTTAACAAAATCATCACCTGCCTATTGGGTGTTTGGTGGGATAGTTGTAGAAAATGTCTCAGTGCATCTACACCCGAAGATGTGCTCTTTAGTTCTTTCTCCCCTTTTCTGAATAAAGCATTTCTCAGAGTAAATAATTGTCTGTATAGATGCTGCAGATTATTCAAGTGTATGAACCAAAGTGTTAAGGAGTGTTCTTTCACTTGTCTCTCCCATGCCTCTATTGGGGTGGATTGAAAGAAAACCTGTTTGACCACATCAGTTTTGGCTAAATGAATTGCCTACTTGTCTTGGAGAATAGCAGTAACTTTTGAGAACAAATTCCTCCATAATTCATAATGTCAAGTCATGACAGCAACCAGAAAATGTAGCTACGATGAACAAGTTATGAATGCTGATAAAGGAAGATAAACTGGTCATAGTTAACAGTACTTTCTTCCATCTCTTTTGCTTTATTCTGTCTTCCACCCTAAAGTGAACTGAATTTTCACAGTTTGAATATGTTTATGGAAGTAAAGTGGTATTCACCTACAGCCTGTTACAACCTCATTTGAAAAGCATGCATGTTATCACACAATCAAAAAGCTAGTAATGTGAAGACTAAATGGTACATAGACACTAAGGACACTGTTTTATTTATCTTTGAACAGACTGATCAAAACATGGTTAGTGGTTCTACTGGAAAATGTGTGGTAGTAGTAGTTCTTCCTGTATACAATTGTCTTTTTGTGTGTTTTTGATACTGGTAAGACCTGATACTATTGTGTTATCACAGCTGAGGACAAGCACAGATCTTAATAAAGGAGACTGTGTTTGTGTATGCCTGTCTATTTAAAACAAACAAACAAAAGGATCTAGTGAGCTGTTGCCCTTTGCTTTTATTTTTGAAACTGAAGGGTTTGGTGAAAACGATTGCTTGCCCCAGCATCCTGTGCCTTTGTACTTCTCTCAAGACATTGCCGTTTGTCCGGTCTAATAGTACATCATCGGCCTAATATTTGGAAGATATTGTAGTATCTGTTGACTTTTGAGAAACAATATCAGACCAAGTAATTTGTGAGGCTTAAATTTCATATGAGCCATTTTGCATCTAATGAGTTTTCCTTTGTTCCTTTTCATGTCTTAGCTTGGTGTGAAAATTGCCAAAGCAGCTGCTTGCCGCAACTTTGTAAAAGCCAAGCAAGAAGCAGAGGCTGCCCAAGAAGCTCAAAAGAAAAAGAAGCTTGCTTGGGGGTAAGTCATTTGAGTATGGAATTAAACATTTGTGGTTTCATTGGCACTAAGTGTATACAATACAATCTCAGTTAAATGTTTTCTTAGTTGAAATAGGCTTGTGCTAATCTTATTTGTTTAGTTTAACCTTGTTGGGTTTTGGTGGGTTTTTTAGCAGCGTATCAGACATTTTACAGAGGCTTTGTCAGAAGTAATGTAGTGGTTATATGGCTGTGTTTGTCTTCATGTCTTTATTACAGCATTAAAAATAAGTTTTTATTTTTGTTGTTTTTAAAAATAACATGGTTAAATACCTGAAACACACATGCTCTTGATTCCTAATGTGGGTTTTGTGCTCTATTTCAGATTTGAAGCCAAGAAAAGATGGGAAACAAAAAGCAACATGGGATACATGTAATCCAACCTGTTTTCCTCAGAAGTCAAATACCTGTTGTTACATGAAGAATCTTTGTGGGCATCTTGTTAAATCTAAGCATAAAAAACCCCAAACCAAAACCCAACACATCAAATACCTTGTATTTATCTTCATGCTGTTAGACTGCACTATTTTGTTTTGGCTCTCCCTTATAAAGTAGCAAAAATACTATCTAAAAGTCAACACTGTGTGAAACATAGCACTTTTCTCCTAAATATGGAAACGTAAGATGATGCATTGCAGAATGCATTTGGAGTCTGGTAGAGAACTCTCTGAAGTTGCAATAAAATACTTGGTCCCAAATGTGTGTTGTGCTGTACTGCAGTTATGATGTGTGGGTATAAGGGGAAGGGTAAGTTTTCCTGCTGGGGTTACACAGACTTAATGCAGTAAGTACTACTTTTGTGCTTCAAAGTTTGGGGGGAACACTAAATAGAAAAGCAAAACCACCCGACCTGTTTTAAACCAATGTTATCTATGCATTGGTAGCTTTTGTAAATATAAACACAAAAAATTGTCTGAAAAAGTCCATCCTCCCTCTCCTGGAAGGATCTGGTACTATTTGTCATATTGTGGTGCCACGTTCTTCAGAACATTTCACATGCCCGTTTTTCTTTTCTTCCTGAGAACGTGTGTTTTAAAAGTACCAATTTCTTCGAGCAGATAAAATATAGAAATATTTATCTTGGGAAAATATCTGAAATGTGTTATGTTGTACAGTTAACTGCACCCGAGATACAAATGCAGATTTTACTCCAAGTCAAGTGTTTTACAGATCAATTAGGATTTGAATGTTTATTTTATAACATAATAAGAATTGATGATAATGTTTCTTCAAAATTGTTCTCAGTGAAAAGAAAGTACACATTCAGAACTAATAACTTTTCTCCCTGAAGCTCTTGCGTGTATGTTTAGTCACCACAATGCCTGAATTGAATTGGTAATGTAAATGTCAGTTATTGTTAACCAAGATTAATATGTTTCAGGCCAAAGGTGTGGTATTAACGTAATGGTGATTTACTATGGAAGTACTTGAGGCTAAAACAACTTGCCAACAAATAGCAATTTGAAGTTTTACGGCGGCAATTCGGAGAGTTCAGGTTTGCAGCCCAAGATGGAATAGTGCATTTTTGTTCATTAGCCTTCGGGATATTTGATTCTCTTTCTTTTTTAGCAGAACATCGTATTTCTTTCACAAAGATGAGAGTTTGCAATATGGTAATCTGCAGTTAGCTGTAATTAGCTGTGATGACAGAGTTGAATACAATTGCCAGGATTGTAAATCAGGGTCTAAACAGGTTTCTGCAGCATAACATCATAAATCTCACGTTAGGTTTACAAACTGCATTGCTTTAGAAACTTGCGTGTGCAAGGAAGGAAGTGTTATCTCTAAAGTGATTTTAAAGGTAAATTGTGTGTTTACATGTGTAAACACACAGATTACACCATGAACCTTCAAGATTTTTCTTAGTTCTAAATTTCCTGTCCAAGAGTACAGGGACTGTGTCCATCATTTCTGTTATTTTTTTAAGCAGTTGGGTGTTAGATATGGATGACCCTTCTGCTTCTTATATACTGAAAAGCAGATTGATGCTGATATTTTAGTGCCAAACACATCAGCAGTATTCCATTAAACATTTTAAATTATTGATATAGTATATTAAATATGCTGTATATTTTTTGCAGTAATTGCTCTTAATAGTAATAGTATTTATGTGTCAAATCACAATCTTGATCTAATTGTAAGGATTAGTGTTTTTTGATATGAAAGTGCTTTAAAAGAAATACCAAACCCTCAAAAAGCAGCTATTGCCTGGCCACCTCTAATACTTTTCACTCTAACCGATTAGTTTTAAGTTAGGCCATTAATCATGTAACCGTTTAGAAAGTATGCAGAATATTTGCATTGGGTTACTTGAATGATGAATTTAAAAATGCATTTCAAGCATTTTTATCTGCCTGAGGTATTTGCTTTTAATATTAGTTGATTTCCAGAATTATACCATGGTTGAAAATCTCTGATTAACGGGGAAAATACAAAAGTCTAATACAGCTTTATATCATATAAATACCTAAAAAATACATGAATGCATGTATGCCTTTAATGATAATCCTCCTAAATTGCTGATCTGTTTTGAAATCTCTTGCATTCCTGACATTTTTTTTTTCTTTTGGTAGCTTTGCTCTGTAATAAAAATTTTGGCCAAACAAGTAAAAGTGCGTTCTAAGACTGAAGTTTTCCTGTTTAACAGTGTTAAAACAATCCAAATGCATGTTTTAGTTGATGGAAAGCTTTTTAATCAGCTTAAATATATAATCTCTTACATTGAACTAAATTTGAGTTGTAATAATAATTCTTTTAGCAAATGAAAAGTTTGCATTAGCTTCTTGTCTGACTGAAATCTAGAGGAATGTATTTAAATTATAAATTTCAGTGCAAATCTGTTGTGAAGCCAAGCATTTATTAGGAGCTCATTTGATGTTATCTTGAGTTGGGCAACAGTTGAAAGGCAGCCTTGCCTAAGCGCCTTCCTCCCCTTGGAATTCTTGAAAAACAGAAAGGCATGCACTAGTTTTGCCCCAGTTTTTTCTCCACCACAATTTCATATTTCATCCAACACTAGTCATGGTACTACCTTGGATATCCTGAACAGCCTTAAGTCTTTTGAGGAAAAATCTTACAGCTTCCCAAGTGTAGCTTTCTGGAGTAAACAGGAAAAACTCAGTGGTGAGACGAATGTCCTCTCCCAGTTACCATTGTCCTTTGTACCTGGAGCATCCTGGCCTGCTCCAAGCCAGCTCTGTTACATGCCAGACTTTCTCATTAAGGCCTCTTAATTGGCAGAGTGCTGTTATATGGTGAGGTGGTTGGATTGCTTTTGGGTAGACTTGGTAGATGTCAAGTTGATGGCTCTCTGTGCAGTTTTGACACTCCTTGTACGCTTCTCCCTCACATGGATGTTAAACTGTTTCATTTCTGCTCCTGTCTCATGTTCTGGCAATTCTGTTGCGTTTTAAGGCCTGCACAATCAAGAAATTCTTTTATCAACTCCTGTGATAAAATACAGCCAGTTTGAAGTTTGACAACAGCATATTAATACAATTACTAGTATTTCTTAATACCACATTCCTGAGCTCCTTAACCAAAGAGTGGCTGCAGGGACAGTTTGACAGATAAAAACATATATATAGTTGTTAGAGTTTTAATAGTTTTTTGCCTGCAACCATAATCTGTATCATTATTTTTTTAGTTTAATTCTGTTGGACAAGTTTCAAAGATAAATATGGTGTGTAATAAGTCTTTGCAGCCTCTAATTTGTGAAGGAGTGTCTGTCCAGTTAATACTTGCTCATTGAAGCAAGGGGTTTTGAAATAGCTGAAGTACGAACTGTAATTACTGATGTCTGTTTCCTATTCACCTATGGCTTCTGGCATTTGATCAAAAACTGTAATGTATTGCTTAATCTCAAAGCATTCCCCACTTTCAAAAATATTTACCTCATGAGAATTGCACAGCACTAAATGACCTTAGCAAAACCATACTAGATTTTTGTTTGGCATTGATCATATGTAGCTAATCCACCAACAAGTATTTTTCCTGTCATTTTTTAATGTTGGCAATTTAGATATGGATGTGTTTATAGTGTACCTCTAGTGCAAGCTCAAAGCATCTTAAAAAGGAGTACATATATTAATAAAAGGGTAGGATTTTTAGTTCACAAATGGAGTGGCTGAAAAGGGGACTACAAAGGTCGAGCAATTTATGTGAGGTCAAACGGCTACCTGGGAGCAAAGTGGCAAATGGAATCTCCTGGATTGCAGTTTGTCAAAGCTGAGAATAACAGAGAGAAATCAGTCCTGAAAAATTGCGAGGCAGGTGCCTAAATCTATTCAAAAAGCATTGGGAGTTGGGCACCTCATTACCATCTATCCCACCAGGAGAGTAAAAAAACTGGGATATTGAATGCAGATGTTCTGAGCATCACAAGAGTAAGTAGAAGCCTTAATTTCATTTGAGGAAAGTTGTCATCTTTCTTGTTGAAAAATGCCTGTACTGCTTTGATCTGCCTCCAGCTGTATTTATACCATCAAATCTTGTCTTCCCTGTTTCCTTGGGACTGTGTGTAACAGAGTTGAGAGTTTTGCTATTTCTTTGCTTGGAATCGGATCTGGAATGCAATGTTTTGTTTTCAAAAAGCATAGGAGTTAAACAGAAATGCAAAAGGAGCTCTAAAGATTTTGCATGAGATTGTTCTTGTCGTGCTCATTCCTTGATTGTGTTCACAACTACGATGGGCACCATCTGAGGAAGGAGAAGGCTGTTTGCAGTGAAAAGACAGTGTCATGACAAGATGTTGGTTGCGTTCCAAATCAGAGAATCGTGTCAGTTACTGAATCATCATTCTGATTGCAATAGTGCATTCATTTCTCTCGGAGTTTCCCAGGTGTGCTGTCTGCTTGACTTTTACAGATGGAAGTGACTTCAGGCCAGCATAAAGTGACCACGGATTGAAATGAGCAGGTATTTCCATGTTACATGTCCTAATGAATTGCCCTTCGGCAGCTTTTGCTGAAACTGAGTGCTCTACATAAGATGTAAGAGAAAAGATAGATGCAGAAATAAGGATTCTTACCCAAATGAGAACTGACTGCTTTCTGGTAGCAGTCCTTAAAAAACAGGGACTTTTGTTCGTCCTTTTTCACAGCCTGTCTGAAATGAACAACGTATTCATGCAGCCCAAACTGCAAATTCAGATACTGAGTGAAGGGTAATGCTGCGTGTAGCTTGATAGTGTTTATGGTACTTTAAGGCTTTCTATGTAGAGAACTTGTCAGATCTTTTTTTTAATACTGAATTCTGGTTGGCCTCTACTGGTAGAGACCATTAATTCCAAAGTAGTAGTGCCATGAATTTACCAGTAGTGCTCAAAGAGATAAGTAAAAACAGTCTGCATCTTCTCTGGTAACTCTGATTCTGTCAAATCATCTGCATCTGTCATGAAAAATTGTCATATTCTTTTGTGAATTGTAAAGATTCTCAGCTTAACTGAGGAACATTGAGATTTTTTTAACATTTGTTTCCTCTTCTGTGGAATTTATAAAAACACCTTCTCCACAATTATATTCAAAGTACGTCACCAGCTCCTCGAACTACATGCTCTGTAATAACCTAGGTTTCTAAGAAAGCCCTAAATAAAACTAGGTGTAATATGCCAGTATAAACTGTAAACACCCAAAGAACAGCGGAAGGTTGACGCATTTCATGATTCAGCTTCTAATTACCATCGAACAATGTAGAATGGAGCTTTTATTTTTCACAGAGTTAATGAAGAGAACGTTGAGAGCAGCCTGCTAGCAAGAGCTGTCCTCTGTTATCTGCTGAAGGAGTACACAAGCTGCAGGGCGGGGGGAGAGTCAGCCAAACGGGCATTTCCAATTTGAATACTTTTCTGTTTATAGAAATACATTTATAAAATGTCCTCTACTTTTACCACAGCAATGCCAAGGGCCTTTCTTGCAGAAGTACAGACATCACAGAATACTCTTTGTTGAGAATTATTTCCTTTGCTTCTCTTGCTGTGTTTTTTGTTTGTTTGTTTGTTTAACAAACAACACTTTAAAATATGCTTAGCTTTAGGTCACTTTAATTTTTAAAGAACAGCTCAGGGAAGGGATTTGGGTGCACTTTGTCAAGCAACAGCATGTTTTTCCAAGCTCTGTGGGTCTGCCTTTTCATGTCGTACCTTTAGCAGACCTTCTAAAGATCTGTGTCACATTTCACTGCCTGCCACTGGGGTCAGGCCTCAAGGTTACCTTTCTCTGGTGCATTTGAGCAGTTTCTCCTTCCTTTCCCGTCTCTTCTTCCTAAAGGAAAAAGTGTGTATTTTTAAAGCAGTTCCTTTCAGTGATTTAGTTTACAGTGCATGTCCACAAATAGTTGTAGAGGGCTAACTGGGGAAGTGGTAGAGAATGGGGTGTGGAGGTGAGAGCAAAAGGATGAGATTCCTGTAGAAGAAGAAAGAGAGAAGGAATAAACTTCTTACACTATCTCAGGTCATACTGTGCTCAAGGGCCCTGTGCTCAGTTTTAGTCTCACAGCATTCCCGTCACCTTCAATGATTTGGATAGCTCATGATAATGCTGGACATTGTTGTTAAATACAGATTTGAAGCATAAAATTATCTGATGTAATTATTTTTTTTCTAATTCAATCAAAACCCCCATGCTCTAGGAATACTGACAGACTCTTTCAACATGAAAGTGGTACAGTTTAGCCACAGACTACTCTCTCGGGATCATATTCTGCTGCCCTCAATCAAGAAGATCCTTTACTCCAAAACTGGTCAGACTGGAACAAATAAGGGTGACAAAATTTGTATGAAAACAAAGGATTGGAGACACAGACCTGCATTTGCTAAGGGGTATGGAAATTCGTTCCTATTTCAATGCTTGAGTGCAGAAGGGTGTATAAATCTTTAAACTCTGAAGGCAACTGTTAGGTAGAGAAAATTAAGCAGGTATTCCTGTGCTTGCTGTTGCTAAGCATAATCTAGCACTTAAATGCTGACACAACCTGTATGGAAAGAGCTCTCCTACATGTTAACTGCTTTGCTGGTGCCTGAGCTCTGTTATTCTGCATTAATATTCATTGGTCCTAGCACTGCATGTTGCCAGAGTTCTAGCAGGTATTTACAGATCCTCAAAATGGGATTCTCAGTGGATTTAATGGGCTCCATCAAAAAAATCTGAGTCTTACCTCTGAGGTTTCTGAAATATTTGCTTTCTCACGATCTTGAGTAAGCTGAAGTGGAGTGAGTTGTGGAGAAGGGAGTGTTGTGAGATGTCCAGGCTTCAGATCCTATATCTTTGATGCAGGGAAAAGGATATGTTGAACTGGGAGGAGGAAGAGGGGAAGAATTGAGAGCAGAACAGGCTGGAGGACCAGAGACAAAGAAAGACAAGTGTCTGGTGGAATGTCTCCCAGCTCCACTGCTGCCAATGGTGAGATAGTTTGTGTGTTAAAAACCCCGATGCTTGGTCTCCACAAGTTGAAGGTGCACCACTTTCTGTTGTTAAGGTACAGGGAGGCGTTAAACAACTTACTCAAGGCTGCCTGGATGTTGTTTGTATTTCAGCACGTGAACTCTGTAAAACTCAACACAACTCCTGCTGTAATAACAAAAAAGACTTTCCCAGAAATGTTTTTGTATGATTCAACGAGCGCTTATCACAGCCCACGTGTCCCTTTCGTAGCTCCCTCTGGTTATAGACAGAACATGTGCTGGTTGCCCAGATGTGAACAAAATACTCCTGGAGTTGTACTGCCCCTTAGTCAAGTGTTCATCCCTCTCCCACTGGCCACACACAGAGCTCAGAGTTAGGACTGCTCACTCACAAGGGTGTATTAGGGTAAATACACCCTTTTTTCCCCCCAAATAAGAGCACAGACAGGTTAGGAAAGTTGGCCAAGGCTGTGGAGAATATGACTCACAGGATACAGAGAGCTGATCTCATGCTAATCATAACCAAGCACAGGCAACCTGACGCTCGACTTTTATACAGGGAAAGCCTGGCTGCAACCCTTGTGATTCACACCTAATCTGCTCTGGGCACCCATTTCCCACTGCTCATAACCCTCTGGTCTTGCACGTTTTGCCTACATCTTGTATTGAATATTTCAATTGACTTAGTCATTGTCATAAGTAAATGTTAACTAGAAATTTATGAACCATAACGACAGGTAGGGTGCAAATTGTCGTCAAAAAAGGTTTTTGGGAATAATTGTTAGAAATTCACTGTTCTTCCCACGTTATTTATTTTTGGTGAAATTCATCCATTTTAATGACATTTCAAGAGCAGTACGATCCTTGTTGCACTAATTTGCTGGTGCAATATGCCTCAGACAACAGATTTGCTTTACCAAGACTGAGCAGATGCTTTGTTTGATATTTCTTATATAGCCCACAATTTCAGGTTTAGCATAATGGCATTGCAAATGTTAATGTACCTCAATTGATACCTTACAGCACTGCTCAGCAATGCAATTCATCCTCTAAGCACAGAATTTTAGTTCTAGAAAAAAAATATGTGGAAGTGCTTAGATCATGCAGACTCCATTAGAAATAGGATGTCCATCTAATAATAGAAAAAAAATGTGTGAATTCATCCTGAGGATAAATGGGTACAAATCTATTGAAGCAAGCAGGCTTTTTATATAAGTAGAGTTGCACATGTTTTCTCCAGGGATCGGTTCAGTCCACTCTGCCTTTGTAGTTCATGCTGAAATTCTTCAAGATAGGAAAAACTTGCTGAGTATTTGCATGTACTGAGTGCCTGGCATAGATCAGAGTCTCTACTTTCCACTTTTGCTACCAGTACAATCATTTCAAATTAAAGAAAAAAAATAAAACAAGTAATTAATCCTGTATGAATGTTCAAACGTTCAGTTACTAAGAGTTATTTTCTCCCTCTAGACCTTGGACTTCCTCTGTGTGTGATCCAAGAAGGCAAGTAGAAATTTTTTCAGGAAAATACAATTTTCAAGCACCCTGATTGTGCTATGATACTTGCTCTACCTGAATCTTTTTAGATAACAGGCATCATGCTGCCTTTCATTTATTTATCTCTGATTGAAGAGCAGGGGAACATGGAAGTGGCATTCAAGGAACATGTTAGAGGTGTGTATACAGTTTGTGATAGTAAGATCAAGCAGAACTTGTGACAGGGAGAATTTTCGTCATCTAGAAATCCAGCTGTGTCCACAATAAGATCCTCCCTCACAAAGGGAAAAAGAACGATCTGGAAAAAGCTGTCTCTGCCACTTCCTTGAAAGGGCAGCCTGATCTTGTTTTTAAGGTATGGGTTGGGACTGATATTTTTCCATGTTCTTTTGCAGGCCAGAATAAGATCATCCGGTCCTCAGTCCAAGCTGGCTAGCAACCAGCCAGCTCCAATCCCAAATCTGTGCAGCTCTATTGCTGTGGTGCTGTGTCCACTCCATTAAACCTTCTGAGTGTCCCTAAGCCTTGTTTGAAAAAATCTGGATAGACATCCCTCGGAAGAGCACAGATCAGTATCCAACACTGGCACCGTTTCACTGTGAGACTCTGGAAAAAGTACTCCAAGCCAGATTTTGAAACATGCAGAGCCCTCCCAGATCCCTCTGGTGAAATGCTCCTGATCTTTTAAAAGATCCTGCTCAGTTGCAGTCTCTGGTTTTGCCAGAGGGTGTATGTAAAGCCACGCAGACTTGGACGCTGCCTCACAGGGAGGCTGTGAATGAACTTGTGCATTAACCCCCGAGTACAGGCACTTTTGTTTTGATCCAGTGGAAATTTAATTATTTATACAAACCCACTTGACTCTTTTAGGGAGGATCAGTCAGCCCTGGGGTAGCTGGTACCTCAGTGGCTGGGATATTTCCATAGGTGTGGGAAGAGTGTCCTCCAGACTCTATTCCAAATTTGGTATCACAGATGGGATGCTCAAAATTCAGCTGCAGCCTCTACAGAGAACCTTGATGAGGAAGGGCCTCCTGTCTGGTCTGAGCAAAGTACCTGATTTTAGGCTTATTTCTATAACCTGAAGCTGCTTGATCCACAGTTCAGCTGTTTGGGTCCTCCACGAGCCATTGTGGGAGGGGACCACAGGCACTGCACAGGGAGAGAGTGTCCCTGTACAGGGACCTCAGGCTTTCGGGCTCCAACTCTCAGCATAGCAACACCTGAATTTTTTAGGAGCCACATCCACAGCATTCTCTTGCTTTCTAACCTGGAAAAAAATATTTTTGTTCTCTAACCCCTTTGTTTGTGCCATCTGCTTACAGGTAAGTCCTTTGCTGTGTTTGCTGCCTCATTTGACCAGGTAATGAACAGAACTCTCATCCTGACAGTGTCCTGTTCTGCAGGGGGGAACAGCTTTCCTCTGTCATTGCTGAAGGGGAGAGAAAGGGAACAAGACCTCATGTGGTAATGCAAGGGGTGGTTGATCCCATGGGCTGCAGGATATCTGAGAATACTGTGACTCCAGCCAATGCCTAAGTTCTTCACTCTTTCTGCCTGAAAATATTCCGGGACAGCTCTCTGTGTTAGAAGAATAAAGACTTTCACCATCCAACCACAGTTGCTTCCAATTCATCCCACTATAGAATTTTCTTCTTAAGGAATATATTTTTTTTTCAGAATAGCTCTCTAAACCTGGTGCCTTAAATCCAAACCATACTGCCCAGGTCCTTGCATGAACTGATTTGGTTTTGTTGCTTGCTCCTGCTTTTTTTTTTCCAGGACAGTAAGTGTTCCAGGTTTCTCAGATTGTGGGTCAGCCTCACTTGTGTTTAGCATTCTGAAAACAGCTACAAGGAGTTACAAGGTCAATAGTGTTAAGGAAACATGATGAATTCTGCCATCTGTGTAAGAAGGAAGACTGAGTCTGCTTTGCATGGGCAGGTAAATACTGGTACATGGAAATTCCAACTTCCAGATCCTTTTAAAATGGCATCTCAGAAAACTGCTTCGTAACATATGACCTTTTTTAAACAAAACTTTTCAGCTGTCATGAATTAAATTTCGGCTTGCATCATGTGGGAAGAAGGAATGTAGAGGCAGTTCAGTTAGCTTCTTGTACATCATCCTGCAATAAGCACCTCTGAAGAGGGCTGCAGTCAGTTCAAAAGCACTTAGCAGCTCATAGGCCACACTTCCAAATTGCATTACAAGTTGGGTTTTAATTTTCTCCTAATTCTAAGACAGGAAGGTCAACAAGACAGAGTTATTTGCAGGAGATACTGGACGTAGAGTCTCATCTAGAAATATTTACCTGATCTCTTTATGCTTCTTTAGCAATAGATATGCATGAGGCTTAAGGGCTTGAAGAAGTCCATGAAATGATCTGGTTTTGTGGGAGAAAGGAAATGCTACCATTTTATTTCCCCAGGGAGTGTGTTGTCCTTTCTGAAGAACCCAACACCACACAGTGAACAGCGAGGAGGTGCATATACCAGAGGGAGGGAGGGTGGGATGCAGAAGCAGCCAAATTCTTGCTTCAGCATGGCCTGGAAAGCAGCTATGAAATGAGAAACAAAGGCTGTGGCTGGGCACACCTTGGGAGGATGGCAGCACCTGCCCGAACAGTGGCAAACTCCAGCTCTGCCTCCTCCCTGCCCCTGTACCAGGGCAGAGAACCCCTTCCCTGGCTTCCCCCGGCTCACTGCAGCTCTGATATTGTAATTCTGCTGCAGTCGTGCATGCCATCTGAATTCATTTGTCATATTCTATGAACCAGAATCCATCAAAGCGTACTCACTGGCCTTTTAATTAGTGTTAGATTAGCATTTTAAGATATGGGTAAATTCCCAAGTCTAACTTTGTTTAAAGGTGCATATTCAATACAGTAGCCAGGAAATCATGTATTCTCATGTACTTATTACCTTAGTAATGTAATGCTGTGAGGGAAAAAGGCAGATAATACTTCCAACAAATATGAAATGTTATTTGTATAGCTACTGTCTGTGAATTTAAACAGAAAATCATTCCTCACGCCTTGCCATGAAACACACACAAATTTCTTTTGTGGCTTTCATGTTTCATTAAAGCTTTGTATGTGGAGGAGAAGAAAATCTAAATTGCTACTTAATTAAAGGGATACTGTCAGATTAAATATATTTTGAAGAAATGAACTTTGCTTTTTACCTGGGTTGTCAGTAACACCTAGGATTATTAAAAATGAAATATTTTTTAACATCCAATATACTTCTCACCGTTTATCAAGCTGGGTCTTTTCTCCTTGGCTGGTGAAACTAAAAGTCTCTTTCCTTTCCCTGTAGTCAGCTTCATTGTCTGGATCCTATTAGCTAACCCACTATTGGAGAGCTTCAGGTTGTAAATACCAGGAGGTGAAGCTTACCTCTAAACCAAAAAAAGAAAAATAAAAAGAAAACGTATAGCTCTTTCTTTATTCCATTAAAATATTTCTCTAAAGCTGGACATAATGTAATTTATGCTCCCTTAATCATGTTTTCATCACTACACAGAAAGTGAGGAGTGGGTTAAATCCTGGAAAGTGCTGAGTAGTGTTGTGTGTGTACCTTTCCCTCTTACTGAAGGCCAAAGGTTCTAAATTGCTCGCTTGCATGGAAAGGGGTCAGACATCTGTGTCACAGTGCCTGGAGAATGGAGCCCAGTGAGCCCCTTGCTGTTGTAGCGACGATTTAAATGAGGACCAGGGCAAAATCTGAAGGTACGTGGGTACATCTGACAAGTGAAAATGAGAAGTGTTGTGGAGCCTCTCCAGCACCTTTGCTTTCCTGCAACATCTTCGTCGTCCTGTGTAGAAGGGCAGACAAAATCTTCCTGAGGGAGGTGCCAGGTGCAGCTGTAGAGGAGACTGGATTCTGCGTGAGTGGTTTCATTGTGAGTTTTACAGGAGCAGCAGAAAGAGGATAGAGAAGGTGTGCATTATGGATTAATATTATTATATTTGAAAATAATAATATATCCAGCAATCCCAGAACTCTGCAATATCAGAAAGGGCATTATTTACAAAATGGCCCTATCTATGTATACCAGTGGAAAGCTGGTTTTGGAGTTTCATATTAATGCACATTAGCATCCTCATGAACCTATCTGATAATATGTATACATGGAGACTTAAGCTCCTTAAGCAATGTTCACACCTCCATGAAAAATAATACAGTTAAGTTCTTCCTTTAAATAAACTTTCTAAGCAAGTCTATTAACAGTTATCTGCTATCTGCCACAAGGGGAAACATGTAGACAGTTCTGTAGTGCCTTATAAATCTTGGGCTGCTGAGTATTAGGGAGTAAATTAAATGAGAACCGAGAGCTCCTTTCACTGGATCCTCCTACTTCATTTTACCACGTGAGAGTGTTTAAGTTGAGTCCTGAGGAAACAATCTGCATCCCCAAGGGATGTGTTCCTGTGTTCAGCAAAATAAGCCTTTCATGTAAAAAGCATTTTAGAATGCTTTTGTAGTGATTTGCCATGGCCTGGGAGTATAAAAGCCCGCCCTGCTGTTGTACAGTGGTGTATCATTTTAAGAGGAGTATGTGCGTAGTGAGACCGCTCATAAAATCTGATTTCAAATATCTGGAGATGTCCACAGGCTTCAAGAGCAAACAATAGCCTGTGGTTTGCCTGCTGCTGAAGAGTTGAGCGACTGGAACTCAGTTCCCAGGTCAACTGTTTCTTCTGACTGACTGCGAGCAATTCACTTCATTCCCTGCTTCAGAGTCCCCTCTTAAGGGGTGATGAGGGGAGCGCAGGAATACATTCCCAACATTGGGATGATGGATCTCCACAGTGGAAACCATAGGAGTCACTTTGTGGACAGAGGTTCTGGACAGGGCTGGGGAAGCTGATGGGAAACTGCTATGAAATGCCATCACAAAATTAAAAAACAAACTTTAAAGAAGGGCTGTCATTGTAAATTAAATTCCATAGACTTTTTGCCTTGTGTTTGATAAGTTTGTACGAAGTCTTACTCTTTTTGCCCCATTTATCGTTGCATGAATTTTCAACAATGGCAGTGGAGTTTCATTTGAATAAAAAAAACACCCTCCAAAACTGGTGGATTTGGATTCTAACCATAAAAGTTAAGCTAGCTGGATTTATATCATGCCATAATAGAGTAAAAATACATAAACAGGGAGTCAGTCATGTACAGACAACACAGAATGTAGATAATTCCTTTTAGGATTAAGCATATGGCCAGCAGCTGGCAGATCTCTGCAGATCTCTGTGGAGCTAAATGATAACGTAGACATCCTTTGCTGCATGTTCCTGGGTGACAATAACTGGTAGGAAGGAAAAGACTGGCCATTCATAATCTTTATTTTATTCAGTGAGACTTTATTTCTGTTTTGAAAAGGAGAAGGAAGACAAGTAAAGGCAGAAGCTTCCTAGAAAGCGTAAGCCTGTATAAATGGCAGCAGTGAGAAAAACAGGCTTTTATTTTCTTTCAAAGACATAAAATTAAACAGAACTTTCCAGCATATGTTAGTATTCATAACTCTTGCAGACCATGCATCAGAACAGAAGACTTGTGATGATTATTAGTTCTTTGTATTGCGGTAGGTCCTAGAGATCAGGGTGCTATTATGCTAGTTGTTCATAATTAGAGATTGTGTACTCCCTGGAGTAGTGACTATCTCAATAAAGAAGACAAGGGATGAGAAAAGGGAAGTGGTATTGTTCTCATTGCACAAACAGTGCACTGAGAAACTGGCAAATTAAACGATTTGCCCAAGCCTATGCAAGAAATCTTTAGCAGAATTCGGTACACAAAGCTTATTGTTTTGTTTGCCAGGTAGGTATTTAGTGGATTCATCCCCTTCTGCAAAAGAAAAAGAAATATTGTTTTCAATGTCAAAATATTTTCAGATTTGAAAAATAAATTAATTTTGTCGCCTTCTAAATCTGTTACAGTCAGATGAATGTCAGGTTTTTATTTTTGAAAACTTTGGGGTTTTTTTTCACTATCCCCAGTTTATTTCTGTCCATCTTTCTCTTTAAAAAGAGGCCAGGAGATGAACTGCCAGAGCAAAAACATGAGAAAAAAACAATAAGACGAAATTCCCCATAGTTTCCAGCTTTACTTAAAAACTCAGAAAATTTGCCAGTATGAAAAAGGGGCTCGTTTCTTGAGAGACACAATTAATTCGCTCTCTTATTTCCCCCTCTTATACCACGCCCATGGAAGCCCCCAGACCCAGCCTGAGACGAAGCCAGCAGAAATATCTGGCCATACACTCATGAGGCTGCTGAGGGAAATCAGCCCAGGCCACTCTACACATTGCCATGACTGCTCCTACTCATTTGGGCTGAGCTCCAGCGCTCCCCTGCCCAGACTAGCAAGGTGGGACAAGTGCTGGAGCCAGGATGATGCCGTAGCTCACAGCGCACTTGGATATGTGAAGTGTTTGTGCTACAGATCTGGGATAGGGGTTGGGCTCTGGAACTGAGGGTCTTCAGAGCTGGTGCTTGCATTGTGGGAGCCTTTCAGGAGGGTTGTTGAGATGGGCTTGTGACAATCTGTGATCCAGAGCTCTTGTTCATTATGGGATTTTAAGCACACAATTCTGTCTCTCCCCTACCTGTATCACAGGACCTAAAATGGGCTTCTCACAGCAAATTCCTGCCATGTCTGCACCAGTCAAAACCTGCCCTTTGGTTGCAGAGCTCTCAGGAGCTTGTTTCACTCTTCCAGTTCTTCATGTGATGTCAAGAGTGCAGAACACCCACGAGGAATTTATTGTTTATGCTTTTGAACGTAAACACATGGAAGAGAGATGCTGGATGCACGACAGAAGGGTCCCTTCTTCCATTCCTTGTTCCATCCTGTCTCTCCTTTAGTACATCGGAGGCAAATAATGTAGTTCCTTTTTATCCTGGCTTCTTAGTGCTGGGATCACTGCAGGATGACTCCTGTGCTCATACTGAGGTCAAGGGTTTCCCCCAAAAGGTAGGGCTGGGGGTCCTTGGACATCATCCCGGAATGTCTCGGAACATAAACAAGTTTTAAATAAGTTCTGAGACCTCCCCTCATTTGAATGATAATGATGTAACATTTTTATAACACTTAACGACTTCAAAACCTGAAGGAACAGCGACCAAATTAACAAAACAAAACCCTTTGCTAAAACTTAATACTTTTTAGAACACTAAGTTGCCATAACAACTTGATGCAAAAGTCTTTGGTGGCAACTTTGTACTTGGTCCTATTGAGGCTAAAATAACCTTACTCTTGTGTTAATACTTAGCCAGCATAGTAAATACTATTGGTTACAGAAAATTAAAACTTTTAAATAGTGAAACTACTTTTACTGAAGTAAAAGAAACCTCTTAAATCTAAGTGTTTTTCTTCTTTTAAAAAAGCATAATTTGTCAGACATTAAAATAACAAAAGGTCTTTGAAAAAGGATTATGGTTTCTGATGTTTCACAACGAGAATGGATTTACTTTATATCCTACTGATGTTGTAATCTTGAATTCTGAGGTAATGTTTTAGCCCTTTCTTTTCACATAAATAAAGATTTCAATGATAGCACTTCATTTCTTCTGTAGAACTTTCCTTTATTTTTCAAACTACTCATTTTCTCTCGCTTAAACCATTTCATCGGAATAACATACAAATTGGATGCAGTGCTTATTAGGAGGAGGTGAACACTTAGAAAGGCAAAGCATTTCAAATCAACACACTGCTGACTGTAAGGTAGATTTTAAATGAAGAATTTCCATATTGCTTATATGTTTTCCTCCACAATGTACGTTAAAAAAAAAGCCTTATTTTTAAGATTTCCCTGTAAAACATGAAGGTGCATTTTTTAGCATTTTGGGGGTGTTTTTGTATTTTAAAGTCACTTGAACTTTCATTGCTCCATGGAGCACAAACAATTGGTTCCCATCAGTACTAAGCACTGAATTTTAACAATCAAAAAGCATATTTTAACATGTTAACAAAACACTTGGTAATCAGACTGACTTCATCCCCTCTTGAAAAATGGTGCTATATATTTCTTTGGGTTTGCATAGGTTTTAATTAACACTAAGTGTCTCTAAAGAGTTGCAAATTCCCACCCTCTGAAACAAAATCCACTCTTTGCACACAACTGAGCTGCTTTTTGGGGTTGTTTAATATCTTACGGGAGGGTGAGTGGCGCAGACAGCAGAGTATCTTTAAAAGATAATTGTTTACTACCAAGGGAACAAAGAGTTCTCAGGGAGACTCAACACGAGATTTCCCTGCAGCAACTTCATCGTTATTATCTTGCTTGCCAAATAGGGACCATTCTCCTGACTCTCACCCTACAACCTGCCTTTGAAAGTATAGAAAAAGTGGTGTTTATAAACCAGATTTTTTTTTCTTTATTATGTATAGTGAAGTGAAGGCCCAAGCTTTTTCCGCTCCAGCAGAACCAGCAGGGAGGAAATACATGTAGTAATTACCTTAAACAAGCAGGCAATAAAGGCTGCTGCCTCTCAAGCCATGTGGTTTAAGGACATGGTGAAAGGTGGAGGTGTCAGCAGGCACAGCCCACAACAGCTGGCTGGAAATCTGGCATCCCCGTGCTTCTCCAGCCCTCTCCTCCAGGCAGGAGCCCTGCCTGGCCAGGCTGGGATGCTGGGGACATCGGTCCCCAGAGCCCGTGTTCAGGTGAGAAGTCCCCCTGATAGAAAGGGTGTCCTCAAGTGAGATAAATGCTTGTCAGAGGGACTTAGGGGAGTCACAAAGCACCTCAAAAAACAGTTACGGAGAAGATGGAGTTTGGTTCAATCCCATCAGAATAATTCTCTGGAGTCACGTCATCTTTTGGTGTGTTTTTGTTTTCTTGGATAAGGATCAAATTGACTTTTATTTTATATTTTCAGCACAAAAATTTTTTTCCCCCCTCTGCTCCTAGAGCCAGCTCTTCTGCTATGAGGAACTTGCTGATGACAGCAAAGCTACCACAAAGGACCTGGGCATGAGAAGCAGGTTGGGAGGTTTGATGGGGAGCATGTGGTGCTTGTGAGTCCACTGCAGGAAAAAGCCTGTGCCTTACAAATGGTGAAGGCCCTTCCGGACAGTCCTCTCCTGGCGTCTCACAGGCCTTGCAGGTTGTGGCCATCACAGGTGAGATGGGGCAGCACTGGCTGTGTTGGCGGGGATGGGGTGGGCGGTTTGGACGGAATGTCCCGCTAACAGAATTCACTTGGGAGGCTCCCACCCTGAGCAGCCAGATCTTCATGTCCCTCTTGAGATGTGTGGCAGATTTATTTCCACTAATTTTTTAAGTACGGAGTGTATCTAGTGTACTTATTGCTCCTCATTGATGTGAGAATAAAGAATCAAAGAGGGGATTCCTCCAATGAGTTGTTTTTGAAAAGTGACAAATTAATCCCCTTGGATATGACTGAAGCCAGGGAAGATATTTTTGTTCCTCTAACAAACTGCAGCAATTAGATGTCCAAAACTCTGCTTGTGATAAATAGATTTTAATACATTCCTATTCTCTCTTTGTATGCCCAGATCCCGAGCCTTGCATCCTTCAGCCACACATTCTCCCAGGTAACTGGAGATGTGGGAGTGTGTTTCCAGTTGTTGAGACCTGTGTGCACACACGTGTGTGGGACACTGATGTCAGGGGCTGCACAGAGCCATTTAAATGCAAATTTTGTGAGATGTTTTCTTAGGCTCTTGTGAGCTTTGGACCAAATCCTCAGTGCTTACACAGTTACCTACATTTGCTTGCCCTGAATGTACATTTTGATAAGGAAAAATTTGATGGCTGAGGTTTTTTTGTACGGCTCTCTGTGTAAAATGCATCGTGACATTTCAAGGGGATACTTGTAATCTGCTTTAATAAGGATCAGGTGGCATTTACCACGACTCGTTTAGACTTCACGGGTACAACTTTAAATCTTCACCTGCTCATGGAGTCAGAGGGATGGGACAGCATTTGGGGGCGATAAGCCAGAGATGAGATTCTGACTGGCCCTTTTCCTGATGGGGGCTGGAGATAAGCGACTGAGGGATTTCCAGTCTGAATTGTTTCTCTGGGTCCCGATCCTGGGCGAGGGACGAGGGTGACGGGGAGGGCGTGGAGGCACCTCTGTGCTGAAGCCATCAGAGCCGTGTCAATGCTATCAGCCTGTGACAGACCCCCTCGGGACTCCTGCACCTGCCAGCCCCTGCTCCTTTGTGCTGGTGCCACGTCCTGCCCTACGCCCCCCGTACCCCGGGGTGACACACACAGGAGGGTAATCCTAATCCTCCTGTTTATTCAGGAGGCTGGGAAGGGGCAGCAGCTGCCGGGCTGCTGCAGAGCTGCGGTGGTGGCCACGGGCAAGGACGTGCAGCTTCAGGCACACAAGGCTCTCGCTGAGCGAGGCAGGAAGGTGGGTTTCCCCCCTGAGCCATTTCTGCTGTGCGGCCTCATGGTAAACTCGTGTTGCTGGACAAGGTGTACAGAGAAGTGGAGCTTTCGATGTTTAAAGGTGCTGTAGATGACCCCTGTGTTGCTCTTCATGTATTCCCAGTAAAACCTACAAAGTGCACCATCCAAGGGGAAGCAGACAACTCACGCACACTCAAGGGAAGGAAGATAATGCTTATGTTTCACTCAAGCCATTCAAATACCATACAGTAAAATCTTTCTGCAGTGTTCAACTTCAGAAAAGCGCTATTTTCACAGGCTTTTTTCCCTTGGATACCAGACCTTTTTCAAATGGAAGGAGGCTGTAAATAGCTGTGAAAACCATTGAGAAGGGGAATTTTTGCGAAGCACAGCTTATGCCACAGGATGCCACATGAAAGCAGGCAAAGTTATATGTTTGGTGATTTTTATCTGGTATAATACACTTTAAATGTATTTTTTTGGTACCCTCAGTTATTGAGAAGTTTTAAAACTGAATCCTGTAGTGAAACTCTAGACCTGGAAGAGTCATGATAACCTAAGTTGAGGCTGTATTATACTCAGTGCTGTTTGAAAGTTTTTGGGCCAAATCTGAGCTAGTCAACCCAGGAAACCAAGGTAAATGTTGAGGCTAGGTTGGTTATTTGATGTGATGTGGAGCACAAACGGGAACTTAAGAGGTCTGAAGGGAGGGAGGCTGGTTTTTAAACCCAAAGAATCGGTGAGGCACAGATGGAAAGTCCAGTGGTGTTGGTTACTGGGGGAGCGAGAGAGTCAGTGGGGACAGCCAGATGTGAGAGACACTGCAGAGACACGTGTAAACCCTTGTGCTTGTTCTGTACTTAAAGGAAATCATTTGCAAGATTTCTCCAAGCACATTCTTAAGTAAAACGCCAAAATATCCAAACACACCATGTAGTCTTGAAAGCAGAGAATGCTGTGATCCCTGGATCCAAGGCCAAACAGAACAAACTCTAACCTCCTCTTTGATTTCTCACTCTCACTATCCCAAGCCCACATTGATTTTCACCCAGATATGGCAGAGAGAGGGTTGCACAAATCAAGATATTTCTTTTGCTTCTCTCCTCTTCTCCCCACCTGTGGCTGCTGTAGTTCACACTGGCCTTGCCTTTCCCTCAGCACAAAGCCTTGCTGCTGAAGAGCAGGGCTAGACTGCGGCGCAGACACTTATCACTTTATTTTCTCCTATGAGCACGGAGTGGGAATGTCTCATCTGGCTTGTTGAACTCAGATCTAAGTGCTAAAATGTTTACTGCTTTCAATCCACCCAGCAGGATGCTCTGAGCGAAAGTGAGGGTTGTCAGCCTGCTGCTGATGGCACCATCCACCTCCCAGGGCTTATGGGATCTCAAGCATCAGGCTTTTAATTATTTTAGGGGACTTTAGGAGACTTGACATCTCAGCAATTGAAATAAATTTAGTGAGATTACAGTGTTTAGATTGTGGTCTGAGAACTCCTGATCAAATGCTACTTTCCCTAATTAATGCATTCCGGCACCCATTTAATGACATTCATATCAGCAAATCATTTCTGTCCTTCTCTAATGATATGCACCGTACTTGGCACTAGAATACAGACAAATACATATATGTTTTTGTTATTCTACAAGAAAAATCCATATGCTCTGGATAATGAAGGTTAAGTGACAATTTTTCTTTACAGCCACTCGTGTCTTACAGTCTGTGAACTGAAAACTGGATTAACCTTTAATTACCCCCCATGATCTCTCAGCCCTGAAACAACATTACCACTTCTCCTAGTGTTATTTGCATACAGCATTTAATGAGAGAAACATCTGTTTGCATATTTCATATCATTAATATTATGCAGATGAGCCGAGTTTTCACGTTGCAATGGGCAATTGTGCAGAAATCTCCTTTTCTCTCATTTTTGGTCTATTTCCCTCCTCCCAACATTTCTCTCTGACATGTATTAATTAGAAAAAGAGCTGCCTGGTGCCACTAGCCTTGCATATATAATGCATAGGTGCTGTGTGATCTGAATGGTAGCACAGCAATATCCTGATGAATTTACCAAATACAGAATATCTGGCTTGATGCTGTTGGGCAAACCTGTTGATACTGTCTGAGAAAAATGTACTCTTTTAGTGAAATGTGTTACTATGGCTGAAAACAAAACGAACACAAGTAAGATGGCTAACAGGTTTTTATTCTCATGACTTTATTAATAAAAATTATTGTTCTCTAACAAGATAAAATATATTCATTAGGTACCTGATCCGACAGCCATTTGATTGACTGGAATTTAGGTTAGATTGCTGTGTGTATCTGTTCTCTCCAGCAGCCTGAAATGTTTCATATGGCTCTACCCTGAAATCTTTACTCTGTCCTGAGCCGTGGCCATTGAAAACTGATGAGCTGCTGCTTGTAATGAGTGCATAAACCTGAGGTTTGGGACAAGCTTCTGTTTCCCTTGATATATAGGGAGAACCTTCCATTTTCTTTAGCTTGAACCCTGTCTTCTTGAAGTCTTCCTCAGAAGAGTTTAAGTAATTGCTGACATAAAATAAAGGGATCAGGAGGGATTGAACTGTGGGTAGTAATTGTAGGGGAAACTGAATATTGATTTCTAGTTTGCTACTGATAACTTCTCTAAGTCCAGGATGTCACAACTGGCTGAACGTTAGGTATCTCAAGATGTTTATAATGTCCTAGATGTATTCCCAGTAAACAAGGTACATTATCTTTAAAATCAGACTTTTAGAAGCTGAAGATTTGGTTTGACATTGTTCCTGTACCTTTTCTGCCATTTTCGGAGGGAATTTCCACTGGTTCAGAAGTAGAAATTATTTCCTACAGAGAGATCTGCGGCAGGCCTAAATTGGGTCCTAAATTTGTCTAATTCATCACAAATTGCTTCAGTTTGCCCTTTTGTGCTGCTGAGCCAATGTCAGCCACTACTGAAGGTTCACAAAATTTCAAATTATTCTTTTCCTAGACTACCATGTGGATAAAGGTGAGCCTGGAGCAGCACGGAATTCCTTTCATTGCCTAAAATGACACCTGATCTGTATTTATCTCCCAAACCACTCCTTTACTGAAGACAATTGAATCAGTTTCTGTGAGACACGAAGTTCCTACTAATGGCTTAGATGTAGGATTTCAGCTAAGGATGACTTCTTTCCAAAATACTTGTGGTGATCCATGCCTCTGTAGTCTGGGACTAGCTGTGCCCCCCTATTCCTAAAATAAAAAAGAAACCACAGGTAATACATCCCCTGTGACTAAATGAAGATTAAATACGATTCATAAGTGTAATTATTTTTTTCCTGATTGTGCAGCAAAATAATAATATACCTCACTTCTAATTCATTACATAAATTTTACGGGAGTTTGTGGAGTGTTGTCTTTTGCTATGGGGACCATTTTCACGATCAGGTACATATTTTGTGAGAACATCTGTTCCTTTACAGCAGATTTTCATAATTTAAGAGTTGCTCTATGTAAGTAAAGCTTGTTTATCTAAAGGTCTGACTTGCAGGTAGGATTACTGTGGTTTTGTACACAAGTCATTGCTTTGGCATCTACAGGGCCTTTTATGCAAAAAAAAACCCCTTAAAATATGCAAACTGTTGTGCATGCAAATTACAGCCCCGTGTGTGGAATTTAGGCATGCAAAGGAACACAATGCTTCCCACATGTAATTGCCCCTGCTTTGCAAACCATCTGACTCCTGGGTACCTACAGTGCATTGACCAGCTTATGAAGCCAAGTCATTGCTCTGGAATTTAGATGTGTTTGGGTAAACACTGCGCTATTGGCAATCAAGGCTTATGCTGGCATAAAATTTTATGTCATAATTCCTTTCTTTTCAGGAACTACGATGCATAAGGAAAGGGTGTCTTCAGTGGTCAGACAGAGAGCTGGAGAGGGAAATGAAATTTGGGGCAAGGTCATATGAAATCTTGTCAGAGTTTGAGAATAAGAGTATTGCTATTCCAAAGCTGTGTTTCATATTTCAGCTACACAAACAAATTCAAAGTTGCCAAAAAATTTTGGATTAAAAAAGATTTTAGCCTACCATGGCAAGCTTTGTTTATGTGATATTATTTAGATTTTTTAGATATAAAGCAGATGGTCTTAATTCACAACAGTGTACACTTAATGGGTGAGGACTATCTTTGGGATCCTGGAGAGGCCTTAGGAAAAAAAGGGATATTTTTTTTTATTTGAAACAAACTCCTTGTGCATCCCAAGACACTGATATTTCCAAGGCAGGGTTTCTTGCCACTGACTGCAATTCAGTGGCTTCTCAAGTGAAGTAAAAGTTGTTGATTGAGCCAGTTAAGAAATAATCCCCTTGATTGTTCAAGGGCTGTTGTCAACACAAGGTCAAATGAATTTTTGTTGGCGTGGCTCTATTTTCACACATTGCTACCAAGAAAAACAAAACCTGTAAGAAGTGGCTCAGCACTGGCCAAACTATTCTTTCTAAAATCAGCAGCTTCTGCGCCAGAATCTGACTGCGTGCTTTCAGTGGATTTTTGTTGGCATTTGATACATGGGTGCACTCTCATGCCAATTTCTGACTGTATTTTCCTCAGAGCAGTGATATCATACTAATATCTGTACTTTGATGTGAATGAGATAGTTTTGGAATCGGTGAAGGACTTCACCAGTGAAACACTTTTTTCACTTGGCTGTTCAGCTATTTGTCTGAAAATCTTGCCTCCATGGAGTAACTCTGCATGCTCTGTTTGCATGTGCGTTGAGAAAATCACTAAACAAGAAAAACAAGAATAATATCTGTGTCCTAACTGAGTTTAAATGCAGTGCAATTTGTGTTAATAGTGGCCTTTATAGGTCCTATTATATAGTAAATTAAATGATATCTTTATTCTTGTATCTAAGATAAACAGTAAGTATGTAATATATCAGTAATAGAAAACTCTTGGCATTTAAAAAAGAATTGAGCTTTAATGTAAGGACGTTTTTATACCTCAGTAATAAATTAACATTTCAAAAGTACTTTAGCCTGCTGAGATGGATCATTCTATGAGTATGGGTAACACCATGGACTCCAATAATTAGTGTAAATTGCCTTTGAATAATACAGAGCTGGGAACAACTTTCAGTGCTTAATGCCCCTTGCCGTACATGATGAAGAGTCCTTAATGGATCTTGGAAAAACAAGTAATACCTATAAATCAAAGAAGAAAAGCCGTTTTTGATGCATTTGTCTGAGAGTGTGAGTTTTAAACCAAATTGTTAACACTCCTCCCTGCTGAGGGTCATGGATTAGCTAGGGTGGGAGTTTCTTATAGGATCTTTCACACTAACCAGCAGAGGTAGGGGGTTTCAAATACAAGTGTTTTCTTAACCCTAATCCCTGCCTCCCTGACCAGTAGAGCTCTGAATTTCTCTCTAATTAGGTGGAGAATTAGTAGGTGGATAAATGTGTTAGTGGATGAGGATGAAGTGATTAACTTGCCCCAGACTATGATAGTGAGTTCAAGGCGCTACTGAATTCATTTTGTTTCTAATAACTTTCTCCCTATATTCCAGCGGCACCAAGGCAGAGTACTTGGATTTTTATCTCTGTAATCTTACAGCAGTAGATTCTGTTGCCTCATTCCCATAGCTTTATCTCCTATATTTAAATAGCAGTGCAGTGTATTTCCCAATGTGCCAGTTCACATTTATGTGTACTATTTAATCACCCGAATAGTTTTGTAATCTAATTTAGATATATTTATGCTACGGTAAGACAGTGTATATGAGGAAGTATGAATTTTATTGCAGGATAATGAGATTGGAATACTTTCTCCGAGTATTCACTAAGTGTACTTTATAAGCAAATATCTGCTGCTTGGCTGCTGCTGCCTGTTTGCTGCTCTTTGTTCCGGGTGTGGGGCTCCCCTGTCGCGGAGGAAACGCGGTTTCCCAGCGCTGCGGCCAGATGCGACTGTGCTAAACTGGAGTGGTGACATTCTCTGTCTCTTTGAAGATATGTCCCTGTTGACCTAGTAGGGAAGGATTTGTGCTGGTGGAGGGCAGGGTCTGCTCCCTGCCATTTCTCCCTCAGCAGCCCCTGGCAGAGGACAAGTCTCTGGCTTCACCTTGGGAACTCCCCGGGAACCTCTGCCCTTTCACAGCGAAGCTGAATCATCCTCAGTCACTTCCAGCACCTTTTTTATTCTTACTCGTGGCCACAGCAGTTTATCAGCTACCCCAGCATGTTCCTGTCCCTCGGCTCTGCCTAGACCTGTGAATTCTCTTGGCCCCAAGGAATGAAATGTTCTACTTGTAAAAGAAGCAGACCCAGCAGCAAAGGGACAAGTTTCCCAAGCTGACTTGGACAAGATGAGATCTGAGAAAACATTTCCTGGAATAAAAGTCAGTGAGTTTTTCATGTGTATTCAGAACAAACGAGGGTGCTAGAAGACGCCACAAAGAGGAATAGATCATAAATGTGAATTTTCTGAGAAAACAGAGTGGCATCTAAAAGCCATGATGCTGGATACTGACCTTAACTCGTTACTAACATTATTTAATAGCTTTCAAAAAAAGATTTGGTGCTTCTCAGCATACATGTTGAAGGGAAGTAAAAGTGCCCTGTGGAAATACTAGCCTCTGTTGTTGGCTGACTGATCAAAAATAGACATGTAGGACTGTAGGACATATGAAATAATCCTTCAAGTCTGCCCGGGGGAAATAAAGCCTGAACATGTTCAGACACCACACTTCAAAAAAAAAGTGAGGAGGGAGAAAGGGAGCATGGATGATCAGAAATCCAGAAAAAAAAAAGACTAAAGGAGTAATATTGAAGAAAAGGGAAAGGTTCTGATTAGCTGTGTTTAAAGGCAGATGTGACATTTATGTGAGCGTGCATGTAAAATGCTGAAGTATGTGAGTGTAAGGAGATAGGTAGTTATTTATCCTCCAGGACCACAGTGCATATGACAAGGATGTTTCAGCTGAAATGTGGAAGATTTGGTTTAGAGAGTAGGTGAAACTTACTACTAATAAAAGGATAATGAAGTATTGGACTAATATGCCTAGTTGAGATTGAAAGAGAAAAAGTAAGAACATTTCAAACTAGCAGTGGTTTAAAACCTCATGTGGTGCAGGATGATGGTTATTTTTTAAAGCGTGGAGTGAGCTCTGCCACTGCAAACCACACTCCATGAGCAGGCAGGTCCTGCTGTGGCAAGAGGCTCTGCGGGTCAGCCTGGGTAGCTCGGCTTGCATGACTGAGTCATTAGACCAGGCATTGTGTGGGTATCCAGTAACTTGGGCAGGCAGGAAATTTAAAAGGGAAGTATATTTTCTATGCAGCGCAATCAAAGTTGATTTTATCCTTATCTCGGTTGTTTGCTCCAGTGAGCATCAAATGCCCGAGGAGAGCATGGTTGCTGAGAAGTCTGAGGTCTGAAGGGTACATGGGGGTTGGCAGAGACCAGCCCTGCTGACTGTCAGGCACAGCCCTGTCCCTGTGGCTGGTGGGGGGGGGGCTTGTTCCTTGCTAAGCCAAAGGATCTGGGCACTGCACTGGCACTTTAAGGTTCACCTTTAGAGTGAGACCCCGGTCACCTCAATCCCAGATGTCTCCCTGGACTTAATATCCAGGAGATGTGAAAAGCAGAATAAGCTTCCGAGAACCTTAGCAACAAATCTTGTCTTAAGTGGGCTGGTCTTCTTTCATGCTTCTCTTTCCTCCTGTCCTTTTTGCCTCCGCCTAAGTGTCTCACTAACGAAACTCAGAAATAATCGGGAAGTAGAATGTTTGGGGTTTTTCCTGTGTTTATGACAGTGGTTTGCAAATGGTGCTGTGGGATTTTTGAGTATCAGATAACGATGGGAGTTCTGAGATGCAAATACGAAGCTCCTGGGACAGGGTAAAATGGTTCTTCTTTGGCAATAGCTGGAAGGCTCAACTTGCTCAGTAGGTGAAACCTATGTATTGGCCTAGGTGCAGGGTTAGCCCTCAAGAGCCCCTTCCCCTGCCCAATCCTCCCCAGGTGGAAGGATTGTCTTTCTAATGTTCAGCTGCATCCCATACAGTACATAAAAAGTCACTCTGCGTGAGCCAGGATTATGTTGTTTCTTGATCTTATCAGGTTTTGCTCTGCAAACTACAAAAGAATGTAGCCTGATGTAAGCAGCAACCCAGGAACCTCCACTGGAAGGAAGCCTTTCACTGGCTAAAATCTCCCTGAAGGGGGTGTCTACAGAGCTTATCTTCAGTTTTTAATGAAGTTGTGGCTTCATGAAAGCATTGGGAGCCAGAATTTTGCTGGAAATATATTTCTTCCTTCATTAAAAAAATGGAAGTGGAAGTCAGCGGGTGATCTTGTTTTCTTTTCTAGCTGGCTACCCTACCCCTTGAAATAGTTTTATATATTTAAATGGGCGAGGATGTAAATTGTACTTCCAAACTATTAAAGCCAATAGCACATATTATAATATGCTGTGAAAAGAAGATAGCTTCGGCCAGTAACTCTTAAGCCTAAATGAGTTTCTCCTAAGAGGAGAACAGCTGCTTAAAGTACATATATTTAAAATTAAATTTCTTTATTACAAGTTACTTAGCGTATTTTGGACTTATATGTTCTCTAGCTTAAATCTTCTTTCTTTCTTTTTTTTTTTTAATTGCACAAAGCTGTGGAAAATAATCGGAAGCTCAGTTAGCATTACAAATTGAAAATCAGAAATTATAGGAATGTTTTTTCAGGTTCTCAAGCTACATAGGTGTATTAACCCTCATTAGTCATTTTGTGGCAGTGAGAGATTTGAAAACAGAATTCCATTACGGTATTTATGGTCAAAATCTGATATGATCAAATAATAGGTTTCCCAATAGAAATGTCTATGTGCCATGTAGTAAACTTGATAATTGTAAGAATACATTTAATGCAGTAGAACTGAATACCGAACCAGGAGATTAACATTTCTGTTATATAATTACAAGTTCAAGGAGTTCAGCTTCTTATCATACTACAGTAAGTATAGAAAGTAGAAGTGATCCTCTTTAATTTGTAATTATTTAACTGAAATAGAATGTCTCCCAGTCTTATTCTTACTCTTCTACACTGAAGACATTGGTATGCAGAAACCATGCACCAAGGCATAGTACACTATCAGAGTAGGACATGTTTGAGTATTCTTTAAAACCAAGAGAAGTTAATCTCATTGAACTTCTTTTTATTCAACAAAAGAGTTAGATGTTTCCAAGTCTAATGTGACTATAATGTTCATTAAATGGACTTCTTTACACCTTTAAATGGATTAACTGTACATCTTCACAGTCTAATTATTATACGTGTCGCTCACAAATCACAGATCTAATTCAAAGCACTGTAAAAGCTCTGTTTATGAGCATTAGAAAAAGAGATACAGTGAGAATTGAGTGTGATTTTTATCTGGGTCATATAAAAGAATAAATGTCATCCACATTAAAGTGCAGAAATGTGTGTACCTTCACTTGTTGAGTTTTCCTTCAACTTTGGTCTTTGAAAAGTTAAGCCACAGACTACTTGGGCAATTTTGCTCCCTCATTTGTCTACAGCCAAGATGATCCCTGACTAACAGACCCTCCCTGCAGCTGTTCATAATTTCCAAGCAATATTTGTCAGTCAGGTAAAGGATTATATATTATTTTACTAGGATGGTTTCGGTATCTGGGAGTAACTGTGATTTAGCTGGTTGTCTCAAGTTAGGTTTACTAATGAGAGGACACTACGAGTGGTTCTAGTGGTCGGATTTTTAAAGGCACTCCAGGTGATTAACTCCTTGGTGCAGTCATGTCTAAACCCTTTGAAAAGGGCCCTGCTCTATGTTTTTGCCACATGAGAATTGTTGTCAGTCCACAGAAGTCAGTGGAGCTGCCCCAAGCTGTGTGAGCTGGGATATCAGGGAGGATAGTTTGCTGTAAAACAAGCTTCGTTCTCCCTTTGGGCAGTAAGAACTTATCAAAGAGTTTGGGAACATGGAATGACAATATGTCCCTCAGTGAAGATACTGCATCTGGATTGGGAGCAAAAACTAGATGTTTGCCCAAAATTTCTCATGCTTTCATCTGTAGAAGAAAAAAAGGACCTCAAGATAATGCTGAAGATGTTTGCAGGAGGACCTTAGGGCTTTACAATGAGGGGTTACAATAACAAAAGCTACATATATTACACAAATGGATTATGTATGAGATATATTTCCACTGGATCCACAGGGAAAAACTATCCTCGTTGCTCACAGACATGTGTGCTGGCAGCAGTTGCAAGTCAGTTTGTGTTTATAATGTAACACCAGAAATGCTTCCCTTTTCTCTCAATTACAAAACCTTAGTTATTCCTGCCACGTTTCTCTTATAAGAGCGTACAGGTTTCGTGAGTAGATGACAGTTTGGATAATTACAATTCTCAGCTTGAAAACCATCAGTCGCCTGGCGAGGCTCACAGACCCTTTCAGCCAGCAGTGGCCCAAGTACCCAAGCTCTCTGACCAGCAGTGGATGTCATATAAGAAGTACAGGGTAGGTTTTTTGTGAGGAAGGATATATATATATATATATATATGACAAGATGGAAAGTGATGAACCTGTGTGTGTCTGTGGGTCTGACTTTTTTTCTGTGTTTGAACAACACAGATCTGATCTCACTGGATCATCTAGAAGCTGCCATGAGGCAAATTCCAGAAATGTAAAATGCAGCCTCAGCAGCGTGGCTGAGCATCCCTGGTGTTCACCAGTCACAACCACAGACCACAGTGTTTAGTATTTGCACTTAAATGAGCAAAGACGTTGAAAAGGGGGATTTTGGGCATGAGGGATGGTTGTTTATCCCTTACGCACGTACCTAGGGTAGCTGCAGCCAACTGACTGAAATGTGTCATTATATTTCAATCTGAAACTAATGACTGGAAATAGGCTTTTGGATCCTTGCCTTGCCAGGCCGCCTGCCTGCTTCTCTTCCATTCTGTCCTGTGCAAAAGCATTTTAGTTCATAAAATAAATAACTACCTGCAGGTCTCTCTGCACCATAGGCTCCCCCAGCCCCAGACTTTCGCACGCTTTCCGTAGTGATTTTAAATAGATGTTTGTTCTGCTTTCCACATGTGCCTCTGCGTCCCGAGCGCTGGTGGCAGGTATGTTGGGTAGTATGAAAACCAGGTGTTCCCCCCCAATTATTTCCTTATTGGCAGACAGGGTGGTGCAACATCCGCCGTAGCGGTTTGACAGTGATTTACCTGCTGCTGCTGCCAGCTGCTCTCTGCCTGTGGGGGCTGAGCTTCTCGGGCTCCTGGGGGGCAGCACCAGCGTATTTTGACTTGATAGCAGACCTTTTGGAGGCCCTGCTCTGTAATTTTGGTGAGAACCAGACAACTCCAGGCTTCTTTTAGCAAACACCGTGCCTAAATCTATTGCAGCGGCTCGGCTGATGAGGTTTCCAAGAGGCTTGCCTGTCTGTGCTCTGAAGATGCGATTTCAGTATTGTTCATAATTCTGCAGACTTACACTGCAGGGGTTCATCTCAGCCGGAGACACTCGTTTCACCAAGACACAGCAAACTGTCCTGTGGAGTTTTTTTAATTTCAGTGAAAAGGTGCTCCTGCAGGTGAATTTATGAATTTGTGTAGCAACATATGATCTCTTTGGAAGTTTTAGAGTTATAACGACATCAGGATAAGGTATAATAAAAGCTTTGTGAGGTACATCTTGGTGAAGGGTAGAAAGTATTTTTAATTTTACTGCTGTATGTGTGAGCAAATGTCTGGACACAATTCCAACCTGCTGGTTGTTCCCCTGACACCTTAACTGAGGGAAATCCATTTCTTCCTCACTGTGCTCGTACAGATGTGTGTGCTGGGGACTGGTGCAATTGCAGAGGATTGGATTTGAAATGCATGGGGTTTTGGCATAAGGCACAGAGAGCAGGGAAGCAAAGAGCACAAGGAATTAATTTTTTACTGCTCTTGTTCTGTCTCACTCTGTTACGTTTTTTGACTGTACCCACTTTGGAGCAAGTGGATTTTAATTCAGTTTTTTTTCATTTTTTTTAATAGGATTTCCTAAAACAAAACAAAACAAACAAAAGCCACACCCAAAAACCTAACAAAAACACCCCCAAACAAACAAACAAATCCCGCAACAAAAACAACAAAACAAAACAGCAAATAACTTCCATACACAGAAGGTTCCTATTAGGATGAACCAATTTAGGTAAAAATGAGCTACCTTTCTAAGTTTGATTTTCTTACTTTTTTTCCACTGGTACATTTTTACTCACACAGCTAAGTATGCAAACGGATAAAGAAGCATAAAGAAGGTGTTTCTGTGAGTAAGGATGGGGGTACTTGAATATCCATTCTGGAACAATGTATAGAAATAATCTGTTTTCTTCCCTATATAAATCATGCCTTAAAAATATGAGTCCCAGGTCACTCCTGCTCTACATGATTCTGGCTCTGCCTCTGGCCCTGTTAACCCAACATGTGTCTTTATGATCAAAATTCAAATACAGTTGCACAAACTGTTAAATAACTGGAATCCTACATGCATAACTGATCTCAACAGAGATGTCAATTCAATTAATATTACATTAGGCTACCCACAAGACCATGCTAGTACAGAGCTGATACACCAAGTCAAGCCTGGGCTTGTTGTCTACTACCTGAAAAAAAGATGAATATTAAATGTAAGGTAACTTCATTAACTGTTTCTTTCCCTGAAGACATATTCAAATAATTTGAATGCTGGGAGCCCTCCTTGCAATCTCAGTGAATATTTCATTCTGACTCGTCACTGGATACATTAAAATTGTTTGTGGAGCAGTCAGAGGCACCTGAAATCACTTGCCGCTTTGGGAAATCTTGATCTTAACTTGTGCTGAGGTTTTTTTTATATTTCACCTGAAATTCCCTACACTATTGGAGGTGATGGAGAAACGGAAACCACTTTTCTACTGGGAACTTTAATACCAACTAATAAAAATAAAGTTTCTTAGAACAGTGCAGCTGGAGAACAGGCAGAGTGTCAAGGACAACTGGAGGGAGAAGAGGGTTTCTTCCTCTGTTAAAGCAGGTCTCAAAATATTTGGCATTCCTGAGCCACCTGCTCCTGGCCGGGTTTCACTCCAGGAAGTTGTACTGATTGTACAGAACAACCTAACGGTAGCAACTAAATACAGAACACTTTATTCTGCTCTCTGACAAGCCAAAGAACAACCAGTTCTCCCTTCATAAATAACAAACTGTGGATCTCAAATAATTTTATCTTTCTTGCTGGCAAAATCTGGGTTTTCTCTGACAGTTGTTAATCTCAGAGATATCTATGTGACACAAGTTCTCCCACTGCTCTGTGTAGTAAAAAAGAAGATGGAAATGGGTGTGAAGATTTGTGGTTTAGAAGACAGGCAATAAACAAGGAAATTCTGATTATTGTTTCCTTGATTATTGGACAGAAATTGACAACTGTTATTATGGTTCGCTTCCAAGATAATCTGGTTCCTATCACTCTTTATTGTTGTTTTGCAGCTCTGACTATGGAGTGTCCAAACTCCTCCGGATCTTGGTCTCTGTGGTCTCTCGCCAACACACAGACTGGTTGGATACAAATTGCTGGGTTTTGGTTTTTCTTCCATTTTCTGTATCACGAAGAGCTGCCCTCTAACTGTTTTGTCAACAGCTCATTTTTCAATAGGCATTTGCATGTTGACATGTTAATTGCATTGATAAAATGTTTTATCATTTGGATTCCACTCCAAAATGGCAGAAGAGGTATCTTGCCTTCTGCTGAAAGACCTTTGCATGCAAGACAGAAAATTCTCTTCAGGTGAGAAGAGTTGATAAAGCCTCAGGATGTCTCATTATAATTTCTTTTGGTTCCTGAATTCTTGGAATAAAACAGTATGAATTTCTACTGTCTGCTGGACCAAAGTCATAACGGATTGAGTGGCAGATGGACAAGGGATCTGGGAATCGGTTAGTTAATTTTTGTGTGTTTCTCTGAAAAGCCTCATAACAACACAGTTACAAGGCACTCCAATTTTAAAGTGATTTGAAAGGTCTGGGTGAAAACTTTGACTTCTTAATTACTTTCCTGTTTTTTAATAAGCATGGAACAGTTAGTGCAAGTCTAGTGACTCATGGATGCCTTCAAAAAGCTTCAGGCTTAGTTCCAGTGTTTTATAGCAGCTTCCTCTGAGTCTGTGCTTGTTGACTTGTTGGGGCTTCATGAGTTTTTGGAAGGGACTCAGAAGATTTCAGATTCCTCCATCAGGGTGCATTATTCATGGAATATGGGAGCATTGAGAAGCTCCAGAGATTATGGTCCATTTAGCCCTGAGAATGTTAATCTATTTGGAAAAAAAAAAATAATTATCTCCAGTCTAGTAACTGAGGCACAAAGAGATGAAGTGATATGGTCAAGTTCTGCAGCAGAACTGCTGCTCCTCAATTCTGTAGCACTAACCAAAGAAGCAAATTTCTTAGTGTGGACTCACACTGCTTTGAGAGTCCTGTATGAGCTGGATAACTCACACAGCTATCTCTTGTCCTTGTTCAGAGTAAACACGCAGTAATATGGTATAAAGGAATGCCCAATACCACTCCTTGATGAAAAAGAAAAGCTTGCAGCCTTTGCTAAGTGGCAGGTCTGAATGGCACACAGAAAATTATGGAGCATGATCATTTGCACCCAGGAAATCGGTCTTGCTGGGGGCTCAGGGTTTGATTTATTGTGCCCCTGAGTCAGCATTCCTAATTGTTATTGAAACAGGCTCCTGAGAAGGACTGGGGGAACAGCACTCAAGAGCAAGAGGCAGAGGAGAATGGTGGTGGGCACTCTTGAGGAGACCCTTGGCTGTGCAGGCAGCCCCAGAGCATCCCCTCTCTCCTCTGGATCCACTGGGCAAGCACAGTGTGCTCTGCTGAGACCCGGGGGGATGAATGGCACAAGAAAGGACACAGCACTGGGAGGACTAAAGAGAAAGTTGATGTCTCTCAAGTTTTGGTCCATTAAGGTAATCCTACACTCTGCAACTGAAGCTATGGGTCAATGAAAACAAATTACAGTTCGTTCCCCAAACAGAAAGATTAAGACACAGGAAGCTGCTGAATGCTGTAGGCACTGGCCTTGACTTCACAACCTAGACAATTTGTGCTGCCTGTGGGGCTGTACAGCTGTCAGTGAGAAAACAAATCTCGTACAGAAACTCCTCTTTTATATCATGTTTGTTTTTTTTTTCTCCAGACTCCAGCTTTTGTTTCTAGACAAAATCCAAAAGGTATTTTGCATACCCAAAGTGCATAGGTAATGCATGTGCTCGAAACTGTTTCACTTAGGAGCAATTGCAAAGAAATGAATTTGTGAATGCTGAAGAAATCACAGGGAAAAACCAGGTGAAATGGGGACGTTAGGATAATACTGAATATTTCTGGTGGTGGGAAGTAAAATCAAGTAAGATCCCTACAGATTAGACCACCTAACGTGTGCCTTTCCTCTTGGGCAGAGAAAGACCCTCACTTTATTGATGAGTGACACTAGCAGGCTGATAGGTGCAGTGTTTTCAAAGAGAACCTGATTTGTAAACAATCAACATCTTAACAAGCTGTAAACAGCTGTCCAGACTTTTAGCAGATTTGGTGATACTTGAAAGGCTAAAAAATCACAGTGTTTTCCTAAAACCTTCTTCATTAATTTGTGGCCTGGTATTCATTAGGACAACAAGCCTCTTGGGGCCACTTACAACTTAGCTCGCCCCTTCCCATCAAGTTGTAAGCCCACATTCTGCAGGAAATTCAGTTTTAGATATGTCTCCATCACATGGGGTATGAGAGCCTAAAAGGGAAACAAACAAACACAAGAGCACTAAAAAAATAATGTGATTGGTTCCTCCCACCCGAAACAACAGGTCATTTATCACTACTGCTCCTAGAAGCTCTGGTCATGAAGTAGATTCCACCGTGATGCTTCTGCCCCATCCATGTGGGAAATCAAGGAAGACAAGACAAGACTCGTCCTAAACTGGGGAGAATTTATGGAATTGCCGACCTGGTCCCAGCAAGTGAGAGGAATTGGTGCACCCGGTACAGTAAATAGAGCTTGGTCCTCCTCAGTGTGGAAGAAGGTAATAAAGTAAATGTGTGGGCAGCAGTAAGTACCTGTGACCCTGATTAGCACAAGCACAGGCACGATTTTAAGAGCTGCATCATGTATTTCTAACTTGTAGTGGTACAAGGTTGGTGGCAGAGCGCTGTGAGAGAGGCGTGGCAGGCTTTAAACCTCGCCCAAAAGGTTGATTTAGTAAATCATGGCGTAAGTGGAGGCAGTTCTGTGTGGAAGCATGCTGAGAGAAAGAAAAAAAACTAGACTGGAGAGAAATATGGGATGGTTTGTTTTTCCAGCATGCCTTAGGTAAACAGGAGTTTTAGCAATTAGATTTCTTCTTTCCAATCCATTAGGGTTAATGCAGTTTTAATTAGCACTTGATTTGCAGGCTATGAGGTATGGTTTAATGTGCCTTTTAGAGATTCCAAACCAAAGCGCTGCAAGGAATTGAACACAAATGAGCAAATTAAATATTTTTCATACCCATTTTTGTTTACTGATGATTTTCCCACCAGTTTTACTTTGTAGAAAGGTGATCCTAAAATAGAGATCTTTGTGGAAGAGACATTCAATACAAAATACTCCATAAAATCCTTGGTTTTGTCCCTGCTCTCATACACTAGCCCTACCTTCAGCTCCTGTTAGCAGGATCTGCACTGGTGACCTTGCACTTGTGTTGAATAATTCCTTTCCCTAACTATGCCATAATTATCAACTTTGCAACTGAATCCTGGATTACAGCCCAAGAGTTCCATCTGAAAGCTAAACATAAGGAATTCAGCGTTTGCAATGAGTGTGTCTGAAGTAATCACAGGTGGTTCTTGTGTTGCACCTGTCATCGTGGCATCTGAGCTCCTGCAAAGGTCTGTGATTGCATCAGTGGTTTGAGTTCATATAAACAGAGACCGTCTCCTGCATTCCTTTTGTGCTTCGGAAATTCGTGGAAATAACAATATCCGGGGGGAGCATTTAAAATAAAGCCAAAACAAAAGCAGATAAAAAGCAAGGACATTTAGTCCTGAGTGGTTTTATCTAATTTATTTTAAATTGAAGTGGTTTCTTAAATCAAAATCATCATAGTAAGAATAATATAAAACTAAAATGGGGAAACCTGGCCCAAACAGAGCACTGCCCTCAGGGCAAAGGGCAGGGTAAATGCTGAATGTTGAAGTGTCAGCATTAAGTCTGAAGCCCTAAAGTCTCTGTCACTATATGGGTTTTGTAGGGAGCAGAGGTCTTTGACACCTCAGCACAAGCCACAGGGTCTGTTCTGCTGATCACTTTTAACCGGAGTTCACATCCATGGGTTATATCTCCCCTTGGAAGGAGACTCTTTCCCCCCAGTATGTTCCTGTGGCAGGACCACATCATGCAGGTGGACTGAATGCTTCACTGTGGCTCAGCTTTAATGTTGATTAGACTTTATTATGGATTATTGATGTGATGCTGCCACCAGCTCTGCACAGCAAGCCCTTGTTAGTGTCAGTGGAGCTCTGCTCAGGCGCAAGGGTCTGTCCACAGACCGGCTGCAAAGATCTGGGTCTGGATTTGGACATAGTGGGATAGAATGAATAAGGCTGAACTGAGTGGGGATAACTTCAGGCAGGTAGTTCCTCTGAGTACTTGGCTGGCTGTGTCTTAGTGTAACAGATAAACGATGTGTCAGTTTAGGAGACAGTTACAGTGAGTTGAAAAATACTTTGAGTAACCCTGAAAATGTGGCATACTAATGTTGCAGCATTTGTTTGAATCTTGAGCTCCATGTGAGTATAGTGCCTGCTCCTGTGTATTCCAGCTGAGTTGGCATCAGTAATCAGAGCAGAGCTGCTCATGAGCACCTCTGAACACCCTTTTTGCACCGGCCCTGTGGGCACATCTTGGCTCTGGGTTTGGGCTCTAGGAAGGTCGCTTCACATGCAGAACAACCCAGAATTTTCAAGCCTCCTTTTCAAATTATTGCTCGAGTAAAACTCAGTCACAAGAGCAGTTTAGCTCATGTTGAGTCTCATGTCACTCCCTCCTTTCCCAGTACAAAAAGTTTCGCAGGGACAATAAAAGAAGCGTGCTGGCTTAACAAACCTTCAGGCTTTCTGCATAATAGACTATCACGGGGGCACCGAGCATCCCCCAGCCACCCTGGGGACCGAGCCCTTCCTGGCTGTGACACTCTGTGCCTTCATCCCTCGTTGCTTGTGCCGGTGTTGGGGGGCTCGGGGGGGCAGCCGGGGGTACCGGGGTGCGTGGCACAGCCCATCCTCGGCTCTGTGAGGTCCAACAGGGCTTCGCATCCCCGTGCGGGCGGAGCGGGCTCGGAGCGGCCCCTGCGCTGCCGCTCGCCACCACTAGATGGCGTTTGGCAACCGCGGCTGGTCCCCGCACCCAAAAAACGCCTTTTCCTACCTAAAAACGGGAGCCCGGCGGTCTCTGCCCGCTTCGAGTGAAAACTCCTCAAAGTGTTATTTATTCTTTTTGTTGTTACGTTTTTCACAGTCACGAGCTGCTGTCGCGCTGGGCGGCTGAAACACGGCAGAGGATTTTGGGAGGGTTGGATGCTGCCCTTGACCTTGGGAGCTGCCACCTCTCCCCCCTCGCTGCTGGTACCGTGCCGGGTGTTTTTGGCCACCGAGGCGATTTCGAAACGTGTTTTAGAGGATGGCAACGCCAGTCCTTTGGCTGGCGTAAGGCTTCATCCGCTTCTGAATATTCCATGCCTTCATTTTTATAAAAAAATCAAGGAGAATACGCAGTCCTGCCCCACAGGGAGGGAGGTCAGTAGCCCGAATGGGATAGACCTGACGCTGGAAGAAAAAGGATAAAACCTCCTCTACATCCAGAGGTGGCAAAATACAGCTTTTAGGGTCTAACTCTTCATACTTAGTGCTTCAAATAAGCATTTAGGGGTGGTTTTTTTTGGTTGTTGTCACTATAAAAGATGGACAGCGCTCTGCCTCGAGCAGTCAGACTCTGATCTCTCCCACTTTAATAGGGTAGTTAGTTCTATCTTTTCTTTCCCAAATTGTTTGCAAGAAATTGCGATTTAATCCATTCTGCACTTAAGAAATTTAATCAATCATTAGAAATAACTGCCAATGATAGGAAAATATGCTAATTCATGTTATTTTTGCAGACAAAGCACTGATATAAACAAAACATAATTAAACATGCCCTTTTTATGCACTTCATAAAAAGCCACAATCCTTGGGTATTATAAATCTAAACTTATTTCTCTGATCTCGGGGCATAAAATGTGTTTTGTGAATTGTCTTACTTCTTGTAGGAAAACACTGATAATATTTGCCTTGCAGGCAGCATAGAACACAAAATGTAAAATAAAAATAAGTTATTAATCAGACTAACGGGCAACTTAAATGGAAAGCTGTCTTCTATGTCACATTAAAAATGATAATGAGCAACATTTCACAAGGCAATATTATTAAAAAAAAAAATAAATCCGTGTTACACAGAGACTTCTCAATCCGTATCTATGCTGTAGTCTCCAGGAAGCAAACAAGAAGGACAAGTTCTGCAGTTGGTTACCATGGGTATGTTGCCTGAGGAATACCTGTATTTCAACATGGCCATACCTAAAACAGGTGTTGCTTTTTTATCTTCAGCTAACCAAGCCTGAGGCAGCAGTGATCTTGTTTTTCCGAATTTGCATCCTAGTAGAAACAAAGTTTTAGCTCAATTAAATACCTGTCACAGAAGGGAGGAAAGAGTAGGAATATGTTGTGACGCATAAGAATATGTTGTGGTTTTGAAAATGGTCTCGTAAGAGCTATTATTTTAATGATCTGTGACAAAAACAATGCAAAAAGAAAAAACCCTGCCCCAAGGGCCAGCATGTTGCTCTTTGTTTCTCACTTGGAAACTAAGAAACAGAATTTAGAATGAAGTTCATTGTATGAAAATATGGGCTGTTCCCTGGCTCATCTCATAGGCTTGCAGGTTGCTTTTGCTATTTTCTGAAAGACGTGGGCCAAATTCTACCTCCCTTTCCAGCATAATTTGGGTCGGAGGTTGTTTTATGGGCAACATTCTTATTCATGCTTTTCTTACTCAGTAAAAAATAGGCCTACTGAGAGTGACCCTCTGTGTCTGTGTGCATAGTGGGAGCAGTCCCACTCCTGAGAGCTGCTTTTGCCATGTTGTTTCTTCCCACTGAGAAGGAAATTGGCTCTGCAATCAGTGTTTGCAAGTGGTGGGTAGCCTCTGTGCTTTCATGTAGGACAGACTAGCCCTAGCACTCCCCATCTACCCTAGAAATCTGTGCCTCCTCTGGCCTTGTCATGGCATCAAAAAGACTATGCTGGGCAGATAAAACTGCCAACCTCCTCTATACAAAGAGCCCAGCATCACCTGTGCAGGGCAGGTGGGATTTGTAGGGCAGACTGACCTGAGAAAGGATTCAAAGGTGACACTGATGCCATTGCTGATGTTCAGCTGAGCCTGTTGGGTGACCAGCTTGGGGCGGCCCCCTGGACAGGGTAGCTGGTGTTTAGGGGAAACCTGTCAATTTATTCTCTGAAGTACTTTTAGCTTTTGTAATCTTCTGTCACAAATTTAATGAGCAGTTACTCTGAGGCTGCACTGGGACTGCACAGATGTGTCTTCTTGACATGGCAATACATCCCAACCTGAATGGCTTCTGTGTTTCTACTGACTGACTTATTATCTCTGTGTCCATCGTATTCTGGTTGCAGGTCTGTGACTGGAAAGATGTGAGGGGTCTCTCTGTATAAAAAATCTTAGCAAATATGCTTGTAGGTGTTTTCAGAGGCTCACCCACTGCTGGAGGTTGTGCTTCTGCTTCCCATACGTAAAAATACAGCAAAGCTTACTTTTCCAGTCTTGTGTGTTTTTGCAAGGGGTTTTGCAACACAGTTGTTCCTTATTGGTGTGTAGTTCCAGCTACGAGAGGATCCAGCTGTCAGGTATGCTTTACAGTAGTAATAATTACTTGATTGCCAAAACAACATTTAGAAACAGTATTTTTCTCTGGGCAGGCAAAAATCCTCTCTTTTCAGCTCACCTTTGAGATCTTAGTAAAATCCTAATGCTGATACTCTCTGGAGTGTACTCCAAATCTCTCTGTGTGAAAGTCCAACTATTCAAGTGCTTTTTCAATTGTAATTATACTTGTGTTCAAAGCCAGTGAAGATCAACAAAGCTTATTGCTTCAGACTGAAGGCTCATACTGAGTGCGAGATCTTCTCTTCAGCAAGGACTAGAACTCAGTTTCCTGGCATGCCTCACTCTCCCCATTTATCTCTGTGCTTAGTTTTTATTTATTTACCTTCTCATCCCATTTCTTTCCAAGCTCATCTCATCATATATAACACTTTATGTACATATCCCCACCAGAGGGAATGAATAGCAACTCCAGCAGTGGAATTCCAGAGGCATGTCTGCTGTACACTGACACGTAGCTGAGATGCAGTGCCAAAAATTCAAGCTGACTGCCAGGTATCATGTTATTATCAATATACCAGGCTGTGGAATAGGATGCAATTTTTCATACATGAAAATCAAAAGTATTTCTGTGCTACAGAACAAGAGACTAGAAAAGTGTCAGGAGAACGCTTTTGCAAGGATGTGCATGGATTCTGAAATGCCTCACCACTACTGTGCTAACTCTGTATTCCCCTGCTATCTTCGTACTGCCACATTTGAGGTTTCTTGGATGGCAGTGAATAAATTCAAGCTCAAAGGCTGACCCATGCATAGTGAGGGGCATCATCCTTAGTGTGATGGGTTAATTGAGCAGATGTGACTACCTGTGGGAGGGGCATGGAAAAAGTCCTCTGTGTCCTGGGAGGAGCAGGACCACAGAGTCACCACCAGCTGTCTGTGCAGGCATCCTGGGTGATCTGGGGCATAAAAGTCAGCTGGGAGCAGATCTGTACGTGTGCCATGGCCCTAGATCCAGATCTTCCAGGTACCTGCAGCTTTCTCACAACTGCTACTCTGCCCAGGCTGCCCTGACGTCCAGAAATTTGAGGAAATCTGCTTATTTTTACCAAGGGGGGGAAAAAGCCCTAAAATCAAGTAAAAAGAGAAAGGAAAAATAAAAATTATGAGTAGTTTTGGGGAAAACTGAGTGTATTTTAGTTCTGTCATGGAGTTCAATGGACTGATATGATGTCTCGGCCTCATAGCCAAGGTAATGGACACAAAGGGCTATCCCTTTTCACACAGGGCGATGCATTTTTCTAGGAACCTCAAGGTATCCAGCAGCATAGCTGTGTTTACCACGTCATGCTCCTCTAGGAAGGTAGTGACAGAGAGGGGATGGCAGCTTTGCCCCAGCCCTGGCAGCAGAAGAACCTGTCCCACACACCTTGGGACAGCTCTTCCCCTGCGAGCAGTGCCATTTGTGACTGTCTCCAACAACTGCTTATATTTATAACTTATAGAAGAGGAGGGGGGGCTGGCTGGTCCCTAAAATCTGCTAGGCAAGCAGGACTCGGTTATGGGGCTATGAGGGAGATACTGCAGGTTCCCTGAGTGGTGGTGTTGGGCATGCTACATGTGGCATCTTGAGTGCTTCTGAAATAACCCATTATAATACAGTGCCCAGGAGGGAGACCAGATCCATCTCTGCCTCCAAAGAAACAACTTCATGCCTCCACCAGCATGTTGCAATGGATATTATATATGACACAAGCCACTGAGAGAGCTACTTATCTTTTGAAAGAAAGCATGTGAGCGTGTGTAGAGGATGAGTAGCTATTTGGGTGCTAAGTCTGTAAGTGAATGTTATGGCAGGTATAAATTATGGGTCTCCGGGTGATTATTCACTTATACAGTCCTTGAAGGGAAGTGCTCTGGACCCAGTTGTAAGAGACATGCCACAAATCTACATGCTATTTTGGGTTTCTGAGAGAAGGAGAGTCTAATGTTTATTCTCTGGTTCAACAGCCAGGTGGGACTAGGAATGACAAAAATGCATCCACTGAAATGTTATTTTTAACTAGAATATAGCTTAATGATCCTAATTTTCTATTTGGTGAAACATGCATATTTTAATGAAAAACCACAGGGTTTCTTCGTTCCCTTCCCCCTTTGAAAATGTGGTTTTAGTTGGGAGATTTGAAACATAGATTTTCTATATATGCATGGCACAGAACATTGTGAAGTAAAACTATTTTGAGGGATGAGATGCTGAAATTGTTCAGTTTGCTTTTTTGATGGTCCCTCCCCAAACATCTTGGGGGGATCTTTTTCCTGAATTTTCCTTAAGAACAACTTGGTTTCCAAGCAAATGTAGTAGAAGCTGGTTCTGCTACTGGTTTCTATCTACAGCATCTCTGAAATCAGTTGAGCCCTTTGGAATAAGAGAAGAAATTGGCCCACAATATGAGTTTTCAAGGAAAATTCAAATACTCCTCTCCATTTTAGTGGGTAGTCCCTTCATATATGTATGTATCTTGTTGTCAAGTGTAATAAAGCAGAGGGGAAAGTGATAGATCCTGGTCCTATTAAAACTAAGTCAGCAGGAGCTCGACAGACTGAATATTCATGTTCTGCTTAAAATTGGTAAAATTAGCAGCGTGGCCTGCATCAGAACAGAAGACTAGTATATAGGCCTGTAAAATCAACATATTTTCAGTCATGTAGTGCTTTATCTTTCTCTTCACTTCTAAATGCTCCTTGGATCATGCCATATTTTGTTTTTATTTGTTACTTGTTTTTTCTTCTCAGTGGTGATGTTACAGCAACATCTAGGGGGTTTCATGTTTTAGTGCTTTCTGCTCCAAGTCAGAAAAAAGCAATTTAAAAATAGTTGCAGTGAAATGAGTAAGGATAGTCTGACTTTAAAAGGAAAAGGGGAAAAAAGAATGAGAGCTATAAATGAAATAGAGACTCCACAAGTGATGTATTTAATAAAATGCTCAGACCTGGCTGATCCACATCTACAGAAATGTGCTTCTTGAGGATGAAAGAACTGACAAAATGCGAAGGACTTAAGTCCTCAATTAGTTTACCGATTAAGATGTTCAAGTAAGTCAAAAGAACTCTGTGGCAATGTAACATCAATAATTTTGAAGCAGTATTTAGGATTAATGTACTTCATGTTTTACTGCCTCTCCTTCCAGGCACTGAATATATGGGGGCCCTCTTCTTTACTACTTATGTGTGAAAATAACTTGTACTTCTAAGAATAATCTTTTGTGTTTAATAAAAAGCAAAACCAGATCATCTAAACCCAGGAAGAGCAGGAAATCTGAACAATGTGCTTCCTATTCTTAAGGCTGTTTATGGAAAGCTGCATTTGTATGACAAAAAGCATAATTTTTTATTATATCAAACTTTTCACATCAAATACTACTAATGCATTTCAGTTCCTCCTCCTGTTCTGTCTAATGAGTACCAGCTCATTTACCACTTGCTGAAGTGGAGGACGGGCCAAATCTTTTATCTATGGTTTCCTTTTCTTCATTACATTGACATGGAATGGAAGTGATCACAGGGAGAGCTCCACTCTGTGCAGACCCCGATACCCCACTCTGGCTGCTCAGGTGGTTGTCTTATCAATTTATCAGCTAGGTAAATTGGTTTTATTTGTTCCAGAGCATTAATAAGCCTTTCACTGTCAGACCAGGTATCTGTTTTTTCAGTTAAGGACTTACAGATACATTTTGTCTCTCAGATTAAAGAGTCCTGAAGTGTCTTTCCTGAAGCAAAATGTTCTCTGTAGAAATATGTCAGTTGTCTTGGGTGCTGCTGCATCTCAGGTGTGATTTATAGATCATCTGTATCGTGAGGAGGTTTTTGATGGAGATGCAAGACTAATTGGTGTGTCATGAGGCATAAAACTAAAGATTAGATCTCGGGGAGCAATGAAGGAAGAAAAAGAATGAGGAAGTGAAATTTATTTCCAGAAAGGAAACTGTCCATGTGTGAGTCAGAAGCCAGTGAAACACAATGGACATTTTCATGTGTCCTGGTGTGTAAATGACTGCCTGGGTCCTCTAGTTCAACCCCAGCACAGTGACACGTAGCTTTTAATCCCATTGCAGAGAGGAGTGGGACTGAAGGCTGGGGTGAAAGAAGAAATTAGATAAATTAGATGTAATCCTTCAGGATAGAATTTTGAATCACTGTTCTCTATAGTACTTGACCTCACTAAATGTAGAAGAGTGTCCTAGGGACCACAATTATCCATAGATTTGCGGATGTGTCCTATTCTAATCCAACAGAAGTTTTGAGAGATTAGAAAAATATTGTTCCCATCTATATTGCAATTTTATGGCCTTGTTTTGGATAGGATATTTTGTGAGGTCTGTACATCTGCAGCAGAACAAAGAACCTAGATACAATGCTTGATGAAAATAGCTGCAATTTTTAAAAAATGGAATTTTCTACTTTTGGAAACCCATTCAGTTAAGAAGTTGGGATTCTGAACTTTAGAGCACAAATGTTCTTGTGAGTTGTTTCTGAACAGTGGAGAAAGTTATGGAGATCCTTCACAAGTAGTTTGGAGGATAAACCCCAAATTTACAAAGGTTCCTGTCTTACAGGAGGCAGCTCATTCAGCTGAGAGAAGTAATTGTCTGAGTTGCTGCAATTACAGAAATTACCGGTGTTGGTTCTGTACTAAAGAAATGTTCCTGCAATGGGCATGCTTGCTCAGGGTTTCCTGGTGTAATCCCCATTTTCCCTCTGGGGAGCCAGAAGGATTTTTGAGAACACAGAAGAAATCTTTCAAGCAAAGCTACTTCACATCACATTGGAAAAAAAAAAAATCTCTTATCCTACAAAATGTAATGTTGTTGTATTGTGCTTTGGAGAGTCGAATAGCTTAAGGATATAGGGCTTCTTTCTTCTTCCCTCGCTGGTGTAATTCTATTGACATGTGTAATTTCTTCTGCTTTCCACCAGATTTATTTGCACTGAGTCCTTTCTGTCTCTCCTGTTTGTCAGTATGGGCCCAAGGAACAAACCTTCCTTGCCTGTTCAACAGTTTTAGGCAGATTTCTGCACCTCTGCACAGATCCACCGGGGATGGACACAAAGGTCACGGGGCCCTTCCCCTGCACCCTACTGTGGTCCCGACTGGCGTGGCTCTCCTGGGACTCCCTTGGGCAAGGGCTGCGACAGCCACACTTTTTTGGGGCATGCTGGATGTAAGTCCACTTTAGTGCAGAGCCACCACCTCCCTTTTCCTCCCAGACCAAGTCCTAGAGACAGGAGTGGCGTCACAGCCGGCAGTTCCCACAGAGACATGCCATTGAACAATAAAGGGCTGCATACTCTCATGATGATTAATTACATTTTCTCCTATCTTTCTATCAATTAACTGGAAATGTTTCTTTGTTTTAATAATTGTCTTTTGGTAAATAAATGTGTAAACACTACTTAAAGCATTTTGGGGTCTAATTATACTTATCTGAAAGTTAACAGATTCAAGATGTGATTTGTGTTTTAATTGTTTTAAATTATGGTAAAACACGGTGTTGGGTACTGATGTTCTGAGCAGCTGGTCTCTGTTGTGAGACAGTGAGGAACTACAAATGGGTCTCTCTCAAACCGAGCTGCTTGTAAGGCAAAGTTCTGTCCTGAGCCTGGGTTCCTGTTGAGGTTTGCTAGCTGTAAAATCTGGTCAAACCAGCAAATCATTGGTCTGAGCTACTCAGCCAATTTTAAAAGCCAGCTTAAAGACTCCAGGGCCTGTCTGCCCCTGGGGTGGGGAATGTCATCACAGTCCCGGCATCCCCACGCTGTGCTCAGGAGCTGAGGGTGCAGAGCCAGAACAGCAGTGCCGGGCGTGGATTCCAGTCTGGTTCAGCCCCACTTGCAGTGACAGAGATCACGGATAACTCACGTGCCATGCCTGACCCTGGGGCAAGGGAGATCACTGCTAAATCCCCGTGATCTGAATGTATCAGGCTTTTGGACTCTCTTACCTTATACTCTTTCATCCCTGTGCCCTCTCTAATAGCAGAGGAGCCCTGTGTCACTGTGGTTTGTTATTCTCATTAGCTTCCATTAGCTGTAACACTGGGGGCCAGTGTCCAGTTCAGACAGGGTCTGCGTCCAGCCCGAGGCTGGCGAGGGGCACTGGGTAGAACAGCCACAACCTCCAGAGGAAAGGGAGGGATATGGGGGACAACCAGCGTCAGCAGCAGAGCCTGCAGCACCCCACCAGCTTCCTGGGTGGCTGGGAAGGACTGTGGCAGAGGCAGGTGGCCAGAAGGGATCGGATGGAGGAGAACATTCCGGTGTCGTGATGCTCTTGTAGTGCTCCTGTGCTGCCACGGAGCCGGCGTGAATCTGGAGCGAGGAACGATGGAACCTGTTTGTTCCCGCAGCTGTGATCATCCCCTTCTGGGATGCAGCAGGCTGAGGATCATTTCTGATCCAAACACACACTGTGTCCGTGGGCCTCTTAGGTTATCAGCCCTCTGTCCTAATTTCCCTTTCTCTAAAACAAGGGTAATATTTCCGCCACTCAGAAAGATGTTAGAAGGTTAAAATCACAAATCTTGAGAGGGGATCAGGCGACACAGGGTAAGGACAGCAACATAAATAAAGAAAACAGTTCTCTGCTATTTTTAACTTACTCAAAACTTATTTGTGGGCACTTTTTTTTTCAGTTAGAATAATTTTTAAAGATAAGGGGAAAAGAAAGAAAGGATGAAAAATCCTCCCACACATGCAAACAGAATTTGCATTTGACTGCATTAAAATTTTTCTTAAATTGCAATTAAGCAATAAATCTTCACCAGTTGCAAAAATAAAGAGAGTGGGATGGGGGAAATTTATTAGATAATGTAATCTTTCAGGCATTTTTTAATTTCCTTCTAAGATCTAGAATATCAGTTCGAGTCCCAGGTAAAATGGGACTCGAGTGTTCAGCCACAAGTTGTGACTCAAAGTGCTTAGCTAAATTAAACAGAACAGATGTGAAAAATAAGATGAGAGCTATGCATATAGCTCTCGAACAGCTGTCCCACCCTCCCTCCATTGAAGAGCCTGGCCTAATTCCCCTTTGTTGACTAGAGTCTGCAATTCGATCCTAAAAGCTTGTCAGAATTAAGTACGATGCTTAATATAAGTTTACATTTTAACTGTTTTTCTTTGATATTTGACAAGGACATGGGAAGTAGCTCCAGAACTTTCTCCTGGGCCAATTTGCTCAAGGTTGCTGTGAATCACGCTTCCCCTTGGGCTGCTTGCCCCAGGGACTGCACTTGAGACCTGGCACCTGTTAGCCACCAGAGCAATTAATAATTAATTAAACAAATAACCCCTTTACATGTCACTGTGAAATCAAAGCTTCAGCATAAAAAGAGAATTCTGCCTTTTAGGTTTCCAGAAGTAACCTCTGCCCCGACACTGAGGCAGTATGTGGAGGAGCAGATATTTGCCTTTTCCTCAGAGCAGTGACTTTTTACAACAGATAAAATAAAAAAAAAAATAAAAAAAGGAAAGAAAAGGAAGGTCAGCCTTATTAAATTCTTTTTAGTAAACACTACTCCACTACAACGATGTCAGCCAGTATCTGAACATTTAACAGCTAAAGAGAAAAAGAAATCCTAGACACTTCTCTGGAAAGGGGGATCAGTGGAGCCTTTCAGCTTACATTTCTCTGTGCACCTTCCAGGATGCAGCACAGCTTGTCTTACCTCTAGTATTCTGATTTCAGAGATGACAAGGGTATCATTGCTTTTTTTTAACCATTTTTTATCTCTTTTTTTTTTTTGCCTTTTCTTCCCCCCGAAAGGTAGCTGCACATTAAGGAGATAAGTGAACTTCAAAGGGCTAAATACCAATCAGAAGATGGAAGATGGCCACACATAAAGCTATGCTGCTTCTGCAAACCCCTTTAGTAGCCAGACAAGGTCACTGATCAGGGTAATTTGCAGGAAAAGTCAATTTCTCAAGTACCCAAGGCAGGTGTTGTGCCATTCTGTGACAATTTACTGAAACTAAATTGAGGAAGTTGAAAAAAGCAAAGGTCATGAACCGTGGGAGAAAGGAGGGAAGCAAAGTCTCTTTGACTGTATTTTTAACTCCTTTTCAACCAAAGCATATTTACAAATTACTGAGCCTGTTTCCACTTAAAAAAAAATCCCACTTGTGTAACTCAGACGTGTTTATGAAAAACTGGGCTAAAACCTGGTGGCACAATGAGGAACTTTGAAGGGTGGTTAAGGAAAACACGGAGTGACTCATGGAGAACTATTAGCAGCGTAAAGGGGAAAAGCAGACACTATTTTTCATTCTGAGAATATTTCTGAGTCTTTGTGACAACAAAAAGCTGTATGAAAGCAGAACAGGATGGAAGTGAAAAGATAAAAACCTCTGAGACGTTTCAGGCAAGCCACTGAAATGACTGCAGAATGATGTGTCAAGAGATACCTTGAGTCTCATGTGTGAAGCTGAGTCTCAGCTTCAGTTGTGCCCCAAAATGCACTTCTAAGTCTTGGGGACTTTTTGGAGCCCATCCCAGCACCCTTCCTGCTAAGCCTGGGTTTCCTGCCAGACCCAAAGCTTGCCTGGAGCTTTGGTTGGGATGCAGCTGGAGCATGTCTGCCCTGGGAGGAGGACACCATTCCTGGGGTATCATACTTCTTTGAGCTCTTTCAGCCCCTGTGACCCTATTTGCTTTGTTCTGCTTTCCAATGACATGGTCCTTCAGGAAAGGACCTGGGATGGTCCCAGTACCAAGGCTATGAAATAGGACACAGAAATAGGAGCTAAGGAAGCGCAGGCCGTTCCTCAGCAAGCTTTCATCCCAAAACAGAGCTACTGACCTGTTGTGGAAGAGGGAAATCCAAGACCTGGTAGGCTGGGTGAGGTTTGGATGACAAATGAATGGATTCCAATCTTATTTCCTTCTCCTGTCGCCACAGGATATGAGCTGGTGACCCCTTACGGTTCAGGAGATGTTTGGGTGCAAATGGGAGTGCAGTATTTGTGCTGGCTGGCAGTGATGTGGAACACCAAGTCGATCCCGAAAAAGCTACATTCACCAAGAAGGGGCAAAACTAAACCAAACCAAACCAAACTACACCAGTGCTTTATTCCCTTTACTCCCATATGAACAAATAGTTGTAGTAACTGTTCTGGTGACGCACACACACTCGTAGCTCTTCTTCCTATTCCCCATTACAAGATTTTTGCTTTTATGATACATTTTCACAGGTCATTTCTGGTGCTTAGCTATGCCTCTGATCGTGAAGCCAGGGAAGATTGCAAGGCAGCAAAGGCCCTGCTTTCATTAAGCAGACAAGGAGGACATAGAGAAATAGTTGCTGGTGTATTCCTGTTACAGCTACACAGGTTGAAAACAAGTAAAATTGGTTGATTGAGTTTGTATGTGTACATTCCACAGAAGAGGTGGACTTCCATGTGAATGCAAATAATTAGAAAATGGTTTTGACTGGGACTCCCAAAAGGCAACTTGTTTCTTCCAGTTTCTGGTTTTTCTGAGTAGCTTTTGCCCCTTTTCCACCAAGCTCCAGCTGCACTGCTGTTCTGTGCATGCAATAAAGACCAGTAAAATCCATCTTCTCTTTACATGTCTTCTCAGAAATGGTCTGTGGTTTGGGATGTATTGAGCTGGGAGGGACTGGCACGTTGCTGGGTTTTGTTTCTGTCCCACAATACAGAAGGCTCAGTAGAAAGATTCATCAAATGCAAAGAGGATATAATTAGCCTCCCAAATTACTCCTGCCCTGCTGCTACCTCACTTCAGCTGACTAAAGATCTCTTTATGACACCAGGAGGTAACTGTTTTATGTGTTTGGGCTATTCCCAAGTGCTGCTGGTCATATCGGCTTCTCGGTCAGGTCTTCTGGAAATACAATCTGTGAGTTCCTTGTAAGTACAGGACTATTTTTATTTAGCTATTTCAGGGCCCCATTGCCTGAAAACCAATCCAGTTGTTTAACTTTGAGGAAAAGAGCCCTAATCTCTCTTACTTCTATCCCATGTCTTTTACATCCTGAGACTGGAAACAATCTATATCCTAAACACTCCAAGTTTCAGGAATGTTAAATAAGAAGGCTCTATCTTCAGTGGGCAGGAGGACATGAGTTAGTTAGTCAGGCAAATAAACAAACACGGTAAAACACACAAATAAAGCCACCACACCTGCAAGAATGTTAGATAAGTTAAAAGGGGTTGCATCCCTAGGCGAGCTACACTGGTTCACTTTTCATCACCAATGACCATGTTACACATGCAGCTGGTGACATTACTTAGCCTCCAGCAAGGTCAGAGCACGCCGTGGAGGGAACAGAGAGAGAACTGTTCCCCTGTTTGTAGCAAAAACATGGTCAGAAGTGATTTGAACTCCAGCTGCAACTCAGCCTGCTTGATGATATCGAAGCAATACTGCTGCTGAGGGCTGGCTTCCCCTTCTTGTGGAAGCATCTCGTTTCCACAAGGCCACCTTTAAAACAAAGATAGGTTTAAAATATCTTTTTATCTCGTGAAGTTTGTTTTTGTAAGTCTCCCTAAAGTGAATTATAGGGAAATGAATATTCAGTAATGGATTACAATAGAGGTTTTTGTTGTACTTTATAGGCATTGAAATGAAGTTATCTGGTTGTGTCACAAACCATTTAGAGGGCCAGATTTTGAGCATGCTTAGCAGCATGTGGCTCACTCTCGTGCTTACTGGGGCTGTCAGAAATGCCCATACAGCTACATACAGCTCTTATGAAGGACATGAGCCTGTTTGTTAACACATCTGAGCACATTTAAACTTTGGAAAAGATGTTTAAGAACGCTGTGATAATAATCAAAGCAATTCCCCGAGAATGAGAGAATTGAAAGAACTAAAATGCAAACTGATGTGTCACAACTCTTTATGTGAAATGAAATACACCGTACACTGCATGTCTTTAATGAAGAACTTATTATTTATTTGATTCCATTAATGGGGATGCATAGGAATTCTTTAGCAAGTTAGTCATATTGCCTGGTTTGTAGATTTAATCAAAGGCACCACCTGAAAACCATAGTTCATTCTGAAAAACTTCAAGTTTTACCAATTGCTAAAGGGGTTAATAGAGGCTGTGCATGCGGAAGATAACCTAGGTTTAAAAAAACTATAGTCATCATTGTTCATTTATTCTCTTTATTGAGGTAATTTAATTATCATATAGACACAAACATTTGCTCCCATGCTGGGCTCTTCACATCTGTTAGTAGAGATTTGATTAGGTCTACACAAATGTGCTAGATTATACCATCTAGTTGGTGAAATTCAAGCCACCTGGATATTTTAGCAACATCAATAAGAATAATTCTCTTTTTCCAAATCAGTAAATCCAAGATATATTAAAAAGAATTAATTAATGAGTACCAGATAGGCAAAACAAACATTTGACAATGAATCATATTATCAAAGGTTTTGTGGGAGATCCCTCTCAGCTTATGTTTAGATGTCAAATTATATTACCAAAACTAAACAATCTGTTAAACCGATCTCTTAATGCAATAAGTCTCAGCACCATACTCTCTTTTTTCCCAAAGTCCTTCATGAATGCAGTGCAGCATTTAAGGACAACAGTACTTAAAGCACCAGCAATAATGTTACATTAACAAATCATTAGTATGAAATAGCTGACTCCTAATATTTTTATTGCCATTAAGGTTTCCTTTTTTTTTTTTTTAAGTCATGTAGGATCTGATGATGAAAACTGCTAATCACTCAAGGAGCTGTTACGTGTGTGAGTCAAGCCAGGGTGGCTGCATATGAGCATTAACACCCTGGGTGTGCAGTTCTGGGTTATGCTTTTAGAAAGTGAATGACACAAAAGACTCACAGGAATTTGTAGTGAATACAGATGTTAAGATGACATACAATTACATTAAATGTAAAGAGAGGGGAGAGAAAGCAGCTGTTGTCCTCTGGAGGACTTAAAGTTAGGTTAGTAACTTACACAGATGTGACATTCCTTTGTTGCTGCCTCACCCACCCTCCCACCCCGCCCCCCCCCTCCCA
>VWZF01001391.1:499988-582611 GCA_013396755.1 Sclerurus mexicanus
CCCCCCCTTTCTCCATTAGGAAGCTGCAGAAATTAATATAGGTAGGGGTAGAATACCTTTTTAAGAAAAGAACTTTCAGCCTTCAGTGCAGAAGTGTTTATGAAAATACTTTGTTTTAGTCACTGAAATATTTGTGCAATCGTAGAGCTGTTTGAAGTAAGTTTTAGCAAGTGCTCCAGGCTGCAAGAGGAGAAACACAGAGTGGTCAAAGTGGCAAGTGAGAGCAGTTCCCAGATCCCAGGAGATGTGACTAGTGTGAGTGTCTGTGCAAGTGCACATTAATTGAGCCTCCTGTGTGGCTGATAACAGACATCTAAACCGGGGAACATAACACTCATTGGGTTTGTTCTTTCCTTCGTGAAGCAAAATAGAGCAGAGTTCAGCTTTTTGGATGAAGAGCTTTCTCTCTGGATGGAAGGCTGATGACCATGGGGATGACCGTGATGAAGGTGGATGGAAGGCTGATGACCGTGATCAGCCCGGGGGAAACAACCCAGTCCCATGTCAGACTGGGTGCTGCCTCCATCGTGCCTTCCAGAGGCCCCTGTGTTTGTTTGACATTGTTCTTTCAGACACAGGACTGGAAAGCCAGAGAAGAGGTGATGTTTGTGACACATCCATACCCTCTGCTTGTGTGTCCCACCAGATTTCATGACAGTTCAGATGTTGTGGTGGCACCGCAGGAACAGACCCAAAGGCTCATGGTAATCTTAGAAAGTGTTTGTCTAGGTACAGTCTTGTCAGAAGTGGTGTTAAGGCTTATATTATAACATGTCACTGCAAGAGCAAGTTGGGCTAAAAGCTTTCTAAATCCATATAATTGTACTTAATTGTTTACATAATAAAATTATTTTTAATAGAGAACAATTGAACGATGATGATTCAGTCACAAGAATTTGCTTCTAAATCTCCAAACTAGCCTCCTCTGGGAAGATTCATTATCAGAAGGATATACGTTCACTCTAAGGTAGTTAGATGCCTATGAAATACGCCCAGCACATAAACTGCCTAATGCAGAAAGCCACCGGCTGGCAAACCCATCCCTCAACAGCCTCAAGAATCCTGCAGAAAATTACCAGGCTTGTTTTGGCCTATTTATTCCATGGAATATAAAAGAAATGAGAGTTGTTGTGAATCCACAGGTTATGGAGAGGTGCTGGAGAGGCACCAGAGATGCCCATGGCACTGAAACTGAGGTTGAAGCTCTAATTTTTTTATTGATGAGGTTCATCTCAGGAAAAGGGGTAGACTTACAGACATTGAATTATGTTCTTGGTATTCTGCTGAGAACAGGCTGGGGCAGAGAACAATCAACTTTCCGCTGGTTTTCTGAGAACTTCTTAGAAAGTGATTGCTGTTTTGAAAAGTGGCAGGTTTTTCTTATGTTTTCAGTAATAAAATAGTAGATATATATTTGGTGGGTATTTCACATATTCTATTTCAAGTCAAAAAATTTTAATTATTTCAGTGCCTGAGACTGTGCTCAATTCTTGTATCAAAACTGGCCCGAGGAATTCTTTTTAATTCATTCATTGCATTCTGAGTTGTGTTCCACAACACAACACAACTAGCTGCAGGGCTTAAGGTCCACAAAACCACTGGAGCTTTGTGGCACTACTTTTCCCACTTTCATTACAGCCTGGGTATGACTTGAAATCGTATCTTATTAGCCTGAGTGAGAATTACATGAGGAACAGTGTTATAACAGGACTCAGCAATGAAAAGGCAGTTCCTCCAGGGCACTTACAGCATCTTGTTTTACAATCTATGATAGCAAAGCCTTTCTGTTTTGTGAGCAGGTGGTTTTCCCATCCGGTTCGACATAGCAGTCTGCAGGTGTTGTGTATGATCATATGTGCTTCCTTCCTCAGGCATGTCCAGAACTGCAATTCCAGTAGTAGTAGTAATAAAAATAATAATAATAATAGGAACAGGGAAGTCCACAGTTCAGGGCTTTTTTTTTTTCAAGTAAGATTTTGTAAAAGTTTTCTGCAGGAACTTTTATCTGTAGGATTTTCCTCTGTATTCTGATGATAAATACATCCCTATTCCTCCTCTCCCCACTTGAGCACATCCCAGCGCAGTCAAGGTGCATCTTCCAAAGTGAAATGCTGATGCAGAGGCATCTCTTTTGTGAGACCCTAGTTCTTGCTTGTAGGGCAGGTTGCATTTGAATAAATTATACCCATATTTTTTAGTGGCTGGAGATTCCTTTGTAAGTAATTTAATGAAGTAAAATAAGAAGCAATGGGTACTAGGAGATTGAGAGTAAAATAAGTGAGAAGTTCAAAGGTACCCTTTACAACAAGCAATGGATTTGGAAAGGCTCTGCTTTAAAGGATGGATTCATTGCTAAACTGACCCACAAAAAAATATAACACAAAACCAGTAATTGGAATTTCTCCCATGCTTGGACCTAGAAATGTAAGATGCGATCTGCAGATGAATCAGATCTCTGTTATGCTCCAGAAGGCAAAAGTTAAACTGTGGACATCCACTGAACCGTGGTCAGGCCTGGAGCAGGCAGTTTGGTGTTCTCGGAGCTGGGCAGAACTCCTGCACGTGCTGAGGGACACAGTGCAGCACCAGGGATGGGACCAAGGGCCATAAGTGACAGTGGAAACGTTGCACAGGGAAGGCTCAGCACCTGTGCTTTAACACAGTATTGCTAATCAGAGCAGCTGCAGGAACATTAAAATGCAAATGGCCCAATTAGAGTGCTTACTTTTCTAGATCAGTCTCAGAGAAACACCGTCGTGAGTTTGCCTTGTATGCTGATAAAGCATCCCCTTAATAAAAAGTTTGCTGATTGTCTAAAGCAAATAGGTGGTTCATGGGGGCATCAGAATGTCTAGAATATCTTCAAATGGTCTGCACATTGAACTCCATAAATGTTCAGCTCCCTGGTTACTGAGGATCAAAGGCAGAAAGAACTGATTGATACTGACCCCTTAAAAATCAATTCTTTAGGAAAAAGCCTTCCCTTATTTAGTGTTTTGGAACAATAAATGATGAAGTGATTTCAGCCGTAAGAGACACATTGTGGGCAGCTGCTGGTCGTGAGTTCAGGCCTGTGTTATTGCTAAGAGATAACAACAGCACAGATCTTAATTGAGAAATAACTGGTCAAGTTAAAAAAGAAGTTAAACATTTTCATGAAAAACTGTAGTCTGGGTTGGACTGTTTACCAAAAAGACCACACCTAATCAGCATCTTGGATTCATTTGCTGTTTCAAATAGCTTGGATGTTTCACACAACATGTTTATCCAAAGGATGGCTTCATCTTAAATATCTTTTATGTTTTTAACTACTTTAAAAAGTAAGCTTGAGAAAGCCTTAGCTATCTTGATAGTAATCCACGAAGACGGAAAATAGGCCTTATTGCCAGTTTGTGGTTAATCATGGCAAACTCCTATATGCAATTTACTCCTGCCCATAATTGAAAAGAGAGTTTTGCTTGAATGTGCATTGCATTACATGGGGTTACATCCCATGCAGTGACATGGCATTGTGTAATTTCATACAACCAGATCAAATGTGACATGTTTTTTCAATGTATTCGAAAAGAACACGGGGGTATGTTCTGGTAGACAACGTATTTGCAGAGGACCCAGTTCAACAAGAGTGGTTCATGCCAAACCCGGCCTCTAATGGAAATGCTAATCGCCACGTTTTTCTGCAACTCTTGCAGAAGCAAATCCAGAGTATCTTTTAATTGGGAGCCTTTCTTTATGGTCTTCAGATGTTTATAAATATGCACAACCTAATCTGATTAGGGCCAGACTCTACATGCTGCCTGCTCTGACAAAAAGGGAGAAAGTTCTTGCCTGCAGCCTGTGAATTCTGTTCCATTCTACGTCTCTTCTGGTATTAGAGTAGCTGGGCGTTTGTAATAAAGTATTAAACAACAGCCAATTCTTTGTTCCTCCATTTTCTGTTGGAGAAATTAGGTGTGCAATAGTAAGTGGGTAAAGCTAATAGGAAAATCTTTGAGGGAACACTTCTCCTTTTTTTCAACTTCAGTTGAAATAAAAACATTTGATGCAATGATATCAATTTTAAGGAGAATATGGAGCAGAAGGAAAAAAGTAAGAAGGGATTCTTACAAAGCTTGCAATGCATAAGCTTTCATTTTTGAAGTGGAGATCTTTTAAATTTAAGCTGCTTTTGGTATTGCAATAACCAAACTAAAATTTTTCAATGTAGGTGAATATAATATTTCAGTTGGTTAAAGGAAAGTTATGAGGACCTTCTAATTTTTCTGTCTTTCATCCCACATCTGAATTTAATCATATTTTAAAGTAGCATATTCCTTCATGAAACAGAATGTCTATCCTCCACACAGGTTCCGCCTGGGGAATTTCACTTACTGCTAAGCAGCTCTGGGCGATATTAAAATTGCCTAACTAACTTCTGCATAGGTCTCAGATCTGCTGCTTGGCTCCGTGCCTTCTGAACTGGCTAGCCAGTAGGAAACAGTAGACTTCGAATATGAGTTTAAATTTGGGCTGTCTGGATACATCCTTCCATCCCTTTTATAAGATTCATTCTGTGGCTCGCTTGCACTGACTGTTATTAAGTCCTGTAACAGCTTCCAAATGAAACTTAGGCTTGTCTGGTTTAATGTCATCCTATGAAACAAAAAGGACACATCTTTAGGTGTCTATATGCAGTCTGGGATCTCTTTCCACCTCCTCACTTCTTCTTCCCAAGAGGTACATAACATGACCAAGGGTTGGTGGTGAAATCATAAAAATTCATCACTTGTTCACAGCGTGGAAGTCAAGAAAGAATGAATGGTCAGGAAGACAATTTTTTAGTGTAAGGTAATGTTGACCTTTGCAGGAATAATTTGTGCCCTTCAGCATCTGCAGCTGTGTAATAGTCACCAGGGAGCTGTCTGACTCTGAATATATATATATATATTTTACAAAGTGTCAGCCAAGTCAGCGCTCCAAATGCAAAATGTATCGCTGAGGAACACTGGGAGGATTTGTCTCTCCCTCTGAAAAGCAGTGGTGTAGAGAGCAGCTAGAAGTACAGATACAATTGGAACATTTTCCTATTCTGATGAGGACAGGCTCTTTGCAGTACTGTTCAAGTTGGGGAAGAGAAAATTGCTCCGTTTCTCTCAGACCTGTATCTGCAATTTCACAAGAAGGAGAGGGTCTCTGAAGAGAAATATGCTGAAAATCTTCTAGAGGAAATACTTAAGTTTTCACCCAAGACAAATGAATCCTGCAGAAATAAATGATGTTATTGTGTGGTATAAACAGATAATAGTATTGCCTTGTAAACCTTTACTAGGTAGATAAAACAGCCTTTACAGCATTATAAATGAACAGAAACACCTGTCTATAAAATTCAGTAGTGTTTCTACAGAGTGAGACATGTCTGGTGGTGTTAATTCACTCCTCTGTGGCTTTCAGCATCCTCACCCCTGACTTCCAGTGCTGCACCCAACCTGGGTTTTGACACGGCATCCCTTAGTGTCCATTGCTGCATGCAAAGGAACCACTGAAACTCTAAACATACTGTAATTAGTAGAAGGACCATGTAATGGGATGCATATCATCATCAAAACAGTTGTTTTCTTTCTTGGAAGTCACTTGTCTGTGGAAGTTCAACAGAAGTCTATGTGTGACTTAAATGCTCCTTAAGCCTTGCAATAATAGTAGTGAGATTCAATCAGAGCACAAAACCCACGCACACCTGACTACGAAGCTGCCTCTTTGTTTCAAGACTCACCATACGGTTTGAGACAGAAAAAAGGGTGGAGAATCACAGCAGAAGTGGTGGATGCTCATCAAGTGCAAAGCTATGACTCTTCTGCTCTACCTAGAAAAAACAATGAGATACAGAAGTGTCATTTCTCCCTCACCTGTGTCATCCAGGCTTGTCAGACTTTCTATTGACTCAACACTAACAACTTTAGGAGGACTCCAGTTCAAACACCGTGTGTTTAATATTACTCCTTTCTGAAACTCAGTGACTTTCTTATGGTCTGCCTTACCACTTACTCACTCTTGTGATCCCTTTTTAAGTATCTCCAGCCTATCCAAGGAAAATTAGTGTGTTATGTTAGCACAATCATGATTATGTTAAAAGCTGTGATGTTTCCTGTTTGCAAATGTATGCTTTGGAAAAATAATTAAGGCAGCTAATTCTGTACATCCTTACAAAGGTACCATGATTATTCAAAATCACATATCAGGTCCCAGTTGTTGCTTTTAAATGAGTATGAGCTGTACATTTAGAGCAGATCCATAGCTGCTGTATGACTCCACTGAAATGAAGGAAGAACTATCTCCTACTTCATTTCCTTGTGCAAGGCAAAAGCAAAAAGGATCACTGAATTAAGGGCACAATACCTTCACATGGAACCCAGTCCCCTGGGTTCACAGGAAGAGCTGTGCACCCATGTAAAGGGCAGAATTTGGCCACCCATATAAACACAATTCAATATAAATACTAAAGCACTGCTTTCTCTTCCCTTGATTGTACTAGTGAGACCAAAAAAATCATCAGAAGGTGAATCACTCTTGCAGCTGATACTTGCCAAGACATGAAAAATTGGGGATGGCCTGTGAAATAAGAGGCAATGGGAATAAGAGTGAAAACAAAGGAATTGTTCAAAAATACTAGTTGCTATTGCATGATAATGGAAAATACCAAAACCTATGAATGGTGCATCTGGATTGCTGTCTGCCCTTGTTTGGAAATTCTTATGTGTGTTTAAAGTGGAAATTAATGAAGATAAAATTGAAACACTTGTAATGTAAAATATTACATGCTTTCTCATAGGATTGAGACATAGCACTCAAGAGGATTAGCTTATAAAAAGTCAGATAATCCTCACTGGTGGGATAAATATAACTTATAGAAATTCCTGAAGCATGCTCTCCAGAAGCATTTCACTAAAATTAATTTAGCAATAATATTATAATTCCTTTAGACATATTTTTCAGAAGTTGTTAAAGATCCATCCAAGTCATACAAAGCATTATTTTCTAATGTACCTAAATGTCTTTCCTCCCTCAACAACGTTAGGTGCCTGCTTGCAATTCTGCTCATCCCAGCAGAATTGTGAAGGGAGGGGTAAGCAAATAAGATTTTGTGCTAGGAGTCTTCTTGTGACCTATTCAATGGATAGGACAGAGAGGTAAATGTACATATTTCTTGTTTGTTGTGGAGGAAAGAGAGTGAAGCCTGTGGGAAACGGGGTTTGGCTGCTGTTTGCAGTGTGCTCTCTCTCTGGGATGTCTCGGTGGAGAATGGGATAGACATTCTCAGCTGGAGAAAGAGTGAGGATTCTGCCTGGGACTGTCAGCTCCTGTCCTGTTATCCATTAAGACTAAGCGAGTAGGCAGGCTGATTAGTTTAAAATTTAAGAAACCCCCAAAGTTGAATAATTAAACAGGAAAACATCTGGGGAAATTTATGAGGAACAGAGGGAAATCTTTTTGCCTTCCTTGAAAGCAGTCCTGGGAAAAACTGATGATAACAGAGAGCAGTGAGGGTGAATTCCAAGAGCAGAAATCACAAAAGGATTGCCCTCAGCAGCTGGGTGACACATTGCCTTGGGGTGGGCAAGGCTGGGAAAAACAATTTCTGCCTAAGTGTCACTTGGTGGGACTCATTAAACAGTAGGTCTCCAGAGCAGTGGTCATGCAAGAAGCAGTGCTGGAGTTCGGGGGTATTCAAAGCCGTGGTGGAGAAGGGAACAAAGAAAAAGGTCGCCGTGCAGCTTAAAATTTACAGTCATCAGAAGTCTGAAGGTACACAGAAGCACATAATTTAAGGTGATGGAGAATTGGTTGCTGACTGAGGGATGTGGTCAGGATGAGGGTTTGTTTGCTAAAGAGAAATGGACAGGAACAAAAGGAGGAGTAATGGAACATGGGGCAGGGAAAAGAAAGAAAGATAAGACCAGAACCTAGAACTGGAGGAATGCTGAGGTGAGATAAGGCAACTGTGAAAGATAACAGAAGAAAAGACTGTTTTGGTGAAATAAGAGTAAAGAAAAAGGATACATTAAAAAATGGATGAAATGTAGTTCTTCAAGGAACGCAGTGGGTCATTTTATGTCTGTCACTGTAGAAAGTGAACCAACTGTGTATCTGCCTGGGAGTACAGTCTTTAAGGACAAGGACTGACCTAGCTGATGAGAAATGAAATTAAATTGAAAGCTGGGAAAAGAAAACTTGGATAACTAAGCTACAAAAGAGTATACAGCTTGCTGCGAGCAGTCAGGTGTGGGTGTCGAGCACACACTGTAGAATAACTAGGTTTGGACAGCAAGAAATAACTTTAATGTTGGCTTAGCAGTAACAGCAATGAACAAAATGGATGAACTTGAGAAGCTGGAGTGGTTTGTAGAACGAAATAAAATATAGTTAGACTAGCAAACCACAGTGAAGCAGAAATCATGACTTGAACAGAGGAGGCAAAGGGGTAGGGCTGCTCAGAAGAGATCATCAAATACGACTGTGCTTGAGGTGTGATGTGCATTAATAATGTGAGAAAGTGTGAAGAAATCAGAAAAAATATTGTGGGTAGGACTGGATTGAGTTCAATTCACTTTCCTGATCAACAGTAGAAACTACTGGCGATATAATGGAGGCTGATTCTAAATCTTGCCTTTGTATCTGTGCACAGAGAAAATTCCACATCACGCTGAAAAGTTCTGTGCTGTCAGAAGTGGCCACTGTGAGAATATTTGCCTGCCCAAAAACCTGTTGCAAAACAGTCCTATTTGGGATACAGCCCAATTGTTCCCACCTCACAGGGTCAATGAAAGCATAGAAGGGATTCAATTTTACAAATTTTTTTGATAGGTTGAGAGGACTTTGAACAGACTTTGTAAGATGTTCAGGAAATAAATTCAAATTCAGTTATCATCAGTTTATGGTGTTTCCATATCCAATTCAGTGAAATCTTGGGTTTGTGTAGATAAAAGTTAAAAAGTGGCTGGAATGTGTATTTTAAAGTTAAGGGGGAAACTGTCACAGGGAAGTGTTCTGGATTTGCTTGGTTGGACAATGCATACTCTGCAAAATATGAGTTATATCAACCAATTAAAAAACATCATACTGCTTAATTTATCCAAGGAAAAATTAAAAGGTGATTTATGCAATGTTTGATTAGGGAAAATCCTACTCTTGAAATCCAGTATTTTAGCAAAAAAAGTACAGAGTCATCTAATGCTTAGAAGATGATGCTGAAAAAATCCATGTGATGATAGAAATGCTTTGAGCAGAATCAGGACAGGACAACAGGGTAGTTGAGAGGCTGAGAGTGCACTAAACCCGTATGTTGAGGTTATGCATTATTGTTTTAAATGGCACCAATCTTTGCAGCCTATTTATCATTGAAATTCCTATATGCTTAATTGTATCCCATGGCCCAGATTCCTCAGCTGTCAAGTGAATACAGGTATTCCAAACCATGGCAAAATAAAAGTATTTATAATGACTCCCAACAGTCCCATACAATTAGTTTATTAGTTGTCTGCTCACTTGCAACATGACAACATTACCTTTGTGGGGACTCAATGGGCTGAAGAAAATATCTTCTGTGGTGTAGAATAATTTCATGTAGAGAAAGGATTCATATTTATTTCCCCAAGCTATAATGGCACTCTTCTAACTCTGTAAAAACCTCTGTCTCTTTTTAGGCAAACCTCTTCCTGAAGTCGAGGAGTGAATCCCACAACTGAGTCAATATTTTATTTTCATATATCACCGCTAGCACTGTAATACAAAGTTTTCAAGGTAAATAGCTTCAGAAATTGCAATTGTGATACCCGAATGTATTGGAGTCAGACTGTGCAGTGCAGAATCGAAAGTAAATAGTGAATCCTGAAGTGCTTTGGGTTTTTCTACTTGCTGTAATTTTGGTTTGACAGCTCTGGGTAAGCAGAAACCAGAGGTGCCAAGAGGCAGCCTTCTCATGGCACAAAGATAGTGCACTTCAGTCTTAACAGAGATGCTGAGCCTTGCAAGGGGCAGTATCACTTATTTTTCCATAAATAATTAGATTTTTGGGACTTCTCTGGAGGGGCAGGATAGAGACTCAACCAGCAGCCGTGGGAGACGAAAGGCTTTCCGATTAAACCCAGACAAAAAGTGATCTTGTGTTTAGCTTAAAACAGCAGTTTCCTCCTTTTGGAATCTGAAGGAATTAAATATTCGATATGGTGTTTAAGTGCCTAACTCTCATGCAGAGTATCGTGGTATCAGTACAAATCTTTGGCACTTGGAGAAATGACATAATTTTCAGAGAGGTTGGAACACCTAAATTTTTCCCCCTGTAAGTCCGGCACGGGTCACCGGGTAAAAGCAACATCAGGTTGCTGAAGACCTTGCAGAAGGTTCTTTTCTGGAAAAGCCGTGTTGTGTCTCAGGACAACGGGGACACAGAGTGGGTGGCACAAGGCAGAGGAGGGATGCCAAAGCCCTGCTTGGTGCAACTGTGATCCACACTCCAGTGAGCACACAGTGATCCAGAAGGGCCAGTGCTTTGCACGCAGGGTGAAATGGGTTTGGAAGGAGGTGGGTTTTCAAAAGAGAAGGGAGGTACAGTGAGTGGTGTCCTGCTGGCTCATGGGAAGTTACGTGGCATTGCCACGCTGTAGGAGCAGCATCAGCGTGATTCTCAGAGGCTCACTGCAGTTAATGAAACAGAAAAACACCCCAGTATGCAATGACTAAACCCTTAATTACCTCTCTGAATGATGGAGAGAGTCTTAAATCTGATAAACATGTTTAATTGCGGGCAATTACAGGGAAAAAAAATAAAAAGAAAATCTTTTTGAAACGCGACGGCAATTTTGCAATATTGTTTCAACACTGCAATGACAACTTCACTTCTCTTAGGAAGCGGTTGACAGGAAATTTCTTCCACTACTTTTAGTGAAGGAGGATTAGGCCCATTGTTGCAAGAAATGGACACCTTCAGCAAAAACACAGTGTGGGGTTGCTGAGAGTCTCATGCTTGGAAGCATTTCTTTCATCCATCTCTTTGGTTAAGGAGATCCCTGTTTGTAAGATGTGGCTTTCCTTTGGAAATGACTGTGAGCTCTCCCATAGAATCGTGGCTTGTATTTACAGATAAAAGCAGTCCCCTGAGCTTCAGCAGGATTTCTTGCAGGTGACTAAATAGCCGTGGTTCTCATATTGCTCCCCAAATTCTACAGTCCTCTGTTTATTTTTACTTAATTTCTTGTGAGAAAACCTATGAAAGCTTGTTACAAAATTGTCTTTGTAAATCATTGGCAAAATTTGAAAGAGGAATAAGGTTTTCACTGATATCTCTGTTCAGTGAGAGTAATAGTATTAAAAAGATGGTGTTTCCTATAAAATTGGCAGAAGCAGAAAAAAATAATCCTAGCTGATTTAATATGTGCTGCTGAGCCATTGATTCAATGTCCCTAAAGTTTGATTGATAAAGTAACCTACCAAAATCTCATAGTATGCCATCTAAAAGTGCATCTAATCTTACTGAAACCAGATACAATGGATTTAGAACATGGCTGGAAAGTTCAGGGATTACTCAGGAGAGGGAATGAAGCATCAGTTAGTGCCATGACTTTGGGCTGTACTTGAAAGGAGAGGTTTGTTTGGGACTCAAATTGTTCCTTGCCTGATTATGTGAAAAATAAATTTTGTACTAGACACAACCAGCCTGTCTTAGGTGTTTTCTATATTGCCATACTCAAGCATTATGTGAGAGCCTCATCATCTTCTATATATTTAGTATTTCAATGAAGTGGGAAAGAACTGTTATCTCCAGATGAGGTTGGAGTAAAAGGTTCTGTAATGATGAATTTACAGATGGAGAGGAAAGGCATCAAGAGACTAAGTAATATACTTAAATCTGGGGCTGAGGAAAGAAGTAGATCCAGGTGTCCCTGCTCTCTCACCTCTCCTTCCTCTTACACTTGCATTCTGCTGGGCGGTGAAACTCATCCTGCTGCACCTGAAACCCTTGAGCTCTTTGGGAATTCAGTCTGCTGCCTCTGCTCTGCTCCTTTCCTGTAGATCAAACCCAGCTTCAGTAAAAACGTGACATGCAGCCACAGCAAGGGAAGATTTTTGCAGATACCTGTTCAGATGAAGGCTGGCATTTGCAAAGGCATGAGACCCTGCTCTGAAATGCAGTTAGTTGAAGCATCCTAGCTAAGCTAGGTAGGCCATCAGGTCTCTAAAGCCCTTCACCTGGTTGTCAGATCTTTAAAAAATAGCAGGACCCCAGTGGCTGGGTGCAATTCCAGGGAGAGTGGTATTGAAAGCTTGAGTAGGAGACAATGCAGTTTGGCAGGTGTTATCCTGGAGAGCCTGCAAAGTCCTTGGCAAACAAAGGAAAAGGGATGTTCCTGGTGAGGTGAATTTGTTTTATGTATTTTGTTCTAGGAAGAAATAAAGCTGGAAGCCTGAAGAGAAAGGGGCTGAAGAAAGCTAGAGCAGGTTGCTGAGTGAGTGCCTGAGCTGCCTGTGGGGCTGCACCTGTTTGGAGGGAGCTCCCAGAGATTCACAGGTGAGCGGAAAAGCAGGCTGTGGCTGTGGGAAGAATGGGCTGAGGCTGCAGTGGGACATCTAACGTGAGGCTGTTACATTTTAATGTCATTTATATAAGCTATTAAGTATGTTATACATTTGGATGTGATGCTGATAAAACGTTTGTATTTGTTTGTGCTTTTATAAGCGAGTAAAAGACTGTTAAATTTTACACAAGGAAGCATTACTCCAAGCTCAGTGTTTCTAACTTCCACAGATGAGATGACAATCTGCATGTGCCACCTCACTTTTAATTAAAAAATCACTCATTAGGAAGCCAAAAGCTTGTCTAGTGAGAGGAGTCTAGTGCAGTATCTTGAGCTCTATTTGCATCTCTTCCCTGGCATGCCATGTACAGAAGGCTTTTAAGTGGTGTGAAGAAGGAGTGCTGGGTAAAACAGTGGGGTTCAGGTTTGATGTGATATCCTGGGCCTTAGCAAAAACAAAGTTGTTCATCCATACTTAAATATACCAATCTGTGCAATGGGTGGATGAAAACCAAGTCCTCACCTGTTCCTCCCTCCTTAAAACTGCCATGCAGTGTGTTAAAATTGCTCAAAGTCTTGAAAATTTGCTGCTTCATTTCTTAGTCTGGATGGCTACTACATGATTGTCTCTTACCTCTAAGCAGTGAAGACAAATTATTTTTGTCCACTGCACATCTGGATTTGTCCCCTGTTGTGGCAGGAACAGCTGTGAGCTTGGACTTTTCATCCCCACTTATATTTCCACCTGGGAAGCCTGTGTGCCCCACAAAGCAAACCTGTGCTTCTTCCCACCACTGATGAGAAACACAGAAGTTACCACTGAGACTCTCGTTCCTCCTTGTTTAAGAGGGTTTGTGTCTATTTCTTTGGTTGGCTTTTACAGAAACTGGTATTGTGGGGTAGCTGAATGCTGTGTCCCTTTAAGGTCTTACTGGAAACATCAGCCCACAGTCAGCCTGAGGGTGTCCTTCCTTTAACAAAGGTGCTGTTCCATCTATTCTGAGGTTACTCTCCAATGACAGTTTAGCCAATGGGGTGTTTGCCTTTGCCTTTGGTAAGAGGGCCACCACTATGGATTCTTTTCTATCATGTACATGCATGTGTCGCTGTGTCTCATGCAACTGTCTCAGCTGCAAGTTCATAAGAGAAGTGATGAAAAGTAACTTCAAAATGAAGGATGATTTAAAGCCAAACAAACAAAACAACAAAAGAAAACATATTTGATTTTGTTTTGTTTTCTACTAGTCGCTACTGATTATTTCTAGAGTTTTTCTTACTATGCATAACAATAAATATTTGCCTGACACCATTGTACCACACACTACACTATAACCTATTCAATATAAATACCAAGTGTCTGGGGTTTAACCACAGTAAACTCTATAACTAGGAGACATTTTTATTTCTCTACATGTTGTGGAAGGTCTTTTTTTTCTTTTGGAACCCTAATGGAAAGAACAGATTCACAGCTTTGGAATCCATTCTTTCTTGTACTGAAACTGCCTGAATTTCATGACATTCAGAAAGTTCACCTTTTCTCCCTCAGGCATTTGAGAATGATGAATAACTGTGGTGGTGGGGAAATCACTCTTTACTGTTATTATTATTACCTGTCTTACCAGTAATGTTTTATATTAGATTCTGCTGCTTTTCTTAAGTTATTACTTGAGATTAGGGCCATGAGAGGGGAAAAAAAGTGTTTGAAAACATGGTTTAGATAGAACCAAAAGCATTTAAATAAAAACCAAGTATTACCAATGCTGGTCAAAGAAACTTTCTCCTAAGTTAGTAACAAATTAGTTTCCTTCCACGATGGGCATATGCAATGAAAGTAAAGCAATGCAAACAGAAGGGCCAGACTTTGTGCCTCTCCCAGAATGATGTGGCAATGTCTCTCTCCATTGAAACAGTCCAGCTCACCAAGTACATATCCAGACACTGGTGATTTCAACCTGCAGCCTCAGGTCACAAGGGAAATTAATTTATGTGGAAGGTAGGGTGGCTGGAAGTCTTTATGATCTTCTTTATGATCTTAATTTTCCCTCTAAAAATTATTTGAAAATATTATGGCTTATTTTAGACTGATTTGTAGAGTATTCTCTAGTAAATATCCTATATATAGGAAAAAAAATACATTTTTTAGGGTGGTTCATTTTTAAATAGTGAGAGGATTGAGTCCGTATGGTTAGATGTTGCCACTGGATTTTACATAACCTGAATAAAAATTTGCAGCTCTCTTGAGAAGTTTTCATTAATAACACAATAATGGTGAAGAAGTCCCAGTTACAGACAGAAACCTACTATACTCGGTACTCTGTAGATAGAAACCAAGGACTAAGTCCCTGCCCTTAGTCACTTCTAGTCTAAGACAAGAAATAATAGTAGCAGATATAGATTCACTCTGGAGTGTTTTCCTATGGTTATTCCAGGGAAGGAGATGTTCCTAGCGGCTTTGAGGGAGAACAATGAGGTGGATTTGATGGTATTTATGAGAGACTCTTCCGTGGACAAAGGCTGGCATGGGAGCAAGGGCAGGAGTGCTCAGTGGTGAGCGTGACAAACGGGGGATGATGGCAGGCATCGCCGGCTGATCCGTGGAGAGAGCTGACATGTTGATAGCGGAGGAAAAAATGATAGGTGGAGTGTGGATCGGTCATGAAGGGCCTTTCGAGTGAAGATGAATGGTGTATGCTTGATGCAGAGCCAAGTTCACAGATGATTCACTGTTTTCGTTTTTGAAGGTCTAAATTTCCACATTATTTTTACTTGATTAATGCTATTGAGTGCTTTTGACCTATTTTCTCGTAATAACAAGCATTCCATTCATTTTACAGGGAATCTATTCAAAGTAATTGATGGATTCCGTGAGCTCGGTGAAGTTGATGTCATGACATGTTGGTACATTTCTATACTATCAGTTACAATGGCTCAGTGCACAGAAAAGGTCATTTCAATTACTTTATATAAATTGCTTGATTGTTCCTGGGTAAAGGGCATCAAGCAGGTTGTGGTAGGCTTGAGATAGGTTGTACGAATTGCCTGGAGAAAGACTTTAAAAACCATAGTTAAAGATTGAATAATAACCAAAGGGAGCATCTGGTAGCTGGGTTTGTTCGGATGTGTCTGCCATTTCAACCTGTGATATGACATGAAGATTTCTTTTTATGGTTTTCCAAGAACTGAATTTTGGTGTGCAGACACTGATCTCAAGGTACAGGTTCAGTGATGACTGTCCTGAAGAAAACACTGGGTGTGCTTTTTTAGTCTCATGTTAGCTGTTTACCTCCCTTCTCCAAGCTTTGGCTTCCTGAGGCAGTCTATTAACAATCTTATTGATGCTCCAATTGCTGATAAAATCACAGAAAATGTCAAATATTTTCATCTGTGTAGGATGAAGCCTGAAATCCTGAATGAAAACTTATGCAAATCTTGGTGACAATGTACTTGCCAGCATTTCCATTGCACTTTGTTCAGAGCAGAGCAAACAGCTGGAATTTATCCATGAACCCTGTTTATTAGAAGAATGGGAGAAAGATGTCTATGTGGCAGAGGAAGATAGTAGGGCCCAGAAGTGCTATATTCTTATTTGCACATGACATAAAAAAATCTTCATGCTATTCATTCTTACCAAAATTGACTGTATACCTTTTGCTGTCCTGACTATGGACAGCTGAATTCTGCTTCCCTTCACATCTCACAGCACGTGCCTTGTAGTGATGGAAATCAGGGACACTTCGTAATCTGAAAATCCATGAGAAAGAAATGACAAAATCATGACATTTGGAAACTTAGATGAAAACAATGTACGGGGGAAGAATCCTCTCTATTTCAGGAATACGTGTGAAAGTGAAGAATCAAACCAGTTGTTCCCACAACATTCCTAAAGGTAGTGGTTTTTTCTGCAGGTGCTGTAAGCTGGTTAAATGACACTAATTTACGTAGATCTAAGACACAGCCCTTTGAAAAGGTGAATTTGTGACCTTTACTTAATGCTAAAGTACCAGAGTGAAAGCACCCAATTTTAACAATTTTGGCAGGTACCTTCTTCTCTCTGGACTTCCATACCACCCCAAAAGCACAGAAGCTTCTTCAATAAAAGTTTTTGAAATATTGCAAGACTACGAATCTTTTCTTTTTGATATTTGCTTTTAGAAGGGCTTATATATAATCCCTTTTAAATTACTATGCCTATGGAAGTTTGCATGATAAGGCACCTTATAAATTAGACTGTATTATGTTGTATTGAAAGACAGAATATGAAGCTATATTGGCTAGACGATATCTTATAATTAGAGTTTGGTTTCACCATCTAAGTGTAAGTGTTGACTGCTCCTCAGCCTCAAAGTACTGCTCTCTGCTTAACATACATCCCTGAATAAATCCCTGTATCTTAAAACTCCATGTATTTACAGGTAAGGTTTTTAGTATGTAGTACTTGATTTTCTCTCTCTCTCTACTTTTAGTCAAGTGAAGGCTGAATGTTAAATTAAATAGAAATGTTCAGAAATGGAAGCCTAAAGTTAGGGTTTTTTCCCAAATATTTGTTTAGGGCCCTCTACAGAAATGCTGGACACAATATGATGATGCCTTTAGATACTAAGAGCGACTGACCTCTCAACACTGGGAATCAGGCTGACTTTGTTGCCAAAACATGTAGAAAGTTGACCAACACTGGTGAGCAAATGGTTTATCTGCACAAAGTGAGGGTTTCTGGTTCAAGTTCTGTCCATGTGCAGGACATTTTAGCTCCTTTCTTTCTATAAGATTTCAGCATAATTATATATTTTGCATATAATAGACCAGGGCCAGTTTTAGTATCTGACCAGTTTCACTTGAGTTTTTATAAGACAGAGCTAGATACCAGCAGCAGTATAAAGGAAGGAAGAATACTTCATAAAGAATGAAAAATAGTAGAGGATTTTGGAGGCCACAGATGTCCATTCTCATGCAAAGTGGAACCAGTTTTGAAATTGGGTTAACTTAATAGGCTGTGAATTATACAAGCTCTTTAAGTTAATCTGATTTCATAGCCACCTCAGCGTATCCACACTTAACTGTCTGAGGACCAGAGCACAAGTCCTTTGAAGTGTCAGATGAGGTGGATATTGCTGCAAATTTCCACGCCACCGGAGGATGTTGCTGGTGGGATCTGCTACTGAAAGGTATTTGAACCTCAAACTATGACATGAATAGGTTGGTTCAGAAAACGTCATTGCCAGCACTGGTTTGCTTGGAGTGATGACAAATGATTATGCTGTTTCTTTCCATTGTGTGCACAGTTCTCTGATGTTATTCCATCCTCTTTGCTATATCACAAAGATCATTCAGTTTCTGATTGAAGTCCCTGGCATCTTACTTCCAATGCCCTGCGGCATTAACACATTGCATGATTCTGTTTCAACATCCTTTGCTTCTTGGCAGAGATTCCCTTCTATATTCCAAGCCTAGACAGTGCATGAAAGGATTTCTGAGCTTTTACACAACAGTCTTGGCTGCCTTTTTTCCCTTTTTCTTTTTTTTTTTTTTTAGATGGTGACTAACTAGTCTATCTGCCCTTAGCTGTAATGAAGACATGAATTACACAGAGGTTACCCGAAGGTAAATGTCCCTGTAGGATTCAACACAAATGTTGCCAAAAATGAAGCATTTTGGTAACAGATTTTTTTGATAAATGAAAAATGTAAAACCCCTGATTTCTTTTATCCCAATTCAACTGAAAGACCATACATACGTGTGTGTGTACATATACATATGTGTATTTATATGTGCAACCCCCATACACTTCTGTGACTGAACTTTTCAGCAAAGCCAACATGACTTCTTAAATATTTTGTGATACGGAATTTTCTTTGGGACAACTGATCCTTCCAAACTTTTTATACCTATTCCAAGCAGAACAATATATTGGCTTGAAACTGCTCGGAAGGTAATTTGTACCAGTCCGTCTAAAAAAACTGTGTTATAAAGAAGTAGTCTGTTCGATTCCTGTTTCAGGAAAGAATGATAAATTTACAAACACTCAAAAATCTCTGTAATAACCACTTCTGCCTTTCCCAGCCTAATACAGAGCACATTAGATAATGAAAGTAAACAGAAAATGCACACAGCAATATTTCCTGTAGCACATAACTGCATCCTCACCTAAATGCTAATCACAAGCTGATACTTGCCTGCATACATCTAATCAGTTTCTTTCAGAATTGCATGAGGAGTGATTCCTTTCATCTGCATGGGAAAACATCCAAATCAAGTATCACATTTGTGTCCCTTAATAGCGCTGTTTTCTCTGAAATGTACAGTAACAGGCTCTCTACTTCTCACAAGTGTCCTGAGAGCAATACACTCGCACTCATTTTAATTTCCTTGGCATCCACCTCTGAAGGCTGGAGGGGTTTTAAGTACCTAGACACATATCCTGCCAGATACTGAGCAATTCAACTCAAAGAAGGTGTTTTGTCACTATATACAGCTGGGCACTGTGTTGATAGGAGGCGTGATGAGGTACAGAAGCCACACTCTTGGCTGATGTAAACTAGCATAGCTCCTCTCAAAAGGAGTAATTCTGGCTTGCTGAACACGAACACTGTAATACAGTTGTGTTGATTTCTCAGGGATTGCTTTTAAAGCAGAAAAGGTAGAGAAAACCTGGGGTTTGAGTTTGATCAGTTGTTTTGTTAAACTGCCCTATCCATCCTGCAGTGCCCCCAGATGAGGGCATGGGAAACATCCCACCCTCTGCTCAGCACAGGTGTGGCTCTGCTTGGCTGCATCCTTCCCTGCGGTCCCAGGTGCCCGTTTTCCACATTGTTATGTGTGGCAGAGAGTATGGTGAAACGCTTCTGTCACGTACCGTGCTCAGCTGGGTGAGCACAAGAACCCCATGGAAAAGGAGCAATCTCACCACCTATAGGTTGTGTAACTGATGCAGGTCCCAGCACGTGTGTGCACCCAGCTGGAGGCATGTGGGAATTTCGGGGATGAACGGGAAAATACCTATAGATGCGAGGAAGAGCGGCTCTGTTTGTCAACTGCTTTGATTTCAGCTGAGCTCATTTTCAAAAAAGCTGGATTTCAGAGCTTCTGCTCTGTCCGAGCCTGGCAGTGCTCCGTGTCCCGTTTGCGCATCTGGCTTTCAGTGTCTGTGCATCACTTTCCAAAGTGGGAGAAGAGCACAGACTCAGTGGGGGAGTCACTAAGGAAAAATGCTGGTTTACTCAATATCATGGCAATGGAAGCCATAAAGGGACTACACTACAGAAAACAATGAGGGATATTTCGTTGGCGGTTTTATTTTGTATCAAATATTTTCACCTCCTTCAGGTCGGCAAAAATAAAACTGGAGTTTAGCATTAAGCCTAGAATGAAATTTAGTAGCGAATTAAACCTAAAACAGAATGAGAAGTGTTCTGTGCATTTTTTGTTTCACAGATTTAAAAGTTGTGTAGATTGGCTGCTGCACACTTTTTTTTCTTCTCAAACTCCCAAAAAAGCAATTATGTAAGTCCTCATGAGTCACCAGTATTGTTTTGTTTTATAAAATGAAAATGCTTTAGCGATGAATTGCCTCTGAGAGTGCAAAAGAGCATACATAAAACTCAGACTGCTTCTGCTTTACCCCTTCATAACTCAAACATGATTAAGTAAATTGTAGCTACTGAACGGTGTCTTTTGTTATTGAAGAAAAGTCAGGTTAAGGCTTATTCATGTGTAACTAAAACAGTGCTGTGGAGCAAGCTTTGATAAACCACTGAAGGCAAGATAAACCTTAACAGAAAACCTGCATTACTTAATATTTGCCAGATAATGTTATTCCCAAAATCTTTAAAGCTAAAGTGCCTTAAATCTAAACTCCAACTTTCTGCGCTAAGAGAACTTGGAAGAGGTCATGTTTTGAGCATATGTGTAAAACAGCATTCCATAATTGATTTATTAACATATGAGGTCATATTTATGATTTTCTTTTTGAAATATATGAAAGCAAGCTATAACTGTATAATCCTCTATGATCTATTCAACAGAAATCTGCTTCAAAAGTACAAGAAAAGAGTAAAAGCAGGGGGAGGGAAGCAAGAAAGCCAGTAGAGTGTATTTTGTAATGGTTAAAGGTTATTCTCCAAAGGACAAATTAATGTAATTTGTATGGATCACATTGAATGTTTTATTTGCATTCTTTTACGTCTCAGGAGAGGTGTTGCTAAATAAGTCCAAATGGGATAAAAAGAATAATTTTTATTTAAATGCAAACATTGCAGTTTCCAGACTACACTGTCCTAGCATGTATGAGGCTCAGGAGCAATACCTTAAGGAGAGTCTTGATGCCCAGGACTTTTGTATGCTGCCTTTTTTTTTCCCCTCCCTCCCTCCCTCCCTCCCTTTCTTTTTTTCATCTGTGAAGTCTTTTTTCTGCATATAATTTCTGAAATGTGAAGCACATGCTTGGTCGTTCTGTAGCACAGGTCCCTCCTCAGCAGCCCCTACTCACTCTCTATCAAAGTCAAGGCTGCCTTTGAAGTCCCGAGTTTCGGCTGCGCCCTGCGTGCTGCAGAGGCGATGCCTCTTCCACTGCATGTTCTTCGGGGCAGGGGCTGCCGTGGCATGTGTTGGGATGGGGCCTGGCCACGCCGGGCGTTCACCCCTGGGCTGCTTCTGTCGTGAGAGTGTTTAATCACCACCGTTTAAACACACAATTTGATCCAACAGGTGGTCCCGCTGACTCCTCCGTGTCTGGCTACAATTTAGTTGCCATTTCTACGTTCAGGTCTGAGAGGCACACTTGGGTCCTCCCGAGCTGTGACCTCTCCGCTCACCCAAACTCCCACCAGTCATTTCCATGTGCTTTCCCAAGGCTCCGCAGGGGCTGTGCATCATCTGGTCTTCTGCTTTATTCTGGGATGATGTTACAGGAAAACAATGCATTTAGCATGTGATTTCTTTTTTTTTTCTTTTTTAAAAACAATGAGCTTTGCACATGACTCTTTACTATGAGATTCCTTGAAGTTATTCAAGTATTAGATGTGGTATTGATCGAATTAGAGAGATCATGGAAAGTAGACACTGCCACCTAATCAGAGCAGACCCTACACTGATCTGAGCATCCAAAATGAGTCTGAGTACATCCCATCCACACCCTGGAAAGGGCATGTGAGTATAGTCCCTTGATCATAACTCATCCTATCTCCTTGTCACGTGCTTCAATACCGACCTGTAATGCTGTTCACCTGCTCAGCAGTTTGAGTTCCTCGTGCTTAAGGGACTGTTTTCCTTCAGAGGCAGCTCAGCAGTTCAGGGTGGCACAAGGTTACAGACTCGATGGTCTCCCAGTGGTAGTCCTTCAAGGAAGTGACAAGTGTCTCCCTTGGGCAGAGCTGCTCTCTGGAATGCTATTTAATAGGCTTATCTTGGGCAAGCTGGGACATGAGTCAAACATATAATATGATCTGGAGCTCATAATTTCGTACAAACAACCTTCTCTGAGTTGTGATCTACCCTCAGAGGCTGGTGATGGATTGAACTCCTTAAAACAAAAGACAGGGGGAAGGACAACATTAAATGTAGGGGAGAAAACTTATTTCCTCAAAGAATGTAGCAAGAAAAATAAAATTGAAATCTGATGGAAGGTGCTTCACCAATTATACAGTTGGTTAAGAATAAACTGCTAAAGTTTCATGGTTTGGTTAATTTTTTTAAAATAGTTAAAAAGAATGATTAGGTATGATTTATTTGCTAGCCAAAGTAAAGATTGTCCCGAAGAAAACTCAATTGAAGAACAGAAAATTTTCTGTTCAACAGCTAAATTTTTTGGGAGCTTTGTTGATTTTGGAATCTTTTGTTGTAGAAACAACTTATGAAAATCGTAACTGCACATCTCTTATAAAGATAGTCAGTGGTTTAACTTCAAGAATTAGCTGTGTCCTAGAGATGCTCTTTATACTTATTCATCTTATCATTTATGGAAAATACTCTGATGGTCCTCTAAGCCCAGCTTGTGTGTTGGCTCCTATAGAAAATATCTCGATATTTTAAGATGTTTCTGTGCCCCTTCCTATCCTCCCGTGTACTTTCCTGCCTTTTTCTATCTTCTAAGGTGTTGTGAATCATTGTACAAATCAACCACAACTTTTGGTATAAAATAGACTCCGAAAATGTGAGCAACTGGGACCTGACACCCCAGCAGGGGCTAAGTCCCTTGGGGGAACCCATGGACCAGACTGGGGATGCTGCAGCCCAAAAACCCACCCTGGCCTCAGCTCCCATCTATAAATCTGCATCCATTGAAGGAGCTGAGTGTGGCATGGGCAGGGACTTCTGGGGACCCGGGTGAGGTCTGGGGTCCCTTCAAAATCCAGCACTGTGTGCTCATGGCAAGTGACAAAGCTAAATCTTATCCAGAGCTTCTATACTTGTTCTTGAGATCATACACTAATCACAGATATCCTCTTTGAAGAAAAAGTGCTTGTTTTTTAAAGCCATTTGTTGGCCTGTGGCAAAAAAAAAATAAAAAAAAATTGCTATGGGAAAAAGATCCTGACAGACACATGAAAAACATTTCAAGTTGTCTTGTACTGTAATTATCCTCTTGGAGTTAGGCATTCATATAATTTTGGTATGACAGTGTGCTAGAAATTTTTTCTTTCCCTGTGATTTTCATTGGGTTCTTATTTTATAAAGAGCCAGCATATATTTATCCCCTGTCCCCAGTCTGTTATTTTTAATCACTGATGAAATGAGTCATTGATGCATTAGAATGGAAATAAGTTTCTTTTGTGGGACCTTGTGCTTTAAATGTCTAGAAAGTCATAGAATCATAGAAGGAGTTTGGCTGGAAGGGATCTTAAAGATCATCTTGTTCTAAGCACCCTGCCACAGGCAGAGACACTTTCCACTCACTTTTTGCCCACTTCCCATGGGAAGGAACCATGTCACTGCATGGGTGTGCCCTGAAGTGTCTTTCAAACACATGGTCCTTGCTGGTTGAAGGGCTCAGCCAGCCCTTGGGTGGACTGGAGGGCAGGAGCTGTGGCAGGGGCTAGAGTGGGTCAGGGACTGGAAACCACAGTAGAGAGGATCATGGTGAGCTCTCTGTGTGATGCAGAAAGAGATGGTTTCTTCTTCAGAGAGATGTAATAAACACATAATCTAAAATCAGTACTTTCTATAGGAAAGACAGGTTCAATCATCCTCTTACCAGCTCATACAATACCAATGATGTTTATAGTTGAACAATATTGATAGGCAACCAATCAAGACATTAATCAGACTAGGAAGGAATCAGATTTAAAGGGTTCCATAATTGTTCAAAACTTGTTAAAGAAGAGGGAGAGGGATATGCAATTTTGTCATATCTGAAGTATTTCTTCAAACATTTTAGGGAAGGTCTTTGAGCTGAAGAAGAGAAAATACTGACTGATCTCCACTCACAATAATGAAGTCCCTAATTCGTTCATCCTGGGTAGTGTCTCCTACCTAAGGTGTCTGTTTCATGAGGAAATCTTTTCTCCTTTATTTTTTTTTTACTCTTGAATTCCTTCATAAGTTTTATTTTCATTCTGAAATGTAAAAATAAAACCTATTTCTGAAAATTCAAATTTCTTATGAAACTAAAATGCTGCTTTCTAGTCTTTCCTAGTAGGCTTCTGCTCATGTTCCTTTATGGTGTTTTTTACTAGCCACTGTTGAGCAAAGGCCTAGAGAATATGATTCCACATTTAACTGAGTGTGAAAGTTCTTGCATCTCTTACTCTGTTTAAGAGACCTTCAGCCAATTGTCAAATACAAAATAGACTTTTTTTTCTCTAGTCTAGTAATATAGTAATTGCTACTAAAATAATTGAGAGTTTGTATATTATATATTAATGTCAAGGACAGATCATACAACTTTCTATTTTGCAAGACTAAGACTATGCTGTGATAAACTGTTCAGAACAGCCCCGACAGCGCTGTATTTTCAGAAACAAATCTCCTGTAATGCTACCATAGCAATGGTAAAAAAGCCACCATGGTTTCACAGGAGTACAGGGAGGCTTACAGCTTTAATTGCGAGGGGTGTGAACATCACAGACACAAAAAATATTTCACCTGCCTGTCTTGAGGATATGGTTTGTCAAATGTTAGGACTGGGATTAGACAATTTCTGTGATATGACCCAACCAACACACTGCTTGGTGGTACGTGGCCCGTTTCACCCTCATCGGTGCGATGTGTTGTAAGGGACTCAATCACCCCTTGCCTTTTGGAGAAATATTTTCCCAGTCACTGGCACTGCAGGTGATGTCAAACTAGAAAGTAGAAGGCTGAATCCAGTGCTGTGCTCCTGGGCTGCCTGGAATTTCAGGCAATTCTCTGGAAATAGTTCAGATATTTGTTTGTCTGCTTGTGCATTTCTCCTTATCTCCTGAAGTTACAGAATGCTAATGAGTTGTCTTTCTATTTATAGAAAATAAAACATATGGGAAGAGGATTATGTCTGTCACACACTGCCAAGCTGATTTCGTAGAGTGACAGCTCTACAGGGAAAGTTTCACTTCCAGTACTCCTGGGAAGTCAAATTGAGACTACAAGCCAGAAATCCTGGGTTCCCGTCCCTGCATCTGCAAGGCACTTAACCCCCAGTTCTTCCCCTTCATCTCCAGCTTAATTGGTTTAACTACACTTCCCTGTCCCACTCTGGGTGCTGCTGGGTTAATTAATGTGTAGAAAGTCATTAAGATTCTTGGATGCAACTTTTGTTTCTTGCAGCTTTTTTCAAAGTAGCTTTAAGAAGGCACCTTCACACTAAAGTAAGGCCTTGGAGTTTTGTAAGTGGAAGGTTACCTCTGCTATAATATCTTTTGCTGAGATGGGGCTGCAGTGTGTAGCATCAGTCATTAATAGGTTGATTTGGAGCAACCATTCAATCCCTATAGAACTTCAACATGATTTTCATCAGTTCCATGTCACCCACGCACCATTTTGATACAAAGCTGGAGCTGGAGAAAAGGGCCTGTCAGGCACAGTGTGCACAGTCTTGTAGAGACTGAGATGGCCCTCAAGAATATAATTAGAAAATGGAGGGGTAAGAGTGGTGTTCATGTCCTAGGTCTCCCATCGATACTTGACAGATAAGTGAATGCAAGGTGTGAAGATCATGAATAGGCAACTTGGACTGGAATGTCACTATCAGCCCAAGCACAGACAAATCATGTGCACAAGTGATGTAGAGTGTTGGTTTCCACGGCAAAGTACCTAACCCGAGAGCTTTATGAGCAGACAAACAGAAGTTGAAGGTAGAGTTGCCCAGATCTCCCTTGTGTGCACCGCCCCAAAGTGCCTGGTAAGCAGCATTTTCCCTTCATCAGCTCGAGATGCTCAAAGCCTGTTCCTCAGTACGAGACTCTTGTCACTGGGGCATTGTTGTGTTATGCTGTCGGTGGAATCTCACCCCAAGTTTCTACAGAGTGCTTAGACAGACCCCAACTCTTGATACTGGCCACTCTCTTGACTTCTTTCACAGAGTCACCAAGTTGGGGCTTGAGCACAAACTCAGTCTCACCCTATGCAGGCAGACTGGTGAGCCCTGGAGGATACCCAGAGACATTAAAGAGGGTGAAGATCCCCTTCACCTCCCTGCAGAATCCATGCTATCATCCACAGCTGAAATGCTGATCATTAGCTGGTAAACTGGGAATGATGCTGTTGATCCCTGGAAGATCCAAGCTTAAGGGTTTCAATGTTTGTGTCATGTTCCTTCCCATCATCTCCTACTCCTCTCCCCTCCCTCTGCCACCTTCAAGTTGCCAACAAATAGGGAAAGAAGCTGCAGCTGAACTTGCATGGATAAGCTCTGTGGGGCATGTGGAAAGTATGTGTATATAAGGTGACTCTCTTGTGTCTTGAGTTTGAAATTTGCGCTGTTAACGGATTTGAGCTTGGTGTATAATGAAATAAGTAGCATTTTTCAGAAAGAAATTTGCTCCAAGAAGAGCTTTCCTATTGAAGAGCTTTCCTATCATACGTAATTGCCACTTCATTTGAACTTTCACTTTTGCCTGTGTCGGGCAGCCAAGTCCCAGTCTCTTGAGCAAAACTGGAAGAAACATATTTTGCCCAGGGGATCCCTGCAGACTCCAGCACAGTTCTGGCTCCAATTTACAAGGAGTAGCAACGATTACTTCTCCTTTGCTCTCCGCAGAGAGAGGATTTTGTCCAATGGATCTGCCATGAACCCACCTGCCTTTTCTCGTGGCTTATTTATTTCCAAAGCACGCAGTGGTGCCTGTGCCTGGTGCTGAGTGCTCCTTCCCACTGTCTGGAGAGACTTCTTTGCCATACAGACAGCCTGCTCTCGAGTCCCCCTCCTTCCTCTGCCCAATCATTAACATAAATCATAACCTAGCAGATGAAAAGAAATTTCCAGGCTTTGTGATCTCCTGCCAGAGTTCTCCCAGTTTTTCTCAGTTTGGGAAAACAAATGTGCATTGCAGCATGCCCCGAGGCTTTGACAAAATAGGGCTGTTACAGACCAAGAAGATGAATTCTGAGCACGAGGTCCCACCGTGACCCTCAGGTGGAGCTGTGGGGCCTCCACGCAGAGCTGTGGGGCAGGACAACCCCTGCCCACCTGGGACACTGCTGGTCTGTCACAGATATGGGAGGGGATGGATGGAGTGGGAGTGGAGTCACAGCTCTCTGTGGGCCCCCAGGGCTGTCCACAGCACCACAGATGAGGACTGGTGCCTGCAGGGAAGACAGAGCTTGTCCCCATCCCTTGGCACGTCCATGGCACAGGGGGAGGAAAAGTGCACCAAGAGTTGTCCCTGCTGTCACCCTGTGGCAGAGCTGAGACAATCACTTTACAAGCTGAATGGGGCCTTTAGGCTCTTTTTTTTCTCAAGCAAGGGTTGTTTTCCAGATTTTTGTAATCCTGCTGCGTGGTCCGTAGGGACACAGGCTGGGCTGTTGCTGTTTTGAGCTGTGACCTAAACAAGACGCGATTCCAAGTGCAGTAATTTCTTGGAGAGGAGGGTGGCTTTCTAAGAGGGCTTCAAACAAAGAACATATTTCCAATAACCCCCTGAGAAGTGAAATCACTTCTGAAATGCTGTCAGAAGTCAATAAAAAGTTCATCTACCCTGATAAAAATGAGCAGCTTAAACCAGACTTGCAACATGAAGCAGAAAAGCTTCACTTTTCCTCATCACACCCTCTGCCTTGCTTGTGCTGGAAATTCAGCCGGAATTTGTTTGCCACAACCTTTGCCATTGAGGGACAGGACATAAACTCACTGTTTGTGAGTTTATACTCTGGAAAATTTGGCTTTGGTGCAATCAAATGATCACATCTCAAAGTCACTAAAGGCAGATAACAGCTGATTAACTGTCTTCAGCCCTTCAGCACAGCACACTTTTAATACATTGATCCAAGTCCATATGGTCTTATTTTATTGTTCCTAGCTGCCTACTATATTGAATTTTGAGGTGGATTTTTGAAATGGATATGGCCTCCAAATTCATTCCCCTCAGACCCTCAACTTTGCTGTTTGAAATGTTATCTTTATTTGAATTTTTTATGGGGGAAAATACATGTCATGTGACACAATTTTTTATTTATTTTTTTTGTTTGCCAGACAACCCCATTTCCAGGACAGGAACCATAGACAGGGGTGCCTCTGTGGGGTTTTGTGTTAGTTGTCCCCTTTTTTCCCCTCCCAGTATATGATTGAATAGGCCCTTACTTTAACAAAATGATGTCAGATTTTGTTCATCTAATGCATGCCTCCCTGTGCTTTTTTGTGCATGGCATAATCCACCAGCAACAGAGTTTCTTCTATCCCTTACCTACATGGAAACCTCAATATTTCAGGTAACGAGGATACTCGCAGAAGACCTGCTGAGGTCATTTTAGCTGACATTACTTCATAAAATACAATTTAAAAGCTAAAGGAAGATTTACATGGTGCATTTTTCTCTCACTTATGATCTTTGTTGTCTTATGTCCCTTTCAACCCAGATCTGGGAGTGTTACAGAAGCCTCCATGGGGAAGAGTCATGCAGGTAAGCAAGAGTATTATACACAGGGTCAGGTTTCTGGTACAGTTATTGTCATTATAATTTGATCTGCCATAATAGGGTTTATAGTCAGATTGGCATCTCTGAAGTCATCTGTAATATGAATAATAATCATGAAAACACAGACAAAAAATAGTATCCCAGCATGTTTGCTAAAAAGTGTTCTTTCAGACCCTCCCAATGAATTTTTAGGAATTTCTTGAAAAAAATAAACACCAAAGGCATTGAGAACATGGTGAAAAAAATTCATTTAAGGATTCAGATGAATATTTGTAGGAAGCACGTTGTAGTTTCTTTCAGCTTCACAAACAGGATTACATGAGTAATCTTCGAGTAATATAAGGATAAATCATTTTTGGAAAAAGCCCCCAGTGCTTTAGGTACCAGCAGGCTTTCACTTGCTAGCAGGCATGCATGGGTTTCTGGCCCACCTCTCTTGCAGCACAAGGAAACACAAGGAAAATCCCACTCTTTCTTTAGGCCCAAATTTGCTATAATCCTGATGAATATGCATTTTTACATGTAATTCCAGAATGTGCTGAGATGCAGGTTCAGATTCCTACCTTTCTAAGCTGAAACATTGACCCTAAAATGTTATATGTATGTATGTGATTTTTTCACTCTTTGAATCTCCCCTTTCCAAGATGCCTCCAGGACTGGGCTGAAACTCAAACCTCAGTTCCTTAGGTTTGGCCATGCAATTGTGGACATCCAAGGGATGGATGTGATGGCTGGTGAGTCCTTCAGATTCTCTTACATTCTTGTGGAGTTTGGGGTTTCCAGCATCTCTCATCGTAGCCTGCTACAGTTCCTCCTGTGATTCCTGCTGAAGGCAGTGGGAGGAAAGCTCCTGCAAATAATTTTGAGGATTTTGGTTGTGTGAATAGAAATGGATGTGTCCAAACAGTTCACATCCTGTAAGTGCCAGTGAGGTGGTAATTTCTAGGATTGCTATGGCCGCTTGTCTGTGATTCCCACCACTGCTCCTTTCCAGTCACAGCAGTTTTACTTCAAAATAACCATTTTGGCTGTTACGTGATCTATGATGTGAATAAAAAAACGGAAAACATAACTCAGATTCAGGTAGGTAAAGTTTCATAGAACTATCACAGTGAACACAGCAATGATAATAAATTCCCTTCTTAAGTGCACAGTTAATTTATTGGACAACTGGAAAGACATGGGGTCTTGAAACTGCAAAAATCAAGGCTGTGTTAAGATGTAACCAAATATATTTATATATCTGTATCTCAATCCTGAGTATTGTGACGTAACTTGATCGATGATGTGATTTTAAAATTATTTTCAAATTGATTTTTTAACCTGTTCTTTCAGAAGCTGTGAGATTAATTGAAATTACGTTCTTTGAAAATCAGAATGCATTGCTGAGTGCTCCATTTTTATGTATGTACATCTAAGACTTTGGTTCAATAAGACATTCGGTTTGAGGCACTTACTCAGATTTGTAAAATAACATTTAAAAGAAAAGTGAAGTAAAACTTAGTCCAGTTCTAGAATAGCTTTTAGCATGTGCACCTGCTCTCTACACAAAATAAAATCTAAATTTTAATTAGTGATTTGGCATGGTCTGCTCTTCTTAACTAGCAGTGCCTTTTATTTCTTCATCTGACAGCCTGCTCACCCCCAGGGTATGGTGGAAAATGACTCATTTTCATATAAGGTAGAGGAGTTCAGTGAATATATGACCTGCAGTTTTTCCTACAATTTTTTTTATAATATAATGTACTTTGATGCATTTCAAAGATAATCTGTCTGATGCTTTGCATATTCCTACATAATTACAGTATATCTCAAGATGATTTAGTACACTCAGATAATTCTGAAACAGTCTTTCTGTGGAGGGCATGCATACCACAAGCAGCTGTATAATTAGCCAAAGAGTTCATAGGGGAAATTACACGTGTATGTGGAAGTGGGGAGGGTTGGCACAGGAAGAGTTACAAATCAAGAGATATATGGCCTCAACTAATGTTCACGGATGAGGACTTTCTGAGAGTTTCAGAGCATTTTGGCTAAACTCCAAAATATTATTTAAACATGGTCCCGCTTCCAGCCTCTCAAAGTAATGGGTGATGACCAGCAGAACACTGATAAAGTATTCTGAAGAAATTTTCATGATTAATTATTTCCTCCTCCAGTTTTATATCGTAATATTCTAGTAAAACACAGATCTATTTTGAGGACTAAGAAGTCTGTAATAACATTTTGGCTCTTTATTTGACCATATGTGTTAAAGTTCCAGTGATTCCCTCTACATAAAATTAGCCTGGAGTGAAGTGATCAGTGCTTGAGAGCATTTCAAAGCTGTAGTAACAGATCCAGATTTTTAAGGCCAGATGAGAACAGTGAGATCATTTGGGTTGACCTTCTCTATAACACATACCGCAGACTCATTGGAAATAAATATGCACCTCTTCACCCTTTCAATAAATGCTGCAGCACATCAGCCCAAAGCAGGTGGACGGTTCCCAAGTGCATGACGGGCTGCCTCTGAGCCACCAAACAATCCCAGGGTCTCCGTGCCAAGCCATGCAGGTGTTTCCATTCACAAACATTTGAAGAAAACACCCAGATATTAAGTAATTTTGGGGGTAGGAAAGCTTTTCGGGAATTTAGGATTCCCTTGGCTGAGATAATGGTGGTATTTACTTCTGATTTATTTTTATTTTAGCTAGTATGGTGGTGAAGACTGGATTAGCATGACCTATTTATTTTTGGAATGTTTTATTCTCTCTAGGAATTCACTTATTTCCACCTCTCCAATCATGTGTTAGCCTGGCAAAAGAGTCATCTGTAAAATTTGCTGCACATCTGCAAATATCAAATGTCCACGAACAGGCAAAAGACTCACTCCGCTTGCTTTTTTTTTTTGTCAGATGGTTTCATTTAGAACCCAAAGGGTCAGGAGTCACAGCATGACCTCATCAAATTAGACTCAACTGAGAGAGGTGTTTAGCACAACAAAAAGGAAGTAATCTGAAGGACATTAAATGCAAATGAGACTGCCATGTGCAAACTTCAAAAACACCTGATCCAAATGAACAGTGTTGACGGGGGTCGAAGGGGTGAGAAAGAAGGTTTCATATTTTGGTTAGTTTTTTTCAAGGGCTATCAGCAATATTACATCCTGTAGAGCTGGCTGAAAATCTCGTAGGTATTTGAATATTTAAACCTAAAAATACCCACTGTTATTTTTGGCAGGTGAGAATATGTCAGTATTTACTGGCAGGAGTTTGGTTGACTTGTAGATCAAACCTGGTAGCAACCCTTTCTTTGGTAGTAACCCTTTCTCTTCTAGTGGAATTGTTACAAAGCAAGCATTTTTAGAGTGGCTTCATTATTGCTTGAGTCTCATTTTTGGGAGGCAATAAAAATTAATCTTGAACACCTCATCGAAGAACTACAAGGAAGCTTTGGTTGCTGATAGTTCTTTTACACAGAGAAGAAAAGGCTTGTTAGAAGGTCTGCACATTTTCCCTTCGGGACATTAATCCGTGCCCCCATTGGCTGGGACGTCTTTCAGCCATGAAGGCAATGGGGCAGTGAAGGTCTTGTTATAATGGAACCAGGCTATTTCCAGATAATGTGAGTCAGATTAACTTCAGGGACAGATCTGTTCTCCAGATGTTGGATATAGTCAAGTGGAGCAGGGAGACAGAGATGGCAGCTAAGTGTAAGGGGAACCTCAGAATAAATACAAAGTCAAAAGCGCTGTGTTTGCAATGAGCAGTGTGGAGATTTTAAACTCTGAGCCAGGGAAAAAACAAAAAATATTTGTTGCTGACAGACACAGGGATGTCTAAGTGCATTGAGAAATGAGCCAAAATGAGATCAAAATGGGATCAAAATAGGACTGAAAGCAGTACTTTGTTAGAGCTCAGGATCTGAATACATCCATAGAACTGCAAAAACTTGGAAGTGCTTGAAAAGGTTGGTGAACAGAAAACAAGACCGACCTTAATTGCTCCTAGAAATCTGGGACAAAATAATACAATGAACACAGGTAGTAAAGTGTGATTCAAAGAACCTTGGGTGTGTTAAGAGCTGAATATCTAATCCAGAGTTTATAGAAGTCACTGGAAGCTCTATCAAGTGCTAAGGCAGAGGGAGTGGGTTTGTTTATTCATGTTTGACTCTGTTCACCTTGTTTGGTCTGCATCCTGACAGCCATGGACCAAAATTAGCTGCCTAATCAAGGAACCCAAGCTCTAGGCAGATCATACATCACAAGACAATAGGAGTTTACATGGACAGTCTTTGAGATAGAAAAATATGGGCTGATGGGTGAGATGTTTGTGAGAAGTTGCCAGGCAGGCTGAGACATGACAGTCCATGTAGAGAGGAGAAGATTATTTTATTCAGTGACAGGTGGGCAGATTGCATTATACAGGTCCATGCTTTTAGGAGTCTCTTCCCATCCCTGGTGCTCTCCTTTGTAGCCAGGCTGATCACAAAGGCAGACTTGACGTCCATTGGGAAACATGCAGAACAAACCCTTCAAGAAGGGAGGAACAACGTGTGTTCCTCTCATGGCCTGTGGAAGGTGCTGCTTTTATTTCCTTCAGCCTGGAGCAGTTGTTTCAAGAGGCAACTGAGCCTTCAGAGAGGGTGCAGCTCATGGGAACAAGACCAGCCCCATGATCAGGTGTCATTTTCTTAACCCGGCCAGTGGGTCTTATCGCAGAATCAGGCCAGCTGGCAGCAAGCTGAAGGCGATTGCTGGCGGTACAAGCAGTCAGGGGAGGTAGCAGGAGATCTGTACAGTCAAGCGTATACATTCAGGGTGTGGGGGCTCACATCTGGCTGCAAGATGCTTTGAACAGTCTGTTGGACAAAGGCGCTTGGTCAAAAAAGGTCAGGGCAGGTTCAATTGTACTGCCAAGGGTGAAAACTATAGTGAAAGTCAATAAAAGGCTCTCATGGCTTCTAGTTTACCCAAATAAGGGGAGAGAAGAATTGTTAACATAGGGTTTTCACTTACCTTTTCAAGGTCATAGGAAGGTTAGCTCAGCTTCAAATTGCTGCATAAGCTTGAAAGGAAGAATGACAAAGTGTGGATTAGGAAAATACATGGTCTTATTTTTAAAAGGTTGTTCAACTGAAATTGCAGAGGATGGTGGTCACCGGGAGGGTGAAGTGCAGGCAGGGCGTGAGGAAGGCTCAAAACTTTGTACCTTGGGCCTTTTTCTACATGTTTTGAAAAAGGGTGTAATGAAAAAATGATTTTGATGTTACAGCTGGGTGAACTTCACTTACAGGAAAGATGAATGCTTTTAACAGTGTTGCGATTATCTATGGGAAAAAATGACCAGGAAAACTGGGGGGTCTCTAGTTGGCTGGAAGCTCTGATTTACAGAAGTAATTCCACACAATATATTGGATGTTGATTAAATCCTATCATTGGAGATAATCTGGTAGAGTTTCCTGATGTAGGAAGCTTTTTTTTGAGCTCTCTTTTTTGTACAAAGAAAAGCATCATGGACAGTCATCTGGGTTTTGCAAACTATGCTAGGGCACTTTAGAGGCAGAGTGCAGAGCTGACTGAGGCAGTCTGCAAATGAATTTTCCCTGCTAAAGAAACTGACTTTACTGTTTACAGGTAGTGCTTCAAATGAACAACAAAAAACTCCCAATGTATATAAATTACTCTTTCTGTAACATGGTTTTTCAATAATTTCAAAGACACCTGTAGGGTTTGATGCCCAATCCCAAGATAAATTAATGGTAGCTGGATGTTCAACACCAACAAATCATCTTCAGGCAGTTCAGCCATCAAGAAGCTAATGTCAATTTACAGTAAAAATATCCTCCTTCATACAGAAATAGAAATTGTTGTGTGTGGGGGGACAGGGGGGTATCAGAAAAAGATTGTGCAGTCTGTTTATAAATCAAGGATTGTGAGTACCTCAAATGTTCTTCAAATATTACAGCATGGAAAATATCAGGGAATCTCTGTTGGTTTTGTCTCTTCCACCTCTGGTTATGCCAGTTGTTGATACTGTGTTCCCACTGATTGTATCATTGTTAAAAATAATAATACAAACAGAGATTTCAAAGAAACTCATGAACAAATACTTTATGGTATTTACAAGGTGCATTTTTTATGAGTTGATTTTTATTGTCTTTAAGCAATGTTTCATCTGTATCTAGTAAAATCCTAGATGAGAAACAGTTTACTAGATACGAAGTATTAAATACAAATATTGGGCAGTCATAATAGAAAAGACTGAAAAAGGTTTTAAAAGAAACCAAAGAAGATTTCATATAAACAGCTAGAATAAATACATGAAAATTTGGGTTCTCTTAATAAAATGTAGTTCATATGTGTATAGTTAAGAAAATGTCCACATTCACATGCATGTATGTGTGAGAATATATGTCTATATTTGTACACTCACATAGTTCAGCTATACATATTTTATATATTTATAACATCTGTTTATTATACTCATATATGGTTTTCAACACTGTTGCACTGTTTCAGACTGTTCAAAACCAAAGCTGCTTAATGCAAAATTCTAATATTCCAGCTGGAGGTAAATGTCATCCTTCTAAAATAATGAGCTATAAATATAGCTTTTGTTTTTACTGTTTACTCCAGATAAATTATATTTTTAACTAGTGTGGTATCCCGAGGACATGGAAGCTGTCCATGCATATATACAAGATTTGACCATTATTTAGTGGAAATAATACCAAATTACACCAGTGCTAGAAAGGTGCTGAGCAGCCTGGAGCATGATACAATGCTTGAACTTAAAAGTCCTGTTCATTTGCAGGGATGTTACCGACTCCTGCTGTGTTCTGTATATAGGGGATTGGGGAAAAGTATATGTTCATCTGGGACTAGAATGAGCTGCACAGGGCTCTGTATTCAGACTGAACACCAGAAACTAAACAAAGAAATGCCTAAAATGCACAACGTTGACTCGGAATAAAAGCAGAAACAGGAGTTGAATCATGTCACAATAACCTGAGGTACTTTACATAGGTCCTCCTACATTCTTCCAGGGAACTTCTTCATGTGACACTTTGTTTAATAATGGAAAGTACTCCTATATGTAACCTTTAGAATCTCCCTTTAAGGCTTGACTGATGTATTTTCATCATTGAAATTTATAGTAATATCAGCATCGGTAATTTATGTGTTTTAATTTAAAGCATCTGTTTTTAATTTATGTAGTTCAGAGGTTTTTCAGCAGTTGCCCATGAGTAAACATTTGATCTTGATACTATATTTTGAGTCTACATTTGATGACTATCTTTCCAATGGGTGAGTTTTTGTTAAAAGTTAAATAATTCTGTCTCAAATTAAAAAAATCAGTTTTTCATAAGAGAAATTGTTTTTAAATAATGGAAAAGACTTGTTTAGATCAACTTAGACTATGCAAACAGCACTGTTCATTTCACGTTTGATTTTGGTCACTCTCACCTATTTTTGGGGGGGTTTCTTTTATTTTTTTTTTTGTATACTCATTCATACTTTTGTGCTGGATGATGCTGAGAGATAAGGAAACATCACTGTAACAGAGCAGCTCTCCTACTACTTTTCAAAAGCCAACCAGTCTCAATTATTCCATTTCAAAAATAATGCTCTTTCTCTTTGTGACATATGGCCTTGAGAAGCATTCTTAGCTTTCCCTGTGGTTTTAGGATGAATCATGAATTTTGATGGTTTTCTTGAAGACCAAGTTGCTGAAGTCCTGTAAATGCATTTGAATTTCATTTTATTTTAAAGTGAAGGGAAGAGTTTTCTAGCTACTTGGCTTCAAAGAAGTGGCCAAGAATGCAGAGTTCAAGGGCTCAAACGCATTAAGACATTAATTATGGAATGCCAACATTTCTTTGTCCGAAAACCCATAAATGAGGCAGGACTTTCTGAACACACGGGACTGAATTCTGAATGCCATAGGACTGGAAGTACTGCAAATCTCTTGCAAAAGAAGTCACTGAGGTGGCTTCCTAACAGCAATTTCTTGGTTCCAAACCCAAGTAGTTCAGCTTGGATTACACTTCGATGCTTCCATCTGCTGTCCTGGTCCATGGGTTCTGTAGCAATGGGCTTTCACTTCAAATGGGTAGTGGCAGTAGTACTGAAAGAGCTGGGTGGAAAGGTGGTTCAAACAGTGTCTGGAGCCTCAGGTGCTCCTTCTGTAGCAGAGACAAGGAAATATGGTGTGAGGCCTCCCGTTGCCCCGAAGCTGGGGATGACTCTGTGCATGACTGTGCCTTGCTCTTTAGAAGGGGCTGGTTTCCCGTGGTTATGTGTGTGCAGGGTGCTTAACCAAGAGGCTCTTGCTCCAGAATATTCTGAAATATATGAAGTCTTTAGCAGGGAGTGAAGCATTGGATAAGGGGCAATGGTTTTAAACTGGAAGAGGGCGGGTTTAGATCAGGTATCAGGCAGAAATCCTTCACTGTGAGGAAGGTGAAGCACAGGAACAGATTGCACACAGAAGTTGTGGTTGCCCAGAGAAGTTTTAGGTGTCCCATCCCCGGAAGTGTTCATGGCCAGGGTGGATGGGGCTTTGTTCTGTGGAAGGTGTCCTTACCAATCTAGATGATTTTTAAGGTCCCTTCCAACCCAAACCAGTCCATGATTCCATGATTTCGTGATTTCGTGATTTCATGATTTTATGTGTATTCCTGCCAGTAAAGAAGGAGGCACAGAAGACCAGAATCATGAGAGAGAAGGTGGCTAGATCCATTTATCATTTAAAATGCATCATCTTTTTTTGCTCTTTAATTAATTCATTAATTACAAATTAACTTCCAGGATTTCATAATAGGAAGCTTTACAATTATCTAATCTTAACTCCAGTGTAACGTACCAAAGAACTGTGGCTTAATTCACTCTCCGTAACTGATGATGGATATAAAGAAGAGATTCAATCTGGAGTATTACTCTATCAGGACTCATTTCTCTGCAATTCATGATACCATATGGTACATTTAATCAGGAAAACAGGAGATATCCAGAACTGGAAGAATTTTATATCAAGACTGGGAGATCTCTAGCTGCTCCACTTTCATTGATATGAAGCACATTAGTCTAATCATAGCCTTGGACTGAATTTTTGGTTAACAGCCTTTTTGAAGTAAAACCCTGTGATTTCTGTTTTTAAGAATTTTGGTTTCCTGCCCAGAAGCTGACCATGCTAGGAAATCTTATTGAAGTCTTTCATTTGTTTAGCATATTTACCTGAGTGTAATAATACAGCATTTTTATCCTGTGAATACAGCTCTTAGACTTCCAGAGTTCCAAATGGGAATGTTCTGTTTCTCTGAAAGGACAATATATGTCTCTTCAGGAAATAATCCAAAATAGTTTGCCTTTGGTTATAAGAGCTGCAGAAGTGTTGAGGGGTCTCAGACCATCACCTTGCAGTAAGCCAGTTTAATCAGAGTCATGGTAGCAATTCTGCTTGAAGAAGTTTAAATTAATCTCTCTAAAGAAATAATAATAAAAAAAAAACAAGTCCAAATCTTAATTAAATGCTATATTTTAAATTCTGTGAATAATATTGTTTAAGAAACATTTAATCATTGTATTTTCTTGTTTAGGATTAGCTGTTTAAAGACAAAAGACTCTAGGCTCCAATTAACTGCTGCCAAAAATTAATTTAAGTAGCCTAATTGACAACTTGCTTTAAGCTACACAAAATCTTGGCATAAACTTATTGTCATGGGAAAAATATTCCTAATTTATTACTTTATTACAAAAGAAACTATTGACCACAGTGCACTTGCTCTACTGCAGCTGTTATGTAAAACAACAATATGTAGATGATGATGATAATGAGTCCTTGTCCTTATGTGCAAATACAAGTAGCTCTAAAATTTCACGGGTTGTTAATGAGTGTTGGGTGCCACCAGGCAGGAGAACCGCTGTGGAAGAGGCAGGAATCTTGTTTTCAGGCAGCACTGCTGGATCCTGGTGGGTTCTGTGCAACGCCTCCCCTGCTGTGCCATGCTGGCGTGGTGAGACTGGGCTCCTGACGGACTCCGCACAAAGCCCGCGAGCCCGTCCCACTCACCGTGAAAACCGAGCCCGGCCGCCTTCCACCTCTATGCAAAAGAGAAACGTAAACTGTTCCACATGTGGGAGCAGAATGTGATCGCTGTGGGCAGAAGGTAGCAAGGCTATTAAATGTAAAACCAGGGCTGAACAATCAAAATACTTGTCTGCGAGTGTGCGAGATACTCGGATATCTGTGAACAGGGAGAGAAAATTAAAAGCTGTAAGTACATACTGTAAAGCTCTTTAGTTTCTTGTTTATGGTCGCAACGGGCCAACTTTCAAAGCCACTTCTTGAAACGTTGCCCGCGGTTTTCCACCTGCAACTAGTTAGACACAGAAGTCCTGTATTTTCGGCGCTGGCACAGCTAATTTGCATCCCTGAATACCCAGATGAGTTACAGAGGCATCGGTGCCTGCATGGGGCACGGCTCGCTGGCCAGACCCTCAGTGTGTGCCATGCTGGAGAGGCAGCCCTTTTCCTGCACACACAGCAGTGCAGTGCTGTGCCTTCTGCTTATTTGGCTTTTCCACTTGCTGTTTCTTGCCATCCATCCATCTCGAGCTGCTGCAGCATAAGCCCATTGACTTGATGCATTGTTAGCCACTGTATTGGGCATTTTTCCTCTTAGGACTGCAAAAAACGATGGCATCAGAAAGGTTGCTTACTGGTGTGCAGCTCCTCCAAGGAGTCTCTTTGAAGGCTAGAAAGGTTGCTTGGAAAATATGGTATCTTGGCTCAATTTTCATTGTCTAGGCACATTTCATTTCAGAAAATCACAAGCTACCAACACAACCATGTCATTGCAATTTTTCAAGCATTTTCTTTTTATGCCTGTGTGTTTTATATCTGGGTGAAGTCACATCCCCCTCCAGGCTATTGGAACAAAGCTCAGCTGAGAGCTGAACGTATGGAACAAGAGGAAATTACAAAGGAAAAGTTAATGTCTCAAACCATTAGTGTGGGCACTTCTCCCACAGCCTTGGTGATCCCTGGAGCAGCAACCTGAGTTCACTCTCACTGGCTCAGATAGATGCACCTTGTCCAGTATGGCTGAGAATCTTTGCAAAAACTCTCCCAACCAACAGCACAGCATTCATAAAGCCTCAGAGATGCTTTTGCAGAGCTCCCAGGGCACTGTGACCCTTCACACCCCTCCTCCACTGAACAAACTGTTTAAAGACTGAGATTTGCTGCAGAGATAACAAGCACTAAAGAATTTACAGCAGGTGTTATTTGAAGAGACTTCGAACAATGCAGAATTACCTGTGCCCGTTTAGTCCATTAATCTTCTCTTGTAAAAATAGCAATAAACTGTGATTTAGAAGCGGGGAGGAGCTAAGTTGGAAGCCCTGAGGTTAACAGAGAGGAAGATCAGTGCTTCTGGTTAAATTTCTGTCTGTGCAGCAAATGACTGAATGGATGAAAAATGTAACTGCAGGTACAGTTTAGAAAATACCAAATTACAACTGTTGTGGCTGATATAATTTAGCAGATACGGGATGGGGCTCCTACCAGGTCACACTAGGTGTTGTATAAATCCACAAGTAACTGCATCCAGTGCACAGAAAGGATTTACAAACTGCAAAGACCCCCATAACAGAGACAGGGGCTTGCACTGAATGCCCGGGGAAGGCACCGCAGTAAAGAGGTTGTCCTAAAACAGAGCATCTGCCTGAAATCTGAAGGTGAGTGACAGTGGTTAATCACAAAAATTACCACCTGCTTGGCTGTTATCTAAGCTGGGGCTGCCGATGTGTCCACAGCATGTACCCTCAGCCTCAGAACAAAGTCTTATTATGATGGATGGGCTCTCGGTTTTAAACTGAAAAACACAGAGACCTGACCACTGATCACTGGAGCCAGGGGGAATTCTTTTCCACGGGAACAAGCCCTGTGGCATCAGGAACCCATCAGAAAAGGTGATTTACGTGAATGCAGCCTTAGAATAGTTTCTTCCCGAACGAAAACAAATGAGCTGGCAAAGTATTAATTTAAAATACTTGACTTGTTAATGAGCGGTATGTATTATAAATGTTGCTTCTGTGAGGACTCTCTGGCTTTGCTTTGCAGGTGGCTGTGTGCCTGCCCTGCTCTGGTATGTGGGTACCTCCCCCAGAGGCTCCTGAATCTGTCCTACACCGAGGAGAGCGATGCCTTGCTGCCTCCTGGCTGGGAGCTTGTCTGGAAGCAAAGATGTTTGTGACTCTGTTATGGCTGCTGAAATTTTAGTAGGTTTTTAACCTCTCTTCAACAAGTTAACGTTAATTAAAAATAGCCTTGTTTTTTCTTCCTCATTAAAAAAAAATATTTCTGAAATAATTTTTGAAAGCATTTTTGTCTTATTTTTCATATTAACAAGGGCTTTCTCAGTATCACTCTAGAACAATCTAGATTGAAACAACTGTTTCATCAATCATTTAAAAACTTGCAGAAATAGTTATATTAAAATATATTAAAATAATTACGACAACACTTTTCCTTTCCTTTTTAAAAAGCAATATATTTCTGGGTTTGATCATGTTTATGTAGAAAATTGCAACTCTTTTTTTGAATGAGGCGGTCGTGTCAACAGCAAATGATGAAAAGACATAAAAATCTGAGGAAAGAAGGCACCAGCATTATTTCTGACGTTTGGTAAGATAATAAATACAATTCTAGAGTGAAGTGACTGGCTAAATACCGATGTTGTCAGAAATATTTCCTTTACAAATGACACTCTTTTCTTCCTCCCTCCGAGCGGAGTACCCTTTATTTCTGGACAGCGGGCCACGCAATGGAAAGCAAGCCAGACCTGAGCATCCAGGCAGAAAAGCAGGCTTGTCCCAGAGCCAGGAGGCAGCCGGGATCCCGCTCCACACAAAGCCACTGCATCCCAGCGCCTAATGAACCCCGAGTGGTCGCCTTTCACATCTCCAGGGCTGCAGCCGGCTGGATGCCGAACACGCTGCTTCCAGCTCCAGCCTTTAAGTGACTCCTTGTCCCAACAGCGCCACGGGGAAAGGCACAAAGCCCACTGCTTCTGCCTGGCGCTTTTGGGTGCAAACTGGCCAAATACGTGAAGGTCAGCAGGACCACGATGCTCTTTGCTGGCTGATTAAATACCAGTCAAGGGTAGGGGGATGGCAGGGGCAGTAAAATTTAACAAATAGTAATTTTGGAACATGCAGGGGAAAGTGATTTTTTTTTTTTTTTAATTATCACTCAAACCTGTGGTCAGGATAAAGTTTGCAACAAGGCAACCAGGAATTCTCAAAATGGAGAGGCCTCTCTCTGAAGAGCACAGGTTATTTTGCAACTTTGCCGCTGACTTACCCGAAAAGAATTCCTCTCCCCTGGTTCCTGGTAAGGAACTTGCCCCTTCAAATTCCCCACACAGTGCGGTGAGCCAGGGGCGTGGACAAAGGGGGTCTCCCCAGTTTCCTACACTTAAGCTTTCATCTGTGAAAAATCCCTGTTATTGAAGGCAAACTGCAGCATAAGTGAGCTAAATCTCAAGCCTCTGTTGGAGATAGCAATGCCATGCATGGTGCACTGCAATGCCTGCCATCCCAGGGATTTTTATGAGATCATATTTCACAAGGAAATAAATTTCCTCCTCGGGTCTGATGCAATCAGTTTACCGAGTGGTAAATAGCTATGGATACCTCGTGTGCTGTTTTGCAAAGCGTTTGTGGATATTCAAGGATGAGAGTTGCCCAAGATAAGATCTTAATCACTGAAATCTGGAGAGAGGTTGAGAAAACGGCCCCATAGGGATGTAGCAGGTTCCCTGGAGGAAGCCCAGGCACCCCCTGCAGCCACTCTGCACCATCATAACCCACAGGAAGCTATTTATCAAATAGCCTGTCCCAGCACAGCCCCGATTTGATGACAGTCATCTCTCTGCCTGCAATTCCCAAGGCACTGACTTGAATTGGTTCATCCCTAAATTGGATGGAATTTGGCATAAGATTGTTCAGTGCAAGCACATCCATTTCACTTCTCTTCCAAGAAAAAAGGGAAGATAATATCTCAACAAATATACATTCTCCTCCCTCTACCTACACAAATTTTTATGGGAAACAACAGATGGGTTCTGCCTTGCACAGTTTAAAAAAAAATAATAAAAAAAATCAGTGATCTGAGTTTTAAGGGAGCTGTTTTTGGAAAGGCTTTTGGGTTGCATGCTGTAGGGATGGCTGAGGCATCCACAGCCACTCTCTGATCCATGGAAGTGGCACTGTGTGCTCTGTGGAGGAGTTAACTCCTCTTAGACAGCAGCCATAACAGCTGCTGTTGTATCACCATAAAAATCTGAACATTGTCCACGATCTGCAAGCAACGCAACAAGTTGGGTCTTTGTGCCACGTTCAATCCTGAAGCCAAACGAAAGTTCAAAGAGATGTGAAGTCATGCTTGTTTTCATCAAAGCTTTTCCCTAAAAACTACTAATTTTCACCAGGAAGAAGTCAGAGACAGCTGGATTGCCAACAAGATTGCAAGCTTCTGGAAGCTCCTTCATGACTAAATCCTGTGGATCTCTGCTCTAAGAGAAGCAGGAAACTCAAAACTTCAGACAGAAATTTGAATCTCGTTCTTGCTAATTTTGGATAGATGACTCCCAAAATAAGATGGGAGACATAGAAATTCTAAGATGTGGACCAGAAACTGGGAAAATTCCACTGAAACGGTAGACACCAGCTCCTGATGTATTGCAACAGCCCATGGAGAACTCTCCTTCCACCCTTGACACCAGAGAACAGCTCTCAGCATGGTGTGATCTTCCCTTGGGAGTGGACAGTTTCCATACACTTGGATTTAGAAGAGACATTTCAGTGCCAGTTGCTGGAAGCAAAACAAGAGGTGTCAAAAGTGTAACCATCATCACTATACCCCATCTAGGTTCATCACACAGGCCAAGATTTTGCCTCTTCTGCTTTCTACCTCTCTGATAACCACTCTCTCATCACTTCTCAGTGTTTTTGCAGTGAAGAGATTGATGTCAAAATCACCTCCATGGGATTTATGCTTTTGTTTTAAAACAGGCACTTGTTATTTAGTAATTCCTTAATGTGAGATTGCAAAATACCTAAACCAAGGTGTGATCTGGCAAGATAAGGAGCACGTGAATTGCTATTGAGATCAGTGGTAATTGCGTGTTAATGCAAGCATTACGAACCTAAAATGTGTGGATCAGAGAGCAACTCAGGATTGGGTTCAAAAGGTGATGAAATGGGAAGTTATGTCAAGCCTTTTGATATGACATCCAAAGGATTTGCCCAAGTCAGAGCAACCTGCTGAATTCACTTGAAAGTGAATCTCCTTGGAAGCTTTCCTTCATCCTGGAGAAAGCACAAGGGGTCAGAATAGGAGTTCTTCACAGACAGTGTGATACTCAGCTCAAGCAATCCTTTAAGTGCGCGGGAGAGAAAAAGAGGGCAGTGGGCTAAGGGTTAGGAAATACTCTTCTTCCCATGTACATCCACCATCTTGCCAGACTCAAAAAAGGGCTCATATACATTCACCTGCAATGCAATTTGGAAAACAGAGGTTTTTAGAAGACTGCACAAGACAAAAACTCCTGAAATTTGTATTTTCTTTCAAAGAATTTGAGTTGTTTTAAAAATAAACATGTATTCACATAAAGATGCAGGTTCATCTTCTAGTGCTTAATTTTGTTTTCTTTTGATCTTCTTTAGTATTAAGTGTTTTCCAAACCTTCCTAGGACCTAAAATACATATTAATGAAAAATCTAAATTAAAAATCACTTGAAAAATGGATGAAGCTCATAGGATTTCTAGTAATTTTCTGGATATATATCTGAATTTGCTTTGAACTGATCCTAGGATACAGAGGTGATCTAATTGTTCCTTGAGACATTCCTCCCATGTTGATTTGATACAAGATTTGCATGTCTTTTGGAAGCTAGTATCAGCTTCTCAATAGAAATGTTGAAATTTCTATTACTTTCTCCAACCCCCAATCTGCAAAAAATCTCCTTGTAAGATTCTTAGGTAAAGAAATCTTGATCTGGACCAAGGCTTTGGTTTTGTTGGTTTGCTTTAACTTCTGATTACCTTTGTGACAACACCCAGCTGTATCTAACACACAGGGCACTGCCAGCACAGCTCTGCACTACACCAGAATTTAAAAATCATGAGAAGGTGGGTATGATGCTTTCCTGTAAGGTGTAAGGAATGTGATGATAGTATGGAGCAGCCCCAGCTGCACCTTGCCACGTTGGAGCTTCAGAGCACTTGTTTTCTGCAGCCAGTGCGAGTCACTGATCAGGCACAAACTACTCCTGTTTCTTCTGTAATGTGGAAGAGCTCAGAAACCCACCGTGTTTGCTTGTAGGAGTCTGACTAACCATATACCAAGCAGCCAACATAAAGCCAATGAGGCTTTTGCTTCAGCGGATGAACTCGGCACTTAGAGATGATTGTATAGCAATGCTCTCTGTGAATGTTGATCCCACTGAAAGGCTTTCCCTGCTAATCTCAATAGCCCTAATTTCTTTAGACATTCCAGAAGGATTTTGCATCTCAGTCTAGACACACTTCATCCCTCTGTTTTGAGAGAAAAAGCCTTTTGAAACTGCCAGAGCTCCTTTGTTTTCCTGCTCTGAAGGGCTTTGGTGCCTGTGAATAAAATAGGATAGACTAGGATGAAGATGAACTCTTCAAAGCTCACTGTTTCCCTATACATTATTCAAGGTATGGACTGTATATTGGTTTCCAGTCCCTTTTTGCTTCTCGTTTCTTAAAGTTCCCTATTGAAGTCAATAAAAGGATTCGATGAGAGTTCTAGTTCTGCCTCAGCCTCTCTGACATATGAAGTCCCCTCATCTTTTGGTTTCCTTATAAATATTCTTTTTCTTGTGCAAATTAATCATGTAATGTCTATACAGTGTTTAAAGCATTAGCTGGAGTTGAGACTAAAAAGGCATAATCACGTCTGTTTCCGTTTCCCTGTATGAACTCTCCTGTTCAAGAATCAATCTTGTAGGGTATAAATACCTTCTGCTGGGATTTCTGAGTATTTCTGACATCAAATGGAATGAGATCTGACTATATTTATGTTTAGGCTTTTTTGGTCACACAAGTGCTCACATATGGAAGACAAACAGTGCTTTTAACAGCAGAGATCAGTAAGCTATTGCCTGGCCCCGGTAAGAAGCGACAGACATCGAGGCTGTGCCGTGGGTTATTTTGCAATAAGTAAGTCAGCAGCATCTTAAATGCAAAAGCAATGCAATGTACTTTATTATTTCCTTACCTTTTCATACAGTCCTCCTGAAAAAATGTCACAAAGTGTGACTCATCACATCTGCATGAAGTTATGAAAAAAGTAAGCCTTGTTAACCTGCTGTTTGAAAACCAGAACACTTTTATCAGTTCATATAATTGCTAACCCCTTATTCACTGTTCAACACTGAAGGGTTCTTTGCCTCCTAAGATCCCACTAATTGCTGACAGATTTGATTTCTCTGTGACAGCAGGAGTCCTATTTCTGGCCTTTACTTCAAGTAATTGCTTTATTTTTCTCCCTCTGCTCTGAAAAACGGAATTCCCTTCTCCCCTGCTTGAACCTCTGTAATGACTTCTTTCTACGTTATTAAATCCTTGCCATTTAAATCACATTTAGAGATGTTTTGAATAACTGATTCCAATTACTAAGGCTCTTACTAAGGAGCAGCTGAAAACGCAAGTCATTACTTGCCCATACACAAGCAGCTACACCTTGCAGCAAAGTCTCTGGTGGACTGTATTTTATTTCTACTCAGTAAGGTGCAATTTATACTCACAGGAGGCGGGTGTTCAACAAATATACAGCTGCTGGAGTCCTCATAACCTGTCGCTTGTACAAAATGGAGATCTGATTTTATATTTATTTTATAAATAGTGCTATTCCTTAAAGAAATCATCCGGTCCTTCCTGTAGTGGCTCGGGAAGCCCACTTGCAACAACAGTGGAGATGAGCAGCTGACCGATGAATGACCCACGTAAGGTTACTATCCCAAGATCTAATAAAAAAGCATGGCAGGGTAAAAGGAAACATGACTACAGGTCGTGCATTCCTTCTGTGAAGTACGATCAACTTCTGTTGTTCCCAACGTTGTTTTTTCGTACAGGTCACGATTCCTTGAATGTACTAAAACTTCCCGGCAATAACAGTTTAGTTCAGTTATTAATCATACTTGTAATCATTAGCGCCTTTGTAGGGAAAAAAATATATGCCAGGAGATGATTATTTGACAAATTACTGCAGGGGCTCAGCATAATAGCTTTGCTGATACGATCAACATTGAGCCATTAAAGAAAAAAAAAAAAAGAAAGGAAAGAAGAAACTTCCAAACTGTTTATGAAAAACACCACCCTGTCAACAGAAGGGGACTGACATTTAAATAGCTACCATGCAGTTCTCTTCACAAGCACAGGCTCAGTTCTTTACATATACAGTTACTATCATGGCATATGTAAACAGCTAATAAATGAAGACAATCCATAATAACTGAGGATTTTGCATTTGTCTCTAATTCATGGGCTTATTAGGAGCACAAGTGCTGCAAACTGAACTCTGGCTGAATCTGTACTGGAAGCCAATGCTTGATGCACTGGGAGTCTATGTGCAGCTCCCACTTCTGCTGGTGCAAGCTGGACTGGTGCCTTGGAATCTGTACAAGAAATAAATAATCCCTTCTGTATTTGCATATTAACTTTCTGGTACTTTCTTCAGGCAAGCCCTGCTAATTAGCCCTGCTAATATACACAAAGGCAGTGGTTTTCTTTTGACCAACAGAGTAAAACTACCACCAAGTGGAATAAAAGGTATGCTGATAAAAGCACAGCCTGACCACTAAAATTGCATCAGTGGTCAGGACTTCTGTCAGCACAGCTCAGCTGTAATAAGGATCTCACCCTTCTCTAGTCCTGGCAGCACAGAAAGCACCACAAGCCATTAATTTTTAGACCTTAACTTGTGTATGGTCTGTGGAATAAAATTCACCTCTCAAAATGCAGTTATTGTTTTCATACAACGCTATTTTTCTTAATAAGTAGATACATTTGTGCCTTAAGATTTTTATTGAATTTGTTCTGGAAAGTTATTTGGTATAGGGTAAGGTGTTCCTATAATTTAGTTGGAAGAACACTGCTTCTTCAGATTGCCTAAAAGTGTGAGCAGACTAATATCTGTACATCTCCTTACAGGCATTGCTGTGTTTTCCTGCACAGATAGATAACTATTCACTAAGGTCCAACCTTACTGTCACTGAAATAAATGAACATTTTCCCATTGACTTCCTTAGGCAAAGATATGGATTCAGAACCCAACTGCCAATACTAATATTGCCTCAAAAATACCACTTCATGCATATAAAATTATGCTTAATGAGCAAACTAAAGAAGGTGGGTTCATTTGGTATTCAGAGATAAGCCTCCTAAATGTGTAAATTAAAATAAAAATAAAATTCTGATGAGTATAAGGGAGCTGTTTTCTGTTCTTTTGTGCAGATATTATTCACAACTTTTCCTCTCTATGCATAAAAATTAAAGAAGGTTGAAAATACCTGCCACTGGTTTTAAAAAACAGCACAGTATCAAGAAAATGAATAGCTGTGATGTTAATTTTGTTGCTGTGAGCACAGAACAATACCCCTGGCAAAGCACAGGTGGCCTGGAAGGCCTTGGCCAGGGGCTGATGAAGGGACTCACCTGCACATACCAAGCACAGGCTGAGAAAGAAATGCTGGCTTGGTGCTGAACACCCTGCTTTTCATGCATTTTAATTAACCCCATTATTGGTTTTAATTAGAGATGCTTAAGAGAGAATGATCACCAAGTTTCGATCCGCTCTTTCCAGTGTGACAGCGGAATCCGAAGGAGTTCGTGGCCGCTTCCCCCACCGAAATTACGAGTCAGCGTTTCCAGAGGGCTCCTCACGCCTTTGCTGCCTGTGTGGGGAATAGCAGAAGGGTGAAATTGTCCCGCCCTGGAAGTCAGCAGGCTGGAAACTGATGCTGGAGCTTGGCAGCAGCGCCGTGGTGCCGGCACGAGGGGTGCCCGAGCGCCCCACAACACCAGCGTGGAGCGCGGCCGGCTCAGCCCTGGAACCAGTTATGCAGCTGTACCTCGGGGTACCTGAAATTAGGCCCATAAGGGCAGACTCTACAAAATGTTTTAGAAAAGAGCAGCAACCTTCTCAAAAGAGCCAGGATGTCAAAATTCACTTTTGAAAATCTCCCCAGGAATCCCATCTATCTGCCTTTTTAGTCACTTTGAAGGTTGGTGATTAAATCCATACTTAACAGTGTGATTCTCCCACACATGGGGAGCAATGGGAGCTTTGTCATCACCACTAATGGGGACAGGATTGCGAGGAATGAAATATGCAAGGAGTATGCAAGGGGAACAAAAAAAAAGAGGCTTGAAAATCATCAAATGAAGAGCCAGGGGGAGTTTTAAATTTTTGTACATGCTTTAATTACTGAAAATGATATAAGCACTTCGCCATTTTTAAAATGGTTAAGTTTTAAAACGTCTGGGGTTTTTTGTTTCTTTTGGGAATGACTTACAATAACCAAGAGATATAAATCGATGCATGGTTTTGCTTTACTTTTCTTCTGCAGCTACAGCTTAAACAACCAAACAGCAGGGCAGCTTCTCCACAGCCTGGATCCACCCGGAGTGCTCTGAGAAGGCTGGTGCTCAGTCCACAGTGTGTGCCAGCACTGCCAGCCTCGCCCCGATGGAGCTGTCTTACTGCGTTCTGCATGCCCTTTTGGTTAGGGTGCCCTCCTGGTTAGGGTGCCCTCCCTAAGGAGGCTGATTCCCCTTTGCTATACTCTTGGGACATTTCCTTCCGTGGTTCAAAAAGGAGCATTGCTGAAATTTGAAGGATAGCCCAGAGTTTGCGATTATTTTGGGTGAAATTCTTACTCCAGTTTAGTGACTCAATAGGGCTTGGCTGAAAAATGTGTCAGGTCACACACCCAAATCTTCTTCCACTTTCATATCTCTCTGCACCTTCCCTCTCCCCCTTCCCCTACACATGTCATTCCCTGAGGACCATTGAAGAAGAGGGCCAAAGCCATGGGACTTATCACTGGACTCTTCAATCATTCCTTTCTTTTTAAAATCTTTTCTCCATCAACAAAACACGCTAGATGGGCAAACAAGCCCACTGCCATTGTTAACATGTGACACACGACACTGCATCTCGCAGAGCCCTGTGCTTTGTGCCATTGCACTGGAGCAAGTGGCAGAAGGAGGCCGAGGAAGGACCAGGTCACGGCTCCCTGGGCAGCTGAGTTTGTGGAGGAGGTTCCTGCAGTCACATCTGCAAGAGATGGGCCTGCCTGCTTTCCCCTTCAGTGTTTCAGCTTTCTCTTTTGCAGAAATGCAGAATTTCTGTAAATTGCAAGTAGTAGCTCTTCTGCATCTCACAGGCATACTGTGAGGATAAATGTATTAAAGATGTGCAGTAGTCAGAGTCCACATCAGGGCAAAAAATCTTAGAGAAGATAAATATGCCTGTAGACACCAAGTAGTCTCCTTCTTTGATGCTTTAGTGCTTTTATGGTCAATAAAGAAATCTTGAGTTCTACAAAGGCTGTCTGACAGTTCTAATATGAGCATCCTCACCACATCCTTGGCGATGTCTGTTTGTATCTGTGTGATGCTGATGTTGTTGGTAACATTTTCATGTATGATAAACCAAGCTACAAATCTGTTTCGTGCTTAACAGAGAATTGGTTTGAAAAAATGAAACAAAATACATCTCAGTCATTTGAGAACATGAGGAGAGGAAGACTACATGAATATTTCTGTGTTATATGAAAAGATGTGGAAGCTGTTTCTTCATAGGAAGAAGAATAAGTTTGTAAAGGAATAAATATAATTTAATAGAAACACTAGTGTAAATTTGCATTTCCCTTGGCTTTAGTTCAACCAAGTCAAGAGCTTCTTGCTATAAATTTGTTGAAAGCCACCAGTGGATGAGACTGACATACAGGGACCCTGTTGTGGTGTCTGCAGCCCCAAGGCAGCCCCTGCTGGGCGCTGCTCCCACCCCAACACACAAGGGAATGGGAGCACAGCCTCCATGTGCGAGTGGTTACACACCCTCAGCGTGGCCAAATGCATCTGTACCGGAGCACGAGGGATCGTGCTGCCGATCCCCTGCACCAGGAAGGGAGTTAAGCTGCGTGTACAACTTCACTGTTCTCCCTTCTTGCTTGTGGAGTCTTACCCACTCAATCTCAGCTGCCTCAAAGGAGGGTTTGTGTGGGTTTTTTTCTTCCCTTGAACATTTGACTAAATCACATTTGCAGATATTTCAAATGTTTCATTCACGTGACACCTGAGCTTTATTTACTTTTGAAATAAGTCATCTCATTAACAGAATTCATTATCCATTATTACTGTCATGTCATTCTCCTAATAAAAGGAATGACTGTAGAAGCATTCAGTGGCTTAGCTGGTAGCATAGTGAGCTATTATGCAGCAAACTTGCATTCACACTGTACATTGGTATGCCAAGGCTGGCAGAGACTAGGAGCATCAATGAGGTAATAGTCTTAATCTCTGAGGGGAGGATTATGTTGTGCTGCACTGCAAATACCTCCTACTGTTAGCAGGATAATACTTCAGATGGAGCTATAAATTGTTCAACAAATAAGGACAGGTGCTGGGAAGAGGGTGAAAAAAAACCCTGCAATGTTCCACCATTATCTCCAGATAAGAGGTGGAAAAACAGTTGTTCTCACTGCTAAATTATTATCACTCTTTCTCCATTTAAATTACCAGCATGGCATGGCCAGCCACTTAAAAGTGAAGTGCACTGGTAGTAGTTGGGTGTCTTTTCCCAGAAATGCTATTTGCTTCTGTGACTGAAAAAATGCTGTCTGTGGGTATGTGTGGCATGAAGTGATCATGGACAGGGTGCCCGAGACACACTGTCCCACCTCCCTGTGTGAGCTCTCTACTCCACAGGGTCCAGTGGCACATCTGACCCTGCACAGATTACACTGCCCACCACTTTTGTGCTCTGAAGAGCAGTTAGCATTCATCCCTGTCCATGGCATGACTTTTGGAACTCCTCCTGTTCATGTTTCATAGACCTGATACTCCAGTTTCACCTTACCTGTCCTGGGGGGGGCCACAAACTACCCAGTTGTAGCAGATCATAGAATCATAGAATAGTTGGGTTGGAAGGGCCCTTTAAAGGCCATCTAGTCCGCTCCCCTGCGACAAGCTGGGACATCAGGTTGCTCAGAGCCCCATCCAACTTGACCTTGAAAGTTTCCACGGATGGGGCATCCACGACTCTGGGCAACCTCTGCCAGTGTTTCACCATCCCCATTGTAAAAAACTTTCTTCCTTATATCTAACCTAAATTGACCCTTTTTTACCTTAAAACCTTTATCTCTTGTCCTATTGCCACAGGCCCTGCTACAAAGTCTGTTCCCATCTTTCTTATAGGCCTCCTTTAAGTACTGAAATTCTGCACTAAGGTCTCTCCAGAGCCTTCTCTTCTCGAGGCTGTATGGACCTCTGGGTTTTGATGGTTTTCCTCCTATCCCACAGCAGGTCTTAGAATGAGAAAGAGATCTCATTTATTAGGGGGAAAAAGGTAAAAAAAAGTATGGCAGATTTTTTACCAGATTCCCCTGCTTGTCCAGCTGTAACTCAGGGCCCTGTTCTTTGCCCAGACCACAACTCTAATGAATACAGTGAGGACCCTCTTTCTCACCATGTGAAAAAACACATTTTGATTAAAAATGCCCCCCAAAAAAAACATTTCCAGGTGCCTGAATCAACAATTTTTTAAATGGTTTTGCCCATGGAAAATTTCAGTGTTTGCAAACGCTGCCCTGTTTTGGGATTACAGCAAATGCAAATGCAGAAATATTGAGCTTGCCCATCAGTTTGAAATTCCTTTTAAAATTTTATCTAAGCTCAAACTTGTTCCTCCCTGAAAAGTGGGAAGAGAGACCTCTTTTGGGCAAACTCTTAGCAACATCTGATTTAAATGATGTTCAGATTGTGGGTCCAATTCCACTCCCAGCCATACACATGGAGACATTCAACAATTCCCCTCATACTAGTGGTCTTTCCAATCTGTTGAAGGCCAGTGGAGAATCAAGGACATAAAGTAGCTGAGGATATAACTAAACAGATTTGTCTGCCAGAAGAATGGAACAAATGAAAATCTTGATGCACTGGTTTAATTTTATAATTTTATGTTGATCCTTTTTCTATAGGACACATGCAGTCCTGCAGAGCAGACAGGAGCTACTGCTTTTCCTTGCAGAAGGGTTAGCCTGCTGCTCACTGCAAACAGATTTCATCCTTTCAATGTCCACATCTTTCTTTCCATAAATTAATAACTTTTTTGATATCTGTGTCTTTTTTTTTACCCTTCCCCACAGAAATGCCTGCTTAGAAAGTTAACCATTTCTCATTGTATTTGCAAAGACTGGGATAAAAAAACTCTGTCCCTTTTTAAGCTCTTGGCCTGGAGTTGGCTTTAATACCCACTCAGCCAGTCACAGCCACTCATGACTCAAACCCAAGTGTTTTCTTCAAGAGAGAGCTTCAGCTGGAAATGTCACTTTATGACTAAACACATCCACTCCAGCACAGGAACTCTGATTCCAGTTTCTGTAGGAACTGGGTCCTTTTCTGACACCAGAGGGGACTTTTCAGAGTCAGGACTGCACCCTATTTGCACTTACACCAGATTAACCACCGCTGAAAGTGGTGTAAAAGGTCTTTATGGTGACTGTAAATGTAAAGCCACCTTGGCAGAAATGAAAGTGAGATTTGTAAACATGACAGCAAAATGTCTTGTCTCTGGTTCCCCAGCAGCCAGAGGAGAGATGCTCAGAGAAAAGCATGGGACAGTAAAACTCTGAAAATGCATTGGCACAAAAATCCCAGTACTGAAACCTAAGCACACCCTGCTTTACCAGCATTGCAGCAAACTACCCAGTGAGTCCCAGTCCTTCGGGTGGTTTTCAGCAGCCTTTGGAAGAGTTTTTATCTTTCTGATTTAAGATACAGTGTTACTTAAAACCCCCTAACAGTAAATCAAATGTCAAAAGATGAAAAAAAAAATTTCCATCACCCTCTGCTTTTTATAAAAATATATCAATTTAATAACTTGGTTTAAAGAAAAACAGAATGATCATGTTAAAATACTGCCAAATTTATAAACTTTGACAGTCCCACATACTGAGATGAACAGGCAAATTTATTTAATAAGAAATAAAATACATTTTCTCCCTGCGTTCATTGAAATAATAAGACAGACACATCTGTCCCAAATTTCTTTTAAGGAACAGAATGGCTGCTACTAACTAGAAAATAGTGCCTTTCTGCTGGCTTACCTCAAGATAAATTTACAGCTTCACTGTAACGGTATCAGAATTCAAAATGTAATAAGTTCAAGTAGAATGAGATCAAACATTTCTGTCCATATTAACTCTTTGATGTCACAATTCAATATCTCACAATGAAAGATGGGGATGTAAAATGCAAGAAAGTTTATGCAAGTTCTTGCTGTTCTCAAAGCTGAAATATCTGCAGGGTCTGTTATGGGGGGTTTGCACATTCCCGTAGGAATGTGCGGTGAGCACTGTAGGATTCGCTGCCACAGGAGTTACAGATTTACATGCTTTCTGAGAGATGCAGGTCCTCCTGTAGGCAAGGCTTCAGAACCTCATAGTCCAGCAGCTGCTTAGAGACCTAGACCAGCATGTCAGAGACAAAAAATGTCCCAGGAAGGAATACTTCAGTCCAAGATCTTCGTGCCGTTAGAGAAATAACCCATTTCAAAAGTATTTCAGGAAAGGGATGATTCTTCTGCTATCTGACCTCAGAGGAAGGATAGACCACTCTCACCCCAAAACAGTGTAGAAAATGGAAAAAAAAAAAAAAGTTGCAGCCATACCAAAGCAAAATGGCACCTTTTCCAAGCCAAAGAATGGTCAACTTTCTCTATCACAACAGTTATTACAACGTGTCCCCCTACGTCTCCAAAACAAGGGAATTATGCAATGGACCACATCCAATGGAAAACCCTTCTTTATGGATTTCTGCTCTCCTCCCAGACCAGATATTTACTCTTGATCTCAAGTCTTTGGTCCTCTCTGTTTCCTTTGTGCTTCTCAGATGGCACCAAGGGAATACCAAGAAAAAACAGCAAGGAATTTCCTTATTTCAGAAGTTAGAACCAAATCATGCAAGACAAACAGGCATATTAGCAATTGTTTAGTTTCATGTGGCATTCCCATTATGGGGAAAGAATATATACTGGTCCTGTATTCTGGGGACCTGAGTGTTAAGAAACAACTTCGAGAAAAGTTTTAAAAACAGAAGGCAGGACAAGTGTGCCAATAACTGGCTATGATGGTGAACCTTCCTAATGAGAACCAAGAAGGGGATTACTGGGGGTAAATAAGAGTCAGCTAAAGGGGCTCCCTTTAGTGCTGCCTGATAAAGTCCCAGTTTGTGGGTTGATGTGACATGGCTGCAGCTGCCCAGCAAGGCTGGGCTCTGTGTGCCCTGGCACACGTTCAGCTTGTGCTGGCCAGAGTGTGCCTTGCTGGTCTAGCCTGAACAGTTCTGCAAACAAGGCAAGCTGTATGAGCAAAAATCACTTGATGCCAGTATAAGCTGGGTTTCCCTGAAAGCTTTTGCCAGTGTGAAGTGTTCTTAAAAACTGTAAAAATAAAATCCAAAAAATGTCATACCCTTGGCTGGCATTGGCATGTGTGCAGACGTTTTAAAGATATATTTGGCTCAGGTTTGCTTTTGCTGGATAAGGCTGCACCAATGTAATTGAAGAATGTTATGATAATAATAAATGTCATGTTTATTAACATATTTAACAACATTCATTAATGAGGAGCTGTCAAACTGGTGTTACCCTGAGCAAAGACCATAATAACACTAAGTGGTAACTCTGGGGCACTATGTGAAAACAAAACTCTTTCTTCTGATGGAGTTGTTAAGTCTGTAACTGAAAACTCAAGCAATATCTCTCCTACTTTTGTGAAGAGCAACTTTTAGACAGGGAAGGTTACTAAGCAGGGTCTAGAACATACAATGAAAGCAGGAAAGGAAAAAGAAATGAGCTTGTACTACGACAGGTCAAGGTCTCTGGATTCCCAAAGGCTGCTCCTTTGCTAACAAAAGTGTTTTGCTGTCTATGAAACAGATAGCGAGCAAACTTGTCTATGAGAAGCAGCTAAAGTGATTTAACCTGCAACAGTGAAATGAAAGCTTCCATGAGAGAGTCCCAGAGGAAAAATTAGTGGCCCTGAATAGACTTGCCTGGGACAAAGCACATGTTCTCCAAGGGACAGACAGGCCAGGCTTTGCCTGGGAATAAAAATCCTTGGAAATTAAAATTAAAAAGTAATTACCTGAATAAGGGTCACAGAATTCATTACTTTGTAGATAGGGCTTATTAGAACAAGAGACTATCAGACAGATACAAGTAAGACCTGCCATAAACCAACTAAACCACGTTTGTGTATAAAAATGTTCCATTTTATTCCGTGGGGCTGCCTGTTTTTCAGAGCATTGTTAGTGCTGGACTATAGCTCTGCTCAATGGCAAACAAGTGATGGCCTACCTTCTGCCTAACTGGCATGTGATGGGGACTGTAAACTGGGGAGACCAAACAGTTGGGATTCAGAATGCACCATTTGCCCCACTGCACTTGCCAGGTGAGGTTTGGAGAGGGGAGGTTTTAAATAGGTTTTAGCACGTTTTTTCCTATTCATCCAGAACTTTTTCCATAAATGCTTGCAGGTTAGAAGGACATTTGGACCCTGACCAGACAAAGCTCTTGAGTATTTCCAAGTAAAGAGCCTGGAAGTCCACAGCATTACTCACCTGTCTGAGAGCTTGAAGGAGCAAGGGAGGCAAAGTTTGTAGGGAGAGGTAATGTATTTTATGAGGAAAACTGATATCACTGGAAAAAATGGGCCAGCTCTCATGGACACAGTTTTTAAATGCAAGCCCTGTCAAAGGTTTTAGTTTCTAGTGCAGATGAATGATTTGGTTTACACCTTCTGTTGTTTAGGAACACCTTGGGGCCAGTTTCCTCCCATTTTCAGCCACTTGGCTGAGCTGCCTTTTCCCACAGCCTCGTCATTGAGATCTGAACTGCTCTCTAGATGTACCTATACTTTTTTCACAGGGCACCCGAGGCACCTCCTGAATTATATGCTTATAATTCAAGGGGATTTAGGACACCTGACGTGTCATGTAATGCTAAACAATTACATCCCAGATCCCGGCTTTCAACATCTAAAATCCAGCAAACCTAGATGAGGTGGTTTCAGGCTGAGTTTCTTTGTGGTTCCATTATGGATTTTTTTGGACAAAGATTAGCTGTGAACACAAAGCAAATCTAAAAAAATCTGGCTCTGAATTCTTTATATACTCAATCCTCTAATCCACCCTCACATAATCTGTTATATCATACAGCCCTTGGTGTAGGTGTGTAGTTCAGATCTGATGACTGAATTCTATTGTGTGAACACCCACACAGCACGAGCAGACGGAGCTATTGCTGCAGTACTTCAGTCTGCACAGCAGGCAAGCTCGAGCATCCTTACTCCCCACCCACCCATTCACCCCATCTGTGCTCTCTTCTTTAGCACACTCCAGTGCCAGGGAATTGGCTTCTGCAGACCAGACTGGTGTCAGAGCTTCACCCCCTGCTCTGAATCTGCTTTAGCTAGATGAAAAGAGGTACTCACTTGTGCTTGACATTACCAGAGCAGCAGGATCCCAGCCCTACAGGTGAGAGTGGAAAATGTGATGTACTGTGCTTCGTATTGCGCAAACCCATGAGCTGACAGGTAGTTTTTGTGAAGATAAGCAAGAGAAGAGGGCAGGGATAAGGATTTCACTTGCATGTTCCCCAGGTATTACAGTGCCTTTGACATACAAGGTCTTCATTTAGCTCTGCTCATGTTGGGGACATTGAAACCTTACTAAAAGTTGTGTTGGCAAAATACCTGCTGTTACAAATATATAGAATCATAGAATGGTTTGGGCTGAAAGGGAACTTATGGATCATCCAGCTCCACCTCCTGCCATGGGCAGGGAATCCTTCCAACAGACCAGGATGCTCCAAGCCCTGTCCAACCTGGCCTTGAACACTTCCAGGGATGGGGCAGCCACAGCTTCTCTGGGCAACCTGTTCCTCATCACCCTCACAGAATTTCTCCCTAATATCTCATCTAAACCTGCCCTCTGTCGGTTTGAAGCCATTCCCCTTTGTCCTATCACTACACAGCCTGTCAGACTTTCCTCTCCACCTCCCTTGCAGCTGCTGTAGGTTTGGAAGGGGCTTCAAGGTCTCCTCAGAACCTTCTCTAGTGCAGGATGAACAACTCCATCTCTCTCAGCTGGACTCTGGACTCACTCCAGCAGGTCCATGCCCTTCCTACATAGGAGCCCTAGACCCGGATGCAGCACTCCAGGCTGGATCTCACTAGAGCAGAGTAGAGGGGCACAATCATTCCCTTGACTTGCTGGTCACTCTTCTTTTGATGCAGTATGTACATGAGCATATTTCCATCTCTTGCTTTCAAGAGGAAATCACACCTTTTACGTGTATACAGCGCACATTCTTAGTTCCTTTCTCCCTCCATATACATTATTTATGCCAGTACTACAACTTTGCAATCAAACAACTTCCTCTACTCATTTGTATTTTTCAGCCTTCAAAATATGCACAGAATGCAGAGTTCATGAAAAACAGAGGACAGTGAGCAAGTGCTACTGCCTGCCAGTAAAATAAATTGTGCTACAGAAACTTGATAGGATGTGTGTCAAATGTTTAAAGAAAAAACAACAAAACAACATCCAAATATTAATTGGACAAATTGGTCAAAAGCCTTGTATTCTTATATAACTCTATTATTAAGAAAAGATGTACTAAGGAATATTCAGTCCCTAGCAAACATGAGCTTAGAAAAAGCAATGTCAGAGACATACAGGACAATGGCAATATATCCCTTCTGTGTGTCTAAAGGAAACCCTTCTACTTTGAAACTTAACTAAAAGCTGTTGCCAAATATCCCATTAGCTGATTCCAAAATCTGTTTCAACAGCTCAAACCTTTTTCATATCACTGGGCCTGCACAGGTGCCTACAAAGGTATAATTTGGATTTGTTTCTTATAAAACAGCTCATAAGTAAAAAATACCCTGTTTTAACTATTATCAGACATATTTTTCTAGGTGCCCATAATGGCAAAAGCAGCATAAGCCATTCACGTCGTTAAAGCTTTGGGAGCTGACCAGGCTGGATCCATGGGCTCTGTGAGACCATAAAGAAAATGTCTGCCAGCAAATTCCTATCAAGAATGAATCAGAACTCTGTGTAAAAGGTAATTTCAGCATCTCTGGCCTAGCAAAGTAATGCCAATTTAGCTATATGAGAGAGGTCACTTTCCACTCATGGTCAGTTAAGTCAGTGTGAATTCTTAGGCAAGACAGAAGGACTCAGAGCAGGAGTCTGTGTGCATTAGGGGCGGAACAAATCAACCTGTGCCATAAATCTGCTTTATTCTTACAAAAGCCAACCTCAGAGGTTCCTTTGTGAGCTCTGGAGGTTAAACCAAGGCAGTCAAGATCCTGTCTAGGCAGTTCTTGATGACACTGCCATATTTTGTCCAACCACATACCACTGATCCAGAATCCCAGACAAATGGCAAAAGTCTTAGGTAGCATTTCCAAGCAGAAAAAAAAAATAGTTCATGTTGTAGAAAACCTAGCTGAGCATTAGCCCTTTTTGTGTTTCTTCCTTTTTTAAAAACTAATAACACATCCTCATTTTAAAATTCACGATCGCATCATTTAATGGCTGTAGCTTGTGCCAGCTCTCTGGATTAGTAAATCAAAATAATGAAATTGTGAAATATCTTCCTATCATCAAGAAAAAAATAAAAAAAAACCAGTTTTAGGGCTTTCCCATGCGTTTGCAGTGATGATCTTGCCAATCAAGCCTTGTTGTGTAGTGAGCAGAAAAGAACTAATTATATGACTTTTTTTACTTTTAATTTCAGAACAAAGAACATATAATAATTATTGGTCCTGGAAACTTAAATATAAAATATTCTATAATCCGGAGTTCATTATGACTTGAGGGACTGGTAATAATAATAAGGCATTATGCAGCCCTCAGGAGCTCCATATCTAGAAGGTAAATACTTAAAAGCCATAGTACATCAGCAAATCCAGAGGCAGGAATAGAGATTATTATGGGTTTAGGTGAGGGTACATTATAGTTCTTGTTTTTAAATCAGCTTTAAATCTGCCTGTAAGAGAGCTGGAATTCAAAAGAGAGATTTGGTGTGCAACAACATGGGAAGACTTGCATTTACCTTTCTACTCCTTGTCTGTTGGTACTCCAAGGTAAAAAATAGTGCCTGAAAATCATTAAGAATTGAAAAAACTGAAGTTAAAAGCTTTGATCGTGGAGTGGAAATAGGAAGCAGATAAGTATGTTGTGTTTTTCTTCATTGTTTTGCCCTCAGACCAGGACGTTTGAAATTTAAAGTCATTGTTTACCAATTTTTTTTTGTTGTTTACACTTTCTACCTATAATGTTCTGATCTTCTCCGTTCAGTCTGTCATACAGAAGGACTTTCAGTGTAAAACAGTAGCCAAAATACTGCCCTTGCTTTTGACAAGCCAAAAAACCTGTGTGGTTAAGGTTATTAAATGACCTCCTTATCCTTAAAGCACTGAATAGCAGCTAAGCCAGAACTCTACACCAGTAATAACATATGATCTAAATTATACAACTCTAGTTATAGAGTCTAACTATAGTTATTCTATAACTCTGGCAAATGTGTTATCGGTAATTAATTAAGGGTTGCACTGGGGTGTTCTGTCTCCTGAAGGGCCAGGCTGCCTTAGGTCACCTACCTATGCTTTACTTTGCTCCTGAGTAATGCAAACCTTGTGGAGAAAAAGGAGAGGAGAGACCACCTTTGGGGCTTTACTTATTGGAAGGGTCAGTGATTTCACAGTCCTGCTCCAAATGAGAAAAGACTTCAATTATGTGCTAGTTCAAGCTACACATGCTAGCCATTGGACTATGCCAGAGAGGGACTAGCGGAAGAGTTGCTCTCTGAAATGCAAATTTTGCTTAGAAATGAATCCTATGGAACTGATGTTCCTTTCAGTTGTGTTTCTGAAGGCTTTAGCTAGGTTGGCTGCCACAAATCCTCTCATTATACTACACCTGCACAAATACCGGGAGTAGCAGAGGTCACAGAACCCACTGGTCAGCATAAATATTCTATTTCTGTAACACTTTACAATGTGCTTTGGGATTTAGCCCTGATGAGTGACCAGAAGTGACCTGCCACCTTACAGAAACGAGCCTGCTCCTGCAGCAAGGGACTCTTGGACTAACACTCTGTAAAACTAAGGGTAGAAGAGTCAAGAAGATGAGAAAAGCATCCCAAAGAAGCCCCTGAATTGAGGGAAAGGTAACAGCTGGATTAATGTTCAACTGCTTCATTTTGGGGTTTGCCATGAATAATTAAGTGTAATTAATAAATAGTGCCCTGAAGATAGGATCAAACAGACTTTGGGTGTGGTGTTTAATCCTTCCTGAGTTGGAGAGTAAGGCTAGCAGCCTATAATGGATTTAACTAATTCTCTTAATTGCAGCTTCATTTGCCTGATCTTTCTAAATGGTATTAATCTAGTGATTTGCAGAATAAGCACTTGGAAAAGACTTACCAAAATCACGGTAGGATCTCAAAGATATACTTCTCTTCTTAGATTTTTTTTCAGGGGGAGAAGAGATTTCATTGTCAATGCAAATTCTATTAATTTGGCTAAGCGTTCACAGTCTTTGTTGGTATAAAATAAGAATTTAAAATGTCATTAACAACTTCAACCCTTAGAATCAACAATGGTAATGACAAATTCTGCAAGACTCCTAATTAGCTATTTATAGATTAAATATTTTTCAAAGGCAAAACTGCAGCATTTCACTCTCATTTCCATGCTGGGTACCGAAGCACTGCAAAGATTTCTATGTCTTACAAAAGCATTCAGCAGAAACACGTCCCACATGTTGACAACCACATTGGGAGACAGGGAGATAATCACATTTCTTTATCACCCTTTTCCTGGACAACAACAAATTTGCACAAGAATCCTTTAGCTCTGAGCAAATTCCAGCCACAAGCAGTTATAGGTCGTATCTCAGGTTTTCCAGATCAGATCTGCCCTCTGCTCCCACCACACACCACCACTCAGGTGCTCAGTTCCCTCCTCTACAGAGCTCACTAAGTTGAGCCCAGAAGAGCTAAAACAATTAACAAAACCTTGAGATGCAGAGGTTAAACCTGCTGGCAACAATTCCCCTCCTTGGGCACAATGGAAAATTTCTTCTCCGACAGCAGTTTGCTGGAGAAAAAGGTAATGAAGTGCAGCTCAAGTAGAAAGAAGTGAAGCTGAGTGAACACCTTTGACTTGCCCTAGGTGACTGGCTGTGCCAGCTTTGACTCTTGAGCCATTCTGAGTTTGATCCTGTACAAAAGTACCATGAAGGGAACTGCTTGAAACTCACCCAAAACTCAGCAGCATCATTTGTGCTGTCACCTATGCAAATAAATGGCAAAATTTCCACTGGCTCAGCAGTGCTGCAACTACCAGCTACGTCCAGTTCTGCCATGCCTTTGGGTCATGTAAAGGATTCTTATATCTTTTAATTACAAGATATATGAAAAGCTTAATCAGACTCAAGTGACATGGGCTGTCCCACCATGCACACGGCTGTTCTGGCTAAATGCAGGTTCACACCACTTGTACTTTTCCTTCCTATTGTTTGCTGCCTCCATTGTTGTATTTTGCCTTCAGCTGGGCTGTAAGTTATTAGGAAAAATGTGGGTGGTTTTTTTCTTCCTCTGTGTTTGTACGGCATTGAACACTGAGAATCCAAGGGCCTGTCAAACTACTCTACTATTAAAAATTAACAACAGTAATTATTTTATTCTCATTATCAACTCAAGGAAATAATGATGCTTCGAAGCTGCACATGCTGCTGCAAGTAGCAAAGTGCACATGATATCCATGGCCCTTTGGCTGCTCTTAGCTAGCCACTAACTCACTTAATTTTGTGTAGTTTAGCACATTACAAGATTGTTCAGGAGTGCCATAAATGATGTCAGGCACCATCAGAAACCACTTCAGAAAATCATTGCCTGTAGCCAGATCAAAAGGTGAACACCTGGAAACTTGCAGTTCTGGGAAAGCAGAATAAATCTTTTTTTTTTTTCCCCTCTCTCCCCCCCCCCCTTTCTCTTCCTCTTGGAGATTTGTTTCTTTTTGTCTTAAAGAATTTGAAAGGTTTATTTACAGCTTTTCAAATGACCCCTAATCTATTTAGAAAAACACAGCATGGCAAATTCATCTCGGGTGTAACTCCATTTGTTGACTTAAGCAGACTTGTGCCAGAAGGGAGCCTGGCCCAGGAGTTTCTCTGCAGAGAAAAACAGCATTTGAATACAACACTTAATTGGCTTGTTGAGTCCCATCACAGACTGTCCCGGAACATATTTATTAAAGGTAATTCTTTTATTTTGGTAAGATCGTATCAGTAACTGAAACTCATGATATTAGCTTCAAACCTTCTCTTGTTCCCCAGGCTCTGCTGCTTGAGGATGATAATTTTCACAGCACCTGACAACATTTAAGGACACATTGTATTATGTAGTTTAGTGAAATCTAAGACCGTAAATAACTGGGAAAGTTGCTTGTTTGGTCAGTTATCAGCAATATAATTAATTACAATCCATCAGGGTCAACTTTCAGGAAGTAATATAAAAAGTTGCTTACTGTGGAACTGCAGAATTTAAAGATGTGCCGGGAGCTTCTTGCAAGACACACGGAGTCCATAAGGAATATTAAAATTATGTCTGCTATAGATAATTTAATCAAAAGATAATTGGTTTGTTTAAGCTTGCAAATTGCTGGCATTCTTCTCTTGACCAGTTTATATATTGATTCACTATTTTATAGGAATTCATTATTTTTCTGAGCAACTACCAAAAAATGAAAAGTTTTATGAATATATAAACCTCAGACGGAGGGTCTGGGGCACAAACAGTCCTAACAAAGACAAGAGCTGCTGGTTTTTGTGTGATACTGCGCTAAGTATAGAGCATGAATCTGGCTGTAAGAGCTCTCTCTGTATGTTGTATATGGACCAGGGGCACTGGGGGGGAGTGGAAGGACACTGTGGGAAAGGATTGGCAAAAAAGGGCGAGGCAAAGAGACAAAGAAGAGAGCAGGGGTGAGATTAGAAAGGGGGAAATACAGAGATGTTCTGAAAGCAGAATACAGCAAGTGCAATCGGGGGGTTGAGTCCGGGCCAGAACACAACCAGACAATGGACACTCTTCCCTGCATAGCTGGGAAATGACCACAGTAGTTACGGTGTGAATCCTCTGTCCTGTCCCAAGAAACAAACTTGATTTAAAAAAGAATTGGTGAAGTCAGCAGGAAATTGGTGAATAGCTCGTGTATATTTTGGAAGGATCAGTGGCTTTGCCTTCGTTTGGATGTTAATGATGTTGTGATTGTGTTAAGAGTTTTTGGTTTCCTCAACTACAAAAAAGAAAAATCTGTACAGTTTTAGTTGTTTCACCATAAATGGGCTCACTTTAAAGAGCAGCATTTCGTGTAGATTGTAGATTTTCATCCCATTTTTCTGACTTTATTATATAAATGTGAGAGTTGCACTCATTGTACTGTTCTCTCTGTGACTCTCACTGTGACTTTGGTCATTACAATTTAACAATTTAGAAGAAACTCCTGAGGCCACAGAGCATGGACAAACACGCATCAAGCTGCACTGATGGGGACAGCACTAAGAGGGAAATTTGTTTTAAAAGTGAAAATGTGCAAGCAAACTGATTTTCAGGAAAAAAAAGAAATAAAACAGAGTCTTTTAATGAGGCATCCAAACAGTATTTTTACAAACCAACTTGTTGCTAAAGAAGCTGGCTGGGTGTATGCACATGCATTGCTGGTAAAACTAATTAGTTCATTACATATACTAATAATACATATGTATTATTAGCAACTGAATACACTAATTAAGTCAGCACAAAAACATTAAAGTGAAAAAAAAACCAACAAGAAAAAAAGGTATTCTGTAGAATGCTGGTTTGATTTATCCAAGCAACTGTCCATGAGGGAGAAAAATTTTATTTTCCTCATAAAAAACCAACAGCAGGTAATATAAAAGTAACAAATATAAACAGTGTCAAACCCCAAGCAATTATCTGAGATCAAGTAAATGAAATGCCCAAATTATTTGTCTATCTGATCCACTGTCACTGGGATTTTAAAATCGACTCCATGAGAGCAAGGTCAAGCTCTGTAGTAACAATGATATTACAGACACTATTTTGAGCTGAAATTACCAAGTGTGATAACTTTTGTTTTCTCTCTGGTGAGCTCTCCTGTATGAATCACACTTCCAATCCCTTCTGCAGTTCCAGGTTAAAATGACAAACTTAATCTGAAAAGAAACATTTATATGTTTGATGCTAAGTGTAATAATTAACAGCTCTATTCAGTTAGAGCTCTTAAACCTTTTTAAAAAGTGGATACTTGACAAAAAGTTTTTATTTTATTTTTGTAATATATGTGTCTCTCAAAAGTTTGATGTGATTAATCTGAATATAGAGTAATATTTCTCAGTATTTGCCATACAGTTTGTACTTACTAGTGTTGCATAATAAATAGATGTTTTAAATACTTGTTCATAGAGGTCTTTTCTTGAACTTAAGTGTAAGTTATCTAAACAGTTGAAAAAAGATTTATAGTTATGAAGAGGCCTATATGTCAGGCAAAGTTTTATGATATGTTCCATAATAAATTAGCAATAAATGGATACAGGTGACTGTGGAATTTATGGCCTTTAATGTTTTAATGCTTCACTAAAGAAAAACCTATTATTAAGGTCCTAAAGGGTAATACAGGAATACCATCTACAAATTGTCAAATTAAATAGTTGTTGCCAGGTATTTGAACAGTGGAACATTTTGGCTTGACCAGCAACAGGGGTAGACAGCAAAGAAAGGAAGAGGAGATTAGATCGTTTCAGAAGTACAGCTGAAGATTTCATCCTGCAAACCTTACACACTGAAAATGATTTCTCTGATCCTTAACCAGCTCCCATTTGAAAAACCTGGAATTATCCAGGTAATCTAAGTCTACTCGTAGGTCCCCGAATTACTCAAACAGGTAAAGGCTGGAGGATTCATCCCAGTTTAATGGGTGGCCAAAAGCCACCCAAATGGGTGAGCGAAGCTTTGAGTGGCAGAGACTTTTTCAAATGTTTCTGTCCACACAAAAACTGTTGCCTGAATCCAAAAAATAACACACTATGCAAAAGAAATGGATTTCACTGTCCTAAGACTGTGATCTCAGGTAATACTGGAAAGTGCCCTAAAACATGTTGGGCCAAATGCCAATCTGCTCCTGCAGAATCCCCTGAACCCTTTCTACAACATCTCTTGAATGGTTAAACCCCCATCAAAAGACAAAAAATGTGGATAAGGCTGATGAGAATCCAACCAGAAAATAAACCAAACCTTTGTGTCCAAACAGGGATGGTATTTGGTGAGGTAAAGGGAGACAGATTTGTCTCTGAAGGGAAGGCAGACCTGGCAGTAAGGAATTAAGATCCCAAAGCCATTTGGCAGTGCTGCCCACTCAGGAGAAACAGTCCCCCCAGGGATGTAGCAGAGACCCAAACCTGTCCTCAAACTTACTTTTAAGATTAAGCACATCCAAGCCATCAGCAGGATGTCTGCACGTTAACACATCAGCACAAAGATAGGGCCAGGGGGAGGGGGAAAGAATTACGCAAAAGTGCTCTGTGACTGCCATTGGGGCAGATCATCTCTAAAAGGAAACACATGTTATACAATCCTCTACCTAATAGGATTGGACAGTAATTAAAAAATATCTTTTATTTGGAGAGCTGGGTCTTGAAACTACCAACTTGCACCATTAATCTTTTTGATCTACTGCAACGATCTGCAGCAAAGGTCAGCGAGCGGGAGCTCTGCCATTTGTGGAGGGACAAGCACACTGATGGGACAGTGAACTGCAGAACAGTTAAAATAATTACAGACAGTCATCAATTAACTGTGGTTTGGAAATGGATTGTAGGGTAACCATTACCTGATCACATCACCATCTGCTCTCATATCACCGGGCCTTTGGTAAATCACCTCAGAACTACCAGCAGCTCCTCAGAAATAAAATTCAGGTGAGGCAATTGCTCAGTGAAACTATTTGAATTGAATGGGAAGCAGGAAGAGGGCTGAAGGAAAGGTATGGTTGCCCTCAGTCTGCTTTTTTCTGCTCCTCAGAGATAGCAGAACAAAACCTACTGTAAAACAAGGTGTCTGAGCTTCAAGTTATCCATGCTGACCGTGCCATAACAGCTAAAGCAGCAAACCAAATGCTACACACTGGTCTGCTCCACCAAATGGTTTCATCAGTCCCATTTGCTCCAGCTGGGGAGTCTTCTGGTCTGAAGCACTTCGATATCTTCCAGCAGTAAAATTAAATCCACAGAGTGGATACTACCAGCATAACCAGGCAGAGTTTGCGGTCAGGGGAAGTTCTATCCATTACCAGAACAGTCACTAAATTTGCATAGGACAGTGCCTTAGCCAGCCTCTAATGCTGTCTTGGAAGATGTGCCACCTTAAGCCCTGTTGTCATTTAATTGATCTCCAGTCTGGTTTCAGTAAAGAGAGAAGCTCTCCTCTGCAGATAGCTGAGATAATCATTAATTAGTCTTGCTCACTTCACAGTGCCTTTCCTTTCCATGACACCACTAGATGTTTTTCCTTATTTTGACAGAGCTAAGAATCTCTCTTCATGACTTTTTTTTAGATTTCAGTGTGTTTTTAAAAAGAATTTGATGAACACCTGTGATTTCATCTGGAAGTTGTTTTTTATCCTCATGCTGTGAAGAACTAACTTCCAGATCCCCCTCCCGTCCATGTGTCTATCAGATGTGTTCATCTTGTGCTGACTTGGGCAGGGTGGTTGGGTTTCTTCCCCCTCTATGAACTATGAGGTTATCTGACCCTTAGCAGTGACTGCTGCAGGTGAGTCGTAAAGCTATCTGCTGTTCAGATAGAACTCAGATACCATCTACAGGTATGACCTCTGTTTCCAAGACTCCTCTGCACTGCTCTGTCCAGAGGGCCCCCAGCTTTTGCTTCCCAGGGAAGGTTCCTTCACCCCCAGGGAGCCTCAATGGCTACAGCAAAGCCTAATATTGTGGAAACTCTAAATAATTGCTGTTTCCTTGTGCTTTTACTGGCTATTCATCACTTGCCCTATGAATTCTGTATCACTGTAATAGATAGATTATTGAATTCTTTATCCCTCAGGACAGAACAAACTGAGATGATTGTAGGAGCAAAGGATTAATTCAGCTTGAAAGATGTCCCCGGATCTGGCTCTAGGGCGTAATATCACCTTCAATTGTCTCTGAAGTACCTCCACTCAGGAAATACAGGGAAAAGACATCCTCAGATACTTTTTTTACTCCTTGGATGTCAAAAGTTAGCAAACTAAGACCTTTCTATTCCTCCTAGGTTAACAGTGTTTTTTATACCTGACTTCAGTAGCTCTGATGATCTTCGGTCAGAAGGAATTGAGAAAGTAATGGCAGGAGCACAAGACAGAACCATGTCCAAGTAAAGACGAAGAAATTACGATGGGGGTTTTTCTTTCAGGGACAAGATAGGACTACACAGAATCAGAAATACATTGTGAGAAGAGGTTAAGTGTGCTAGAGGGACAGCATGGCTGTTAGCAAGATGAGGAGGAGGATGCTGAGATCAGTGTTTGAATGAGTTGCTGTAAGAGATGGTACATATACCATACTGATGAAAAAGAAACAAGAGAAAAAAGGGGTGTGTCAGTTTGTATGAATTTAGACATTTTCAGGAGTTACTGGAGAGTCCGCACAGCAGAAAAAAAAAAGCCAACATTGTTGGAAAAAAGAAAAATAAGACAGAAAAGTGAAAAAATCAGCTTCAAGACCTGTGAAGACCTGTGAAATTGGTGAAATTCCCACATGCACAGAAGGGCTTTCTAAAAAGTAGAGTGCCTCCTGATGTAGAAAGAGAAACACAAAAGAAAAGCACCAGACTGAATCTCCATAAAATGTAAAGGTGCATTTGCATGCACACTTTCAATATAAGGCAATAGTCTCAAACGCTTGGGTTACTGTCTGACTTCTTGGGTTAATTTATCTATAGTCTACTGTTTCATGTTAAGTATTTCCATAATAATATTGGAGTGTGATGTTTGGAGTTTTTTTATTTTCCTGTCCTAAAAGTATGCAGCAAGCTGAGTGTTGAATTCAAATATATGTCTCCTTTGATATTGGCTTAATGGCTACTTTCTCAAATACAACAAGGCCTAGTCCAACAGCATTTCTACTGTGATTTGTATAACATCCAAGTTCAGGGCCATTTCTCCTTTTCTTGCTTTCTCTGACAATACCTTCTTGTCCTTTATTTTCTTTATTTCAACTAAGGAGAGTCTCAGGGAAAGGAAAAAAAAGAAAGGTTATGCTAATGAAATTCTCTGTTTCCCTTTTAAAGATACAAGCATAATATTTTGCTAACACGCTTATTGCAAACTCAGGCATGGAGAACCAAAATTCAAAATAATTCTCACTTTCAAAAATAAAACAAATGTGTAAAAATCTCTAGAACACAGATTTAAATCACAGCAGAGAACACCACACCTTGAAATCAATAGCTGAGCTCATACACAAAGCTGAAATTCCACCTCTAAAGACTGTGTGGTCAAACTAGCCCAAGCTTTTGTCTGTAAATTCACTTTATCAAACATCCCCACCTGGGGACTGGGAGAGTGAAGCGACAGCAGAAAGTCACCTCTCCAGGAACCAAACTGACTGTAACTTGTCTGGTGTTGGATGTCTGGTTCTGGTTTTACTTCTCCGAGACTGAAGTTAGACTATATATTCTTGCCCTCTGTCATTTGACAGAGGAATGTGCTCAGCCCCCTAACATTTGCACTGCCTGTCTTGCTGACATCGTTAAGAGAACCTACTGCCTTGTAAAAATGTAACTACACGTGTTTCATAAAAATCGATATAGAAATAACAACACTGGGGTACTTACATCCTTCTGGAACAATTGAATTCTGAAACAAGCATCTCTGGTTCTTCCTCCTGCAAATGGATCAAATTACATTTCACTAGGTAATAAAGTGTGGTACAATAGCCTGCCCAATCTGTTTTCATCTTGTCTTGTACAGAGTTTCAGATATACTCACTCATTACTCAACCTAATGGGGCTGCGTTTGGCATATATTGAATGTTAGCGCTCTCCTTGGAAGTTGCAGAGGTTAACTGCTCCTAACAGTCTCTTTCCTTCCTTTCTGGGCATGTTTTCCCCATGAATAATAGAAAAAACAGAACTGAATGTCATAATACTCTAGAATGAAGGTGCTGGTACAGACCACAGCTAAGAAATAATGGTAGCAATTTTTTTTGTCCTAATCCTTGATCATCCCAATGGAACCTACCCCATACCTGGAAATGTTTTGAAATGTCTCAAGGAAGGAATCTGCTTTTGCCAAAATGCTTGCAGAACTGAAGGTCCACATTATTAAGGTCCTTCTTATCATTCTTTATTCACTTTATTGGTAGTGTTTACATGATTGTGACTTTTCATAAGAAAAAAAACGCTGTCAGAGGCTGAACTGAAGATGTTACACCCTTCATTCAATTACCATTTCAGAGGAGAAAAAAAAATCTTTCTAAATACAAATGAACTAATTGAATATTAACTGTCAGATAATAATGGTCATTGTAGTCCTGTAAGTGGTTCTGCTGCAGGAAGTTAAAAACAAGCTTACTTTCAAAAACAGAAGCCTGAAAAACACATGTATATAATATCTAGGCTCTATAGCAAGGAATTACTCAAATTGCTAATCACGCACCAAAATGAATACACTGTTGATACAGTTGAAATGTTTTCTTTGCTCTCGTTTTGTGCTGTAATATTTTTCTAGTCCCAGCACTCTCAAGTAGATACATCACATTTTGATGTAGTTAGGCTCTTTTCAAGGTGTGAAATTGGTAAGTACCGACACCAAAGGAAAAAAATTCTTTTAATACTGCGCCGTGCCTCTTGAAGGAGTATTACCCTTTGGCTTCGAGCCAGCAAACTCCAGTGAGAACTATTTTATAGCACATGACTATAATAAAAGATATTTAAACATGGCCTAACAATGGATTAAACTAGTAAGACATAGTTTGTGTTAGATCCCAAGGATGAATATCAAAAATAGAGGCAATAGTTTTGAAACAACAGCCAGCAGTGAAAATTTAACTTCTAATACAAACCAGACAGTCCCCAAAATAATTTGTGGTTTATTTAATTCTTACCGTTCATCTTGTGTTCTTTTGAGTAAGCTAAAGTAAGACACCCGCGTAAAAACACCAGCTGGTTTAGATTTTGATTCTGGATCTCTAGTGAGCTGAAAAACTGTAATCTGCATCTGCAAGGGTGGGGAGTCGCTTTTATAAACAGGAAAAATAAGGATTTGCTGCAAGGGGGGAAGGGCCGCTTATGAGAAGGTGCATTTTGGGAGAAGAGAGAAAAAACAACCTCGTTAATATATTATAATAAATTACTGTTTTGTCATTATCTGGTTATATTTGCACAAACATCAATTGCATGTGAGCCCTGAAAAAGAATCTTTCATTGCCTTTAATACGCGCTGCAGTGTGCACCCATACAAAATCATTACTGTAACAAAACCAGCTGCGTGTAATAGAAAGCAAATGATTTACAATGTTACTATAAGAAACTACTTTATTTCATATTATCATAAAAAGAACAGCACTGAAAATTTGCATGACAAACACAAGAATCCAGGAAATTCCAAATCTAATTCATTTTTAGGTTTTAATAGGTATTAACTTACGGAGGTGAATTGTTAAGAACATTTCTTGAACAATATTTCCAGAGAGTTTAGCTGCAATATTGGAACTCATATTTAGTGAAATGTGAACTAGCCAGCAGATGAAGAAAATGCATAAGCTTTACATTCACTGCTGGACCTAAAAAAAGCATATTTATTTTTATCCCCATGCTGTGGCTGAAGGTTTGAGTTCATCAAGGATCTCTCAAGTCATGAGGTCTTTGGTCCTCTAAACAAAGACTGCTGGATTAGATGCTGTCCCAAAATTTCTGTTCTGTTACCAACCTGCACAGTGAATGATTTCGACTTTGTGAAATTTTAACACATAAACATGAGCAGTTTCAAACCCATGTTCTGCTTGTTGGGATACACTACTGATTTAGCAGATTTTGAAGGATCAAATCCCAACTCTACCTCACACAAGTCATGCACCAAGTCTCTGTTGTGTTGTGGAAGGTAAACCTATTGTATTCAGCTATCGAAGGAGATAACAGCTGCTACCAAAAAGGTGGCAGGCATGTAAAACAAAAACTGAAATCTTGAACAAATGGAGCTTTATAAGACCCAGGCAGAACTCAAACAAATGTTCAATGAAAGTTACTTTTATGGCTTTACTTTGGTTTATCGCAAGGCAGTAATAAATGTGTCTCATTAAAAGCCAGTAAAAGAACACCACCTACACCACCAATTGCTGTAACTGCAGATATAGCAGATCTGGAATAGTTACCTAAAGACCCTCATTTCCTAGCATTTAATGCTTCCCTGTCCATATAAACTAGCCTTCTATGGATTTAAAGACTGTTGGATGCTAAAAGCAGCAGCTGTTCCTGGGAAAACGACACTTTCAAAGCCCTGTTTCTTTCTCAAGGTGAAGTTAGAGGAAGGTTGAATGAACACGGAACGCTCACTGGTGAAAAAAAATTGCCAGAGGAGAACATGCCAACAGAAAAACAAGCAATTCCCCCATCCTGGCTAGAGCGTAAGTGTTTCGCCTCAGCTTTATTGCTCAGCGGGTCAAATTCATTCCTGGTGAAATGGCAGTTCCCATGGTGAAGCCGCAAGAAAATTCTGAAACCTTCTGGCACCTGTCAAGAAATGGGGATGTGAAAGTGGGGGGAGGAACTGGCATGTAGAAGCTGGGATTAAGGGTGGGAGCCACCACATAAAAGGTTATTCTTGTTCTAGTTGTTAGAACTTTTTTATTGCATAGAATTTACATACATGCTTATTAAGTGGTTTAAAAAAGAAGCCTGACAGATATTAAACAGCATGCCACACTCTTTATGCTGCTGCCATACAGATGTGTCCAAAGCATAAACAGACTTACAGTCAGCACTTGATTGCTCGATGGGAGAGTATCTATGTAGTAAATTTCTCCAAACTTTTCAGGACAATTAACTTGAGAATTGGAACATTTTTATTTTTTTCCCCCCAGATTTGATCCTTTGCTTGATCTCTCACTGCTTTCCAATTACGCAGGGAAAATATATGGCAAGTGTTTTAATACCCTAGATTGAATTTCCTAAACCTAAGCTAGCAGCAGAATTACTGGGCCAGGGAATCTGGCACAAGAAGTACAGCTGTGTGTGAGCTGGTGGGAAAACTACTGGAATATCATGACTAGTCTTGGTGTTCACACTTCAAAGAAGCCATGGAAAATTGAAAATAGATCAGAAAAGAATGATTTCAAGATCTGGAGTATCTGCCTTTTAGGGATAGATGTTTGCAGCCTAATCTGTTTACTTTATCAAAAGAAAGCTTAAGAGACTTGATCGATATATTAATACCTACATGTGGAGAAGATTTGTAATGGCTCCGTAATTTAGCATATAAAAATGAATCAAGACCTAGAAGCTGGATATGGTCAAATTCTGATCATAGATAAAGCAGATAGGATTATTAACAGTGAGGTTAATTAGTCATCAGGAAAACTTCTACAAAACGATTGTGGGTTCTTCAGCCCAGAAGCTTTTCAGTCAGGACTGGGTGGCTCTTTGACATAAGAGGAGCTGTGAACCGGGCTGGGTGCAGGTTTCCCAGGTAAGCCCTTCTGGCCAGGTTTAATCCTGATGATCCTTATGGCCAGGGATGTGCCGGGGCAGGTCTTACTCTGCTGAGCTAACTGGCAAAATCAACACTGGTATATGAACCTACTTGAAGAGGGCACTCTTTACAGCAACACTGCTACAGGGAAGCCCTGTCACCTGTGCTTGGCTTGGTGAACAGCTCCCTCTTTTCCTTCCTGATCCCCTCCATGTCCATGCTTTCCTTTAGATAATATGAAAAAGGAGCCAGGTAATCTGCTTTGTCCAATGCCACTAGTGCCACACATAACCAACTGCTCTGGTCTTTCTTCTACCTCTTTACCTTTTTTTTTTCCTCACAGATACTTAAAATTTCAGGCTTGCTACTAGATAGGAAAGTCTGAAATAATGTCTTCTTTGGGAACATACACTGAATACTTAGATGTTGAAGCGAATCTCTGTTTCTGCAGTTTAAGTAATTCTGGTAATGACCCTGAGAAGTTGTATCTTGGCTGGGGTGATATTTGAGTTAGTACCTACAACTGCCTGTGAGTTTTGCTGAGTGAAGGTTATTTGCACAGTAATGTTAGTTTTGTGCCTCTAGTCAGCGCTCTCCAGGCATTACCATGCTGCTCAAACTCAGCAATCGTGCAATTATTGGTTTCTGTGACATCTTGATATTGTCACTAGCAATGGAAAGACCCAGGTTGTGGTAGGACACTGCACAAAAGATCCTTGGATAAATAAATAGCAAGAATATGTGATTGCCAAAGTGAAGCATTTAATCACATAGCCTTTTCTGTCACTGGAAATGAAGGTGGACATGCTGTTTCACTAATATGGGGAGAGAAGAAATGAGACTGAGCAGCAGCAAAGAAACAAAGGAGAAGCTGAAGGAAAACAAAATATGGAGATGATTTAAAATCACTTTTGAGACCTGTGCCTGCTAATGCATTTTTTCAAATGATTATGACTTACAGAAAATACAGACATCTTCTTCTCATTAGAAATACTGAGTTGAAAAAGATATAACCAGTATCCCAGTGTGTTCCTCTAACATGAGCTTTTGAACCGCAGCTACGAAGTTGCATCCAACATTGGTATGCCTTAATATCATATGTGGCTGGATGATGAGACATCTGTGTTCTTACATGGACAATCCCATTTACCCCAACATCAAGGAGAGTGTTCCTAGAAAACAAATGCTGATGAGCTAGCATGGTTTCTAATTTTCTATTGAGACTAGTATGCTCCACCTTTGATTTCTTAATTTTCTAGCAGATGGGAGTTTCAGAAGAGCTGCTGTAGAGAGCTTTTACTGTTATTCACTGCTTTTTCACAGTTAGATAGACAATGCTGTCAAACATCAGCAGAAAAAGAGGGAGCAACATTGGTTTAAGCCATGAAGATACAGTGATAAGGTAAGGACAAATCACTTTTTTTAAAGCTAGATCCATTTAAAGTGGTGGGTGAAGAAGCTCAGAGGATGATGTCTATAGTCAGACTTATCCAGTTCCAGTGGCAAACTTTTGGAAGCAAAGACAAAGTAGCATGAAAAACAATGCAACAAGAGGTTGTAACACCAGGTAACTCTTCTCATTTTTATTTACACCAAACCCAACTAAATCTGTATTGCTTTGCTTGCATGTGCAGGTACAATTTCTGAGCACAATTCTAAAGCAATAGTGGACAAAGCAACAGAAAAGCCTCAGCAGATCACTAGTGTAGGGGAAAGGCCTTCAGAGCTGGAAATAATAATCAGAGACTCAATTCTGCTCTCCATCACACTGGAGAAAATTCAAAGTAATTACCCCACTGACTGCAGTGGAGTGATCCTAGATTTATATTACTGTAAATGACAGCAAAAATTGGACCCAATATAGAAATAATTTATCTAAGGCCCTAAGTATAGCTAGTTGCACAATTCAATCTGTAAATAATGCCTCTAATGCACATATGGCTAATTTACATCCAGACTATGAGAACATATCCAGTGCTGATTTCCAGGACGCTTGAAGCACTAGGCAGTGCCAAAATAAATCTTCAGTATTCCCATAGCCCTCACAATCCTTCCAACTTCTGGTGTTGGGAAGAAGATGCACTACAGATATTTTTGAAAAGGGAAATTCTATCTGTTATATTATTAGTTATTGGATAATTCTTACCAAAAGGGCATAGAAGGCTGTCAAGCAGCACTCCATGCCTACTTGCATGAGCTCTGCAAGTTCTCTCTTCTCAAGAAGTTGTTTTTATCTAATTTGTCTCTTACTGGGAGCAGAATTCTAGGAGCAGCTTGAGTTTTCTAAGAATAAACCACACTTCAAAGAAAGGAGGGTTTTAAGTAACATTGGAGAAGAGTGCTTGGAGTACATACATTTAACCCACATAAAACTTAACTACAGCAATTTAATTTAGATTCCTTCTCTAATCACATATTTATATTAAGACCTTGCTGAAGCCAAATTGAAATTTATATTGCTAGGAGGCAAAGACAATATAAAAATCCAAATTATTCATCAACTTGGCAAGAGAAAAAAATTCTGCCAAAATACCAAATATAGTTCTGGGCTTTATATCTGCCCTGCAACGGGGGGTGAAGAGTTAGAAAATCCATGTCTCGGTTTATCAGGGCTTGAAAAGAGCCATGTTAAGTCTAAGTGTAACAAACACCTCAATCCTTCTTCCTTCATTCATTGAATATTTTATGTTATTTAATTTTTTTGGTTGGTTGGGGTTTTTCTTTGTATCATCAGGGAAGAGGAGTTCTCCTGTTACAGACAGGCAGGAGGTGTTGAGACCCTGCAGTTAACTGCAGATTAATCACGGCTGACTCAGTGCTGCAGGTGGATTCCATTAGACCCTTCAACAACAGAAGAGACACAGGGTAGTCCTCTGATAGAAGAAAAGCCCTGGGAAGAAATTTTGGGGGCAGCTAAGCCTGGGAAAAAGTCTTGGGAATGAGCAGGAAGTTTAAGTGTGTTGTTTTAGTTAAGAAGATCAGACTTCAGTGAGGACTTTTCACTCATTTAAAGGCATACACTATTCTTTAAGTTAGTTAGGTGTTTTCCCTACTTGTTGCTAACTTATTATGTAAACAAATAATATAAATATAACAATTTAATCTCCTTACAAATAATTCCCTTTGGTCTGTCCTCATAGGGCAGCCTACTGTTGAATGTGTAGGTCCTGTAAGGCACTTTAAGGTCCTAAAGACAGAGATCCAGTGGAGAAGTTCATAACTTCTGTTACTAAGAACTTCTCTGAGGACATAGTTTTCTGTTATTTGCTGAGATTCTCCTTAAGAGTGTTGGTAACTTTGGAGAATTTGTGAGGTAATGGCCTCTGAGATCCTTAGAGATCCCATAAAGAATAAATGACCTAGAGAATAAATGCAGGAGTTATTTAAACCCAGGAAAAAGTACCTCTGAAGGAAGGAGTCTCATACTCAGACAATGATAAAAATATCTCTTTTTTTCCCCCTCCTGTTTCATTAGGAAACCAGAGAGAATGCAATAATTTTGAAGTTGCTTGCTTCTATTGTTAATGTTTCTTAGGTACTGTCAAGCACAAAAAAAATATCATTCTCTGCAGAGATGACAAAATTATCCTCAACTCTCCCTGTACTACTCACGTTCATTTCCAATGCATAAGTTTCTTGTGACCTTCAAGCATTGGACATGCACTGAAAACAAGAAAAGAATGGGCATATTTAAGCATAGAAATAGATGCCATATAGCCAATTTCCACTTCTAATGTAACTCTTCAGTTTGAGCTCCAGTTTCTGTTTATATGATTTTTGAATGGGTCCTTCTCCAATGCTCAGCTTGGAGGTTTCCTTGAAGTTTCAGGAGAGTCAAGGGCAAATCTGAATCTAGCTCTCTGAGGTTAGTTTTGGATGAGTTTTGTGTGACTGGTGCTGTCCCTCATGGAGGTATTGCTGAAGACAGCCTGAATCCTATCAGGTGTAGGGCAAGGTGATGGCCTTTCAGTGTCCCTGAGGTATCCCATGGTCATGCCAGGTCAGAAGTGCTCAAGGACTTTGCATGATGGGGAGGCTTTGACAGAAGAGCACAATGGTTTGCCTGCTTACAATTCGTGCAAAAGATGCTGAGAACTACGTGTTTTCATGTTTTTAAAGGATGGACTTGAAATCTAACCCAGCCAGCTGACTAACATCTTGAGACACAGGCAGTTTGGGTCAAATCTGGATGACTGGCAAGTTTAATTATAGCATTTGATGACTGTTTTACAGCACTTAAGCCTCTTAGAACTTCACAATGGATGAGAGTGTTGAAAGGCTGTGAAACATGTTCAGCTAAAAATGAACAAAAAAGATGATGCTTCCAACACTCCTAGTGGTACCTGGCATTTATTTGAAGTCTGATATTGCACACAGTACTTTGACTCCAGGTTTCCACTTGAAAAGTACTGGATTTCTATTAGAACAATGGACAATTCTATGGGTGTTTGCCTGATTTCAAGCCCCCACTCCCCTCTTCAGAAACACATTTCCTTTGCTGTTTCTTGTGTGATTGTGTTCGTTGCAGTAATGCATGAAAGATGGGTGAAGAGTGAGGCAGGAGAGACAAAAATTGCACCCTTAGCAGAGGGTAGGATGATCCCATAGCTGTCTAGAGAGAACAATGGCACAGGAGAGACGACAGTGACAGTACCTGAGAGTTCAGGACCACTGAGGTGTCTGTAGGATTTTCAAGAAAATCAGAGAAATCAGATTATCAGAGAAAATTCAATCTTAGGGATGAAGCCAAAAGTCTCCCCCTTCTGAGGAGACGTGCCATAAGGGTGAATGTGAAATGTAAAAGAAAGCACACAGAGCAGGACAGTGGTCTAACTCACCCAGTCTCAGAAAACCTTAAAAATTTTGGGATGCGAACTTGGGTTCAGGACAGAAATTTCATTAATATTCATCTAGCTTTTCACATCAAAATGCTTCCAGCTTAATGAGTGTTTCTCCAAACAAGAGAGCAGACAAAAACCAGTAGCTTGAGAAAAACCTCCTTATTCACAGTGGTGGGTTTGAGCCCAGCTATTTGATTTCTGCAGTCAATTAATTCTACTGAATTCCTGAAGAAGTCACTAATTGAAAAAATAACAACAGCTAAGATAAAGCTAACAGGCAACAATGTTCAGTCTCAAAAATTGCATAGTGTTTCCGGAGAACATGCAGTCTGGACAGTTGCAACAGCTACTGAAAGTTAAGTCAGCAAGGCAGAAAGCAGAAGCTTGTCACATGTCTACACAAACCCAGCCTGTTCCTCACAAGGATGTAACGTTCAAAGCAAACACATCGCCCGAGATCTGCCAACAAAGAATTATTCAGCGAATAATTTCAAAGAAGAGATAGCATTTTCATTAAAAAAAATAATAAACAAAAACCCAACAAAATGCTTACTGCTTCATAAACAGAAATCAGGGAGAAATTAAGTCACCAAATTATCTGCTCCAGTTTACCACTGTAAGTACAAGTGCTCTGATCCTGTTCCGCAAGTGCACAGGTGGAAATGAGAAGCAGAATGTTGAACTGTCTCACAGGACAGGCAAAAAGACTTCCTTGCGTTTTCTTTCACAGGGGCAGACAGTATCAAGCCCTATCAGATGTACTGTAGGCTCAGGAGGGAGAAGTGAGAGGTGAGTATAAATTACTGAAATTGAAAAAAAATCCACCATAATTCTTGGAATTCCCTCTTTAAGAAACAATGTCAATCTCCTGTGTCAGAAATGACTGGAAGAACACGTAATAGAGATAGACAGCACACATGAGGTTTAAGGCTCCATATTAAACGTGCCATAGATATCTGCTGTTCTGTGATAATAATTTTTTTAAATCACTCTCATAATTATCTACAAGATGGTGTGTTGGAGTGGCCACCAGGAGCATAGGACAGCTATGGCAAATCAGAAATCCAGAAATAGTTTTCCTAGGCCAGGGATTCCAGCTTTGATAGCTTCTTCTTCATGAGCAAGAATTCTGGGCTTGCTTTCCTCACCTGGCTTTCTCCAATGCTACACAGGTAGTGGCAGAACAGAGAAAGGGGGCAAGGCAGAGAACAATACAGGAGCAACCAACCATCCATAGGGAGAAATCCTTTTTACCACAATGTAGCATTCAAGGGAGCTATATTTGAATGCAAGCTCCAAATGTAATGCTTTGAACTCAAAATCCTCTAGAAGAAATCAAGGACTAGAAAATTTCTGACAGAACATCCTCAGAGTGAGCGGACTTGGACAGAAAACATGATACAGCAATAACAGTGTTTAAAAGATTATTTTTAAAGACCAACAGTGAATATCTATGGTGCGCTGGAGTGGTACAGTCTTGTAACCAAAATGGTGCATAGAATATAAAATAGATTTTCTAGTGTAATATTCACTAAATCATGGAGAGCGATGAGCGTGCAGGCACTGAGCAGTGGTGGTGGTTTAGAGAATGGGAGTCTGAGTCATTTCTGGATTAATGCTCTAACATAGCGCCGGGAGGATACTGTGTTGCTGGAGATATTATTTCTCTGAGATATTTTGTCATTGATATTGCGTGTTTCATTCCAGAAGATGACAATTACTCTATTTCAAAGAGGACAAAATCAAAAGGCCAGCTTACAACTTGACCCTAGAGGGGTATAAGAGGGAAAAAAAAAAAATATCTGGTGCACCTTTGAGCAGAATTTTTTATGAAGCACAATGGTGGAGGAGTTGAAAGGACATCTCCCCAAAGCCTGCTCCACCAGCTGAGCAGAGAGAAGAGATACGAGAAAGGGAGAAAGGCTCCACACTCTTTACACACCAGATTGCACATAAGGAGTAGAGAATTAATAATCTGTTTATTTTTTGAAAGCAGGAAAGGCAGATTGGGTATTGTATTGATATATTGTCTGCAGAGGTACAAAAGTTCTTCCGCCTTCCCCTGTTCAGCTGCCTACACATGTATTGCAGTCAGCTCCTGTTTAGGAAGAGAAAATCATTAAGAAATTAGAGAACACTAATAAAAGCACAAATCCTGCCTGTTTTAAAAACTCATAAAACTTTTCCTATAACACAGCATGCGAGACATGATGTTTGACTTAAATTTCTGATTGAATAAATACATTCTGCCTACCTAAAATTCATTTCTTGTTTTGACTTGATGAGCGCATAATGCTCGGTTTCTATTTAGCGCAATGACGAATATTATATTAAAATGGAATTTGCATGTAGTAAAATTCATTTAAGAAATATTCTGATGTACATCTCTGGTTTCCAACAAGAACCCCGTGTCTTTTCCCCATGGCCTAAGTCTCCTGCAGAACACTTACACCATAATCCCTTCAGGCTCTTCCACCCTGAAATGCTCTTTCCACAAGCACAGCCACTCACCTTGGGACCTTCACTGTGAAACATTTGGCAAAGATACCTGAGGATGTGGGAGAATGGCAGCTGCAGAGTAGGGGAAGGGATTTTCAGGTGAGGGGGGTGGTTATTTATCCCAGAGAGTTGATGTGCTGCCTTAATTGACCATGAGTACCTCAGCATTGCAAACCCAGGCAGATAACCATAGCATTTTTAACTCTTTCAGAAATTACTGCCCTAGATAATCCATTTACATGTTTTCGTCTAAATAGTGTGCCAAGCCATGTTCTGAAGTTACCATTTCCAACTGGACAATCTATTTTCCAGTAACAACAAAAATCAGATACAAATGGAAGAGGAAAGAAATTGACAGCACTGTGTTAATTACCACAACGTGCAAGCTGCTATCACTGACAGGCAAAATTTAAGGGTCAGTGAAGTAGTTATTTAAATTGTGTACAGAGATACCGTGAGCTGGGACCTGGGCTAATGTAGACTGTGTGCAGACTGGTGACCCCTTACCTGCTCTGACGCTGGGCAATAACTTGTTTGGCATTAAGAATTGTGGGCAGCGTCACACTGTACTCTCTCAAATGATCTTCAGCCTTAACTTTTTAATTTCCTGTGGCTCTCAGCAGTACGAGAAGGTCTCCCAAGGTTTTTGCTGCCCACTCACCTGTGAGCCCTGGACTGGGGACTCATGAGTGAGGGGTGGTGGATGAAGTATTACCTGACTTGGCCGCTGGTTTCCCTGCTTGGTATGGTTTGCAGGGGTGAGGTATGCATTCCTGCTACCCTAATTACTGCAATTAATTAAATAATTAAATGTTGTAATTAATTAATTAATTTTTTTAGAAGTCAAAACCGGTGACTTTGCGTACAGGTGTGCACATAAACAGAGTCTTCATAAAGAGTATTAAGTGTTCTCAAAGCACCTTTTATTATACTTTATCTTTTACATTATGCACTGTATTTTCACTCACATTGTTACATGCGTGCATGTTATTACTTTCACTTTCTCATTTAAATGCAGCAGAACGGCCAGGGTGGGAAATAAACAAGTCCCCGATGCGCTGGCAGCAGGATGTGCTCCCCCAAACCTCGCCCTGGAGCCGCAGCACCCCGCGGTTACCAAATAATAATAATAATAAGGATAATAATAACAAAAACAGAGGTCTCCACTGCGGCTCCCTCCCCTCCGCCGCTCCGGGAATAAAAACAGCGCCGAGTTAATTACCGGGACGGGCTCTCCGCCGGCAGGGCAGGGCAGGGCAGCGCTGGGGCCGGGCGGCCGCGGCCTCTCCGCTCCGGTCCGGGGGCAGCCCGGCAGGAGGGGGCCAACCCGGCCCGGCAGCCCGGGAGGAGGGGGGGAACCCGGCCCGGCAGGAGGGGGCCAACCCGGCCCGGCAGCCCGGGAGGAGGGGGCGAACCCGGCCCGGGAGGAGGGGGCGAACCCTGCCCTCTGCCCTCTGACCGCCGCCGGCAGCATGGGGGAGGCGGAAGCGGCGGAGCCGGCCCGTGCGGCCGGGCGGGCGGGCAGCGCGGGGAGAGGCTGAGCGAGGGAAGGAGGGAGGGAA